>OY811984.1:923271-935771 GCA_963681505.1 Eunapius fragilis
AAGGTGGAGGGCTGTGTGAAGGTGGAGGACTGTGTGAAAGTGGAGGGCTGTGTGAAGGTGGAGGGCTGTGTGAAGGTGGAGGGCTGTGTGAAGGTGGAGGACTGTGTGAAGGTGGAGGACTGTGTGAAGGTGGAGGGCTGTGTGAAGGTGGAGGGCTTTGTGTGAAGGTGGAGGACTGTGTGAAGGGGAGGGCTGTGTGAAGGTGGAGGGCTGTGTGAAGGTGGAGGGCTTTGTGTGAAGGTGGAGGATTGTGTGAAGGTGGAGGACTGTGAAGGTGGAAGGCTTTGTGAAGGTGGAGGACTGTGTGAAGGTGGAGGGCTGTGTGAAGGTGGAGGACTGTGTGAAGGTGGAGGGTGTGTGTGAAGGTGGAAGGCTTTGTGTGAAGGTGGAGGGCTGTGTGAAGGTGGAGGACTGTGTGAAGGTGGAGGGCTTTGTGTGAAGGTGGAGGACTGTGAAGGTGGAGGACTTTGTGTGAAGGTGGAGGACTGTGTGAAGGTGGAGGACTGTGTGAAGGTGGAGGACTGTGAAGGTGGAGGACTTTGTGTGAAGGTGGAGGGCTGTGTGAAGGTGGAGGACTGTGTGAAGGTGGAGGGTGTGTGTGAAGGTGGAGGACTGTGTGAAGGTGGAGGACTGTGTGAAGGTGGAGGGCTGTGTGTGAAGGTGGAGGACTGTGTGAAGGTGGAGGACTTTGTGTGAAGGTGGAAGGCTTTGTGTGAAGGTGGAGGACTTTGTGTGAAGGTGGAGGACTGTGAAGGTGGAGGGCTGTGTGAAGGTGGAGGACTGTGTGAAGGTGGAGGACTGTGAAGGTGGAGGACTTTGTGTGAAGGTGGAGGGCTGTGTGAAGGTGGAGGACTGTGTGAAGGTGGAGGGTGTGTGTGAAGGTGGAGGACTGTGTGAAGGTGGAGGACTGTGTGAAGGTGGAGGGCTGTGTGTGAAGGTGGAGGACTGTGTGAAGGTGGAGGACTTTGTGTGAAGGTGGAAGGCTTTGTGTGAAGGTGGAGGACTTTGTGTGAAGGCGGAGGACTGTGAAGGTGGAGGGCTGTGTGAAGGTGGAGGACTGTGTGAAGGTGGAGGACTGTGTGAAGGTGGAGGACTTTGTGTGAAGGTGGAGGACTGTGAAGGTGGAGGACTTTGTGTGAAGGTGGAAGGCTTTGTGTGAAGGTGGAAGACTGTGAAGGTGGAGGACTGTGTGAAGGTGGAGGGCTTTGTGTGAAGGTGGAGGACTGTGTGAAGGTGGAGGGCTTTGTGTGAAGGTGGAGGACTGTGTGAAGGTGGAGGACTTTGTGTGAAGGTGGAAGGCTTTGTGTGAAGGTGGAGGGCTGTGTGAAGGTGGAGGACTGTGAAGGTGGAGGGCTGTGTGAAGGTGGAGGACTGTGTGAAGGTGGAGGACTTTGTGTGAAGGTGGAGGACTGTGTGAAGGTGGAGGACTTTGTGTGAAGGTGGAAGGCTTTGTGTGAAGGTGGAGGACTGTGTGAAGGTGGAGGGCTTTGTGTGAAGGTGGAGGACTGTGTGATGGTGGAGGACTGTGTGAAGGTGGAGGGCTTTGTGTGAAGGTGGAGGACTGTGTGAAGGTGGAGGACTTTGTGTGAAGGTGGAAGGCTTTGTGTGAAGGTGGAGGGCTGTGTGAAGGTGGAGGACTGTGTGAAGGTGGAGGGCTGTGTGAAGGTGGAGGGCTGTGTGAAGGTGGAGGACTGTGTGAAAGTGGAGGACTGTGTGAAAGTGGAGGGCTGTGTGAAGGTGGAAGGCTTTGTGAAGGTGGAGGACTGTGTGAAGGTGGAGGGCTGTGTGAAGGTGGAGGACTGTGTGAAGGTGGAGGACTTTGTGTGAAGGTGGAGGACTGTGAAGGTGGAGGACTGTGTGAAAGTGGAGGACTGTGTGAAAGTGGAGGACTGTGTGAAGGTGGAGGGCTGTGTGAAGGTGGAGGGCTGTGTGAAGGTGGAGGGCTGTGTAAAGGTGGAGGGCTGTGGGAAGTGTGTGAAGGTGGAGGGCTGTGTGTGCCTTTACTTGGCTCCCAAACTGTTCCCCACCCCCGTCCCAACTATGCCCACTCTTCTTAAGCTATGCCACGCCCCCTCCCTGAGCCATGCCACGCCCATTTATTACAGGGTACACAGAGGAGGTGTTGTCTTACATACGGGCTTCGGTGGCCAAGACAATGCTAACTGACCTGAATGAAAGTATCAAAGCAGGCCGCTCAGTTAATGTGCAGGACAAGTATGGAACCAGCGCTGTAAGTGGGGTGCCATATCCCCTCCTTTCCCCTCCTCCTCCCTCCCCCTCCTCCTCCCTCCTCCTCCTCCTCCCTCCTCCCCCTCCTCCTCCTTCTCCCCCTCCTCCTCCTTCTCCCCTCCCTCTCCTCCCCTCCACTCATTGTGAGTGTGGAAACTATACAAAGCATTTGAGCAAAGGTGGTGGGGCTGACATATAGGGACGAGGAAAATGGGTGGGGCCAGTGAAAGATGGAGCCGAGGGGAGTGGGTGTGAAATGTTTTGTGGCCCCCTGTACACAGCTCCACATTGCTGCGTCCAATGGGTATACAGAGGTGCTACAGTGCTTGCTGTCTCAGCCAACTCTGGACATCAACATCAAGGACGTTGAAGGGTGGACACCGTTCCATGCAGCAGCTTTTTGGGAGCAGGTTGGTTGTGTGTGGTGTGTGTGCATATGTGTGCATGTGGTGTGCATGTGTGTGTACATGTGTGTGTGCATGTGTGTACATGTGGGTGTGCATGTGTGTGTGCATGTGTGTGTACATGTGGGTGTGCATGTGTGTACACATGGGTGTGCATGTGTGTACATGTGGGTGCGGGTGTGCATGTGTGTACAAGTGGGTGTGCATGTGTGTACACATGGGTGTGCATGTGTGTACATGTGGGTGCGGGTGTGCATGTGTGTACAAGTGGGTGTGCATGTGTGTACATGTGGGTGCGGGTGTGTACAAGTGGGTGTGCATGTGTGTACATGTGGGTGTGCATGTGTGTACATGTGGGTGTGCATGTGAGTGTGTATGTTTGCATGTTGTGTGTATGGATGTGTGGGTGGTGTTAGCAGGATGCAGAAGTGTTAATGACTAGAAGTGTGCAGACTGGCCGATGGTTGTGGTTGGGACACACAGCCTTAACACGTTGACAGCACCCACCATCATCACCTTGATAACCACAGAGAGAAGCCATGAGGATGTTGGCCGAAAAGGGAGCAGACATGGACCAGAGGGACTTGCATGATGAGTCGGCATATGGTGAGGTGTTGAACAGCCACCCAGAGTAGAAGTCACACACACACAACATACATATACATACATGTACACACATACACACATACACACATACACATGCGCACACACATACACACATACACACATGCACATACACACGTGCACACACACATACACACGTGCACACACACATACACACATGCACACACACATACACACATACACACATGCACACACACATGCACATACACATGCACACACACATGTGCACACACATACACACATACACGTGTGCACACACACACACATGTACTACAGCCATCGCAGAAGACCCTGATATAAGGCAGTACATATTGGAATTGAAAGGGCAATTTGGAAAAGGGAAGGACGTAAAAATTACTGAGACAGACCACGCCCACACCTCAAGAACCAGGAGGTATGTCTGATGGACAATTGGAGGATGGGGAGGAGGAGGAGGGGAGGTGGGAGGAGGAGGAGGAGGGGGGTGGGGAGGAGGAGGGGGGGGGGGATGCAGTCCAAAATGACTAACTCCTTCATGGCACTCCATCCACAACCCTCCAGGATGTCTGTGAACAGGTCTTCTTCCCAGGTCAAAGATGGGATATCAAAAGAGTCCATGAAGGATGAGGCAAGAATGAGAGCAGACAGCCTAACACAGCAGGTTTGTGGTGAAGGGAATGGGCACCCCTGCTGGTGATGGGAATGGGCACCCCTGCTGGTGATGGGAATGGGCACCCCTGCTGGTGATGGGAATGGGCACCCCTGCTGGCTGGTGATGGGAATGGGCACCCCTGCTGGTCAAGGGTCACAACCAAGGTACCAATGCTAACCCCCGCCTCCTTGATTGCACAAAGGACCTGGAGAGACAGTCCATTGCTGGGGAGGAGGGAACAGCCACTGACACAACTCCTTCTGGTAATGGAGGCGTGTCTCTCATTCATCTCACCTCTGCAACCGTTCAGTCTGACGGTGTTGGCGGTGGGGACAGTAGTAGCAGCCCCATCATCGAGAATGACCAGAAGGCAGAACCACCTGCAAACGTCTCTGAAGCCAAGCCAGTACATAAGAGTGTGCTAAAGACGACCTCTTCCTTCTCATCGTCCAGTGCTTCGCTGTTACCCGCCAGCCCAGCTCACACTCCTGGGCAATTTTTCGAACAGCGGGCGCCCCCTAGGCGTGGGAGACAGGATTGTTGCACTGTGATGTGATGTCATGTCTTTGTTTTGTTTGTGTGTGTCCTGTTGGGTGAATTAGTCGATGTTGTTTTATTCTGTACAGTTGATATTTAAAAAAAAAAATTACTATCAATGTGGTTATGGAAGCGGGAGAAACAGTGCTAAAATTTTGCATTGTAGCTAGATCCACACTTGCCCTGTACTGGTTATATATATATATTATATTATGGTTGTGCGCATGCGCACCCACAAAGTCTCGTAATAACGCTGGAATGTTGACGAACCCGGGAATGTAAAGAGACGGCTTGCTCCCACCAAGCGCCGACTCCTCACTCGGCAGCAATTATTCACTGGAACCGCCTGATAGCGTGGAGCTACTCTGCCTTTATATGCGGGCAGAGAAAGTTTCAAGGCAGGGAGAAGCCAAATTTCAGATTCTAAATTATGACATCGAGCCTAATTATTACCTTTCAATGGCTAGGCATTAAGGACACCTAGATGCATTACTCATTTAAATATGAGGGCAATCAGACAATGCGCAGGGTGTTGTCTCGAAGCCTCCACGAACGGCTTCATATGGTTTAAAGTACGCGATTATCGTGAAAGCTAATAGCTTTTATGACAGTGGGACGTCATACCTATTTGCCCTAATACTAAGATATGTATCTGACCTTTTTTACGTAGTAACGAGGTGTTCTATTTAAAACGCACCTTTTCGTTGCCATGGGTTCTTTAGCTAGATAATTTTCAGACTCTGCTGCTTATGTAGTAACAGCGCCTTGCATATCACGAGATTCTGATTTAGCGCAGTGCTCTTATCAATCAAACCAAAATTTGTTC
This sequence comes from Eunapius fragilis, assembly GCA_963681505.1. NCBI lineage: Eukaryota > Metazoa > Porifera > Demospongiae > Spongillida > Spongillidae > Eunapius > Eunapius fragilis. Next base: position 928,523 of record OY811984.1, read on the forward strand.
ATGGCAACATGCAATGTTAGTTTATTATTCATGTTTTAATACTATGTTTATTAAACTCTATATTTTTATTCAACAGTTCTGTGTGTAGTTGCATGGATAATGAAGACTGTTGGTGATTTGAAGAGTTTTAAAAATGACATCAATGAACGTAATGAACTGCAAGCACCCATGATACGAAAGGGGCTAGTGTTTTACATCCACACCAATATAGTATCTCAACGTTTAGAAAATACAAGAAGTATCATTGCATCAATTCTTGAGCACTCTGCTGGAAGCACTTAGCAGTGTCACCACTACACCTGATGCGTTGCGGTGGGCAATACGTCATATTATTAATATATTGTCAAAAAATCTTACAAGGTGTTGGGCTGAAGTAGAGGTGTTTCTCAATGAGCAGTTTATAGTGTAGAGGGGTACCTATTCCTCTGGTAGTGGGATAACCATGGTAGTGTTAGTGGGGTACCTATTGCTCTGGTAGTGGGATAGCTATTGCACTGGTAGTGGGGTACCTATTCCACTGGTAGTAAGATAGCTATGGTACTTGTAGTGGAGTACCTATTGCTCTGGTAGTGGGGTAGCTATGGCTCTGGTAGTGGGGTACCTATTGCTCTGGTAGTGGGATAGCTATTGGACTGGTAGTGGGGTACCTATTCCTCTGGTAGTGGGATACCTATGGTACTGGTAGTGAGGTACCTATTCCTCTGATAGTGGGATAGCTATGGTACTGGTAGTTGGGTCTATTGACCCAGCTGAGGATGTAGCTGTTCCTTTACCAGTTTTGAATACAGAGATAAATATAATGTGCAATCCACTTTTACCTATTCCACTTCATGTAAGAACTGATTGTAAGAATTGTGCTAAAAGGAAGGATGAGTTGCAGAGAATGGCTAATTCAGTGAAAAGTACTTGCAAAGTTCCAAAAGCCACCATCTGTTACTGGACACAGGAAGACATCGAGGAAGAAGGGGAAGATGAAAAAATATGCATATTACAGCTGCTTATTGACTATATTACTGGAGATATGATTTTTGCTGATTTTCCTGACATGTGAAATGCCTTTTTAATTGAATGGTAAAATTGTGTTTCCGAGAACATGATATATGCAGAAAACTATTTTTATAAGCAGGTATGTGTGGCAGTTACTATTTGGCTGCAGTAGCATGTTTAGTAAGATCAGTGTAGCGAATATAAGTTAAACCGGCACAGGTTTTTTTTAGCGCGGTCATTCAATTCCACAAGTAAATAAAAATTTCTCTTTGAGAAATAGAGTGGGATGTAGGATTGGGATTGGTGGTGTAAAAAGCAAGGAAACAAGACACATTATGGATTGGTACCAGAATACTACAAGACGGTCCTACATTTAGCCAAGAACCATGCACTTTGTGAATTTCAATTAACTAAATTTAAGACCGTCTTGTCAGTTGGCCAAAGTGCATGGTTCTTGGCTAAATGTAGGACCGTCTTGTAGTATTCTGGTACCAATCCATAATGTGTCTTGTTTCCTTGCTTTTTACACCACCAATCCCAATCCTACATCCCACTCTATTTCTCAAAGAGAAATTTTTATTTACTTGTTTCCTTGCTTTTTTCCTACCATGCAGAGGGATTGGTTAGGTGCATACTGACACGAATGTGCGTTCATATCAAGATCCAATTACGTAATGTAATTGTCACGTTAGCATTAAGATTTCGTCGGCATTCGATAATGATACGTAATTGTGGTTCCCAACGAGCATTGGGGATGTTTGGAGAGGCTGCTTCTGTATCAATAGTTCCCACCAGGCCGGGGTGCTTATGCGAGGTTTCTGTGGTGACACCGCGCGTACGTATAATGCCTTTTCATATATTTATTTGAAAAACACATCTTATTTTTAGTAAAAATTAGCAGGTGCAACTCTTAAACGAGAACCCGCCTCGCCTTGTACGTCCCCTCCTGTAGGGATGAAAAAAATGTGCCTCAACTGAAGCAGGAGGGACGGGACAGCTGCGGCGAGTGGAGGAGCAGGAGCAGGAGGAACGGATCAGCTGTGGCAAGTGGAGGAGGAGCGGGTTCGTCCTCGATGCTGCTGTACATACCAGCTATAACTTCTATTGTACGATCCATATCTGTATTTAAAAGAAAAGTACATTAAACCATATTTGCACCCCCATACTATGGTCTCATTGCTGAATCGTACAACTGAGCAATGATTCGGAGATTATCTTTTTATATACTGCTGCACCTCATTGGTGGGAAAGTAACTTATCATACCTGAGGTGAGGCTTCAAATGAACGCGTTAACTATGGTTGCATTGCAATGCTGATAAAGTCCTCCCTCCCTCCTATCATACTTTTTTGGGGTGCTAGCCATGTTTGATGTAAAATTATCATTATTCCAATAGCACTGAGTAATGAGTTCGTACTTTGTAGTTTTCTCACATGTGGACGCATGAAGTATTATACATACACATCAACTTGTGAATCAGAGTTAGCATAAGGTATAGGCTTGATACCCAACTTTCCACCAAAATGAGAAAGTCAGGCTACACCAATTAGATGCTGTACTGTATACGCATAGCATACATGATTAAGTTTGACATAACAGTTCATACGCTACCATCGCTAATTCAACTCAAGTACCCCATCTCTTGACAATCAATCAGCATATGGACACACTAATTTTAATTTTTACATGTATATGTTGGTGGTGGAAGCAGATACGCTAGCATTGCTACGTCCCAAGCAAACTGACATGCTAATTATATGGTATGTATACTAAGCATTACACATTTGTACATATAACCTTCTCTTAAAAAAAAAAACCTTGAACACACATTTGTGTTTGGCCTATGCTGGCAGGGTTCGACGTAAGGCCGGTCATTAATAACATTCATTTACGTGGTATGACTGTCATAGCATGTTGATGCAGCTAACATATCATGTTATGATACCAACGCGTCATCAACCACAGCCCACACAAACCCATAAGGATAAAAAACATACTTTACTGAGGATGGGTCATAGATTAGGCGACACGTGCTTGTACTAACAGGCTCATCCGGATCCATTGCAGAGCGCAAAACAACGGGAATTGTTTATACATGCATACGTATCGATATGTACTAATCACCCTAAGCGCTGTGCGTAAGACTGTATAATAAGCCCATTGTTTACTTGAACAATGGAGACCTCTTTCATGCAATGTAGATATATGTTAACGCGTGGTGAGGCTGGTAACCGTGGTACATGTAATCATGGATACTTTAGTTAGATCATCGTATTTCCACCGAATTCACTATGTCCGCCCCTTTTTACGGTGACGTATAATGACGCTTTTTGAAATTTACATAATTACCGACAATCGTCATCAAAATATGAATGTCATTAATGACCGGCCTTACGTCGAACCCTGAATGCTACCTAGCAGCATGTCAGGATACATTGTCAGAGTAGCCAGCTAGAGCTGAAGTGTTATGTCAACAGTTACAGGTGTTAATGTAGCATCTGAAGCCAAAGCATCAGCATGCTGAGGCAGGCATGAAGTGTTAATCCCTAGCCTGCATGACATGTTATACCAGGAGCAGGAATCACAACCAGTTTAGAACCAGTATACCCCCCTTCCCCCCCCCCCCCATAAAAAACCCCTGCGCTCCCTTACCATTGTTATACTGCTATTGTGTGGTATTATATTGAGGGTGTTCATACACAGAATGTCTGCATTTAGGTCACATTCAATGTGGCAACATTTATCGACGTCACCCAGTGCTACTCTAATGTCTGCTACAGGCATTGTGAAAAGTTTGTTTTTATAACAATATCTACCTCTTCATCTTCATCACTCAAAAGCCACTTTTTGGGATGATCAGTACTTTCACCCTTTATTTCATTAGCCACAACACACCAGCCATTAGTGTCATCAGGGATTGCTAACATTCTAGTGCGTACTTTGTCAGCCAACCATTCGTGTGTGCATCTTCAACAACCTTTTCTTGTATGTTTTATTGCTATTTAGTGTCTTTTCAAGCAACATGCAATGCACCCTGCCTTTTATCATCTCTTGGTTCAAAGAGACAAAACCAGAGTCATTAAATTTACATTACACATCAGAATGCTCAGTTATTTTACCACAGCTTGTTACAGTATACAGTATTACATACATGGACTCACCGTTTAATGTTGACTTCTTATTCTCCAGCACTTGGGAGGCAGTGTTTAGATCAGACCCAGACTATTTAGCCCTTTTAACTGCTCTTCTTGTTTCAGTATGATCAAGGTAGCGTTTGTGCTCACCAACCCGCTTGGATTCAGGGGATTTTTGGTACCACCGTGCTCTTTCTGCGTCTCGCTTCGATCCCAGGTCTGCGTCGTCTTTTCTTGCTCGCTTCATCTCACGGTCTTTTTCGTACCGCGCCCGTCCAGCGTCTAGCATGGTCATCATCAGAGCTACAGTTTGAAGAGAAGATACAAATTAAAATAGGATGACGAGGGTCTGTACCTTGCTCTTTTCTTGACTCGATTCACTTCAGGATCTCTTCTATTTCTTTGCTCGCTTCGTTGCAGGGTCTTTTTCGTACCGTGCCCCGTCCAGCGTCTTGAATGGGTCAGCTACAGTAAGAAGCAAGTATATACATGTAGATAGATGTGAAGATACAATTTAAAATAGGATGATGAGGGTCTGTACCTTGCCCTTTTCGTGACCCGATTCACTTCACGATTTCTTCTATACCGTTGTCGTTCGTCGGCTCACTTCTGCTCAGAATTCGCCTGGTAACGTTTTTCGGCTTTTGCTTTGTTTGCCACCGAACTACGTTCATGCTTTGCTCACATTTTACCGATCTCTTTGAGATTTTTTTTTGACGCGAAGGCATGTTTCACTACCATATTAGAACACACACTATTATACAATATGCACACACGAAAAACGAACACGTGCAAGATCACGTGCTAAGTAAACGTGATTCAAATGGTTATTGACCTCCAGGGGCAATACATCGAAGTTCCAATAGCAATTTGTATAGACGAAAGCCCGACAACATATGGGTCCAAGCGTTTAGTTACGATCCTTATCCAACTGTCCATCCGCAAGTATGCTTCATTTATTATAAATCGGCAAAAATACACCCACGCACACTCTTTATAAATTTATATCGTAACTGATATAAACAATATAGTTTCAGTATTCACACAGGATGAAACGTCGCATCGAGCGCTACATTTTGGTGCAAATATCATTTCCCCCCGCTTTTCCTAACTTGAGTTATGTTTGACGAAAGGAAGGAGAAGGAGAAGAAGGAGAAGGAGAAAAAAAATGGCGGATTCGAGGGATCGACTATACCGTCTGGAGACAACGGCAGGGTTGCGAACATCGCGCGTTAGACTATAGATGCAGCGTGTTGTGGGCAGATTTGATAGCGACTGGCAAGTGGCTACGAAGCGTATATTCTTTTTTCTAACGCTCGATCGAAAACCACGCCTACGGAGCCAATCCTACATAGGACCTACTACCGTAGGTCCTGATACATTCAAAAGTACCGCTTTATGCTGCCGTATTGACCGAATGAAAAAAGATGATATGATAATTAATATACCGTTGGAATGCACATTTTTTACTCTTTTTAGAACCATGCGAATTGTTGCAAAAATATCAATTTGAAAAAAATATCCAAGTACCTACATAGGCGTAGGAAGCGGGGGGGGGGGGGGGGGGGCAGGGGGGCCCCCACTTTGGACGGTGGGGGGGGGGGGGGGGGGGGGGGGGCTCATCCCCCTCAAATCTTGTGCATTTATGAATTAAGATCGGTTAACTGATCCAAGAAGCATATGATGGCGACAAAGACACACCCACTTATGAATAACCACACCCACTTATGAATAAATAATTTCAGTCCCCCAACTTTTTGAACCGTTCCTACGCCACTGATTGCCCCTCGGTTCTTAACTGGGAATGGGGTGAGGGTATGAACATAGATAGTATAGTACTATACTATCTATGGTATGAATAATTATGACGGCCGGTCACTAAAATGCTACAGCGTTTAATACTCGGTATTAATTTAGCAGCTCTGGGAACGAGAGAAGCCAGCCAAGAATGTCACACTGCTGCGTCCCTGAGATCCTACGAACGAGGAAGGGAATAGCTGAGATCATTTTGCGCGCCACTGTCGGGGTGAGTTTCGGTTTCCATATACTATCAGTATAGCGTTCTCACGATTTATCTCGGGCGGAATAATATACTGAGCCGCAGTAAAGCCGGTAAATCAGGAGTTGGGCCGGAGGAGATGCGTTCCTCAGTTCTTCTGAGTGACCTAGTAGATATTCCCTACTGAAAAAAAAAAAACGACTTGAAAGGGTGATGACTTCACGATGAGCACTCGTCTTACTCAATACTAAATTAATGAATATTTGCCTACTGACTAGATTAGCGTAGAGCGGCATATGCATTGGCGCTGTACGTAAGTAGTTGCGGTTTATAGGCGTGATTTTTACGCATCCATAGCCCTGCTATATATATGTATCAGCTTAGCAAGGTTCCGAGGGATCGAGAGCCTGCTTCAAATTGATATTATTCCGGTTCAGAAAGTTTGTTTGCCCTAGGAATGCAGCAGTGGTGTCGCGTGCTGTTGTTGTTTTGCACACGGGAGTGTCAAGAATGTCAACCCAAAGGCATAGTCGCATACACGTGCACACGTCGATGGTGCGTCTGGTACGCGTTAGTGTTCACTAGAAAAAAGAGTATGGCGCCGCAGGCGCCCCCCAAGATGGTGTTTATTAAGGAGAGGGGAGTTAGTAAGTTTCAATGAAGAGTGTCGGCAGGGAGGGACGGGTGCAATTTGAGGGCGGATTCGGAGAGGGGGTGAAAAGTTGAGGGGCGTAGCGGGCCTTCAGCCCCCCCCCCCCTCCCCTACTCTGCTCTAAGCCCTAATCTTTGCTCTAACCATCACAGTCCTTCGGACTGTTTGTTCTATCCTACCGATCATTTGCAAAAAAAAAAAAAAAAAAAAAAAAAAAATGTAAAAAAAAAAATGTAAAAAAAAAAAAATTTATTTAGACTCAGGAACAAGGTGTAAGCCTTACCCTCGGTGATAATTGGAGTAATACATAAACTCAATTAAATTTTTAAAAAATATATATAGTCTTGTCGCGTGTCATGTAATCACCTTGCAAGCAGCAGACTGTATAGTCTCGACCCCAGACCAGTTTGCAGCTGTGGATGGTTTACCCCCATGAGATAAATCTATTAAAGTCCATGCATGGCCGGTGGAGCTCACT
>OY811984.1:940771-1410771 GCA_963681505.1 Eunapius fragilis
AAGACATCACACTAGCATTTGTTCCAGGACTGCCCAAAAGAAAGAATCTTCATCATCAAGTGCATCTGATGAAAGTGTAAATCATCAGCGTGTACCTAAAGGAAGTAAACCTCCTGTTGTGACATTGTACGTGGACGCAAAAACTCCAGTACTACTTCAGACAGCGACAACTGGTGTTCTTCGGCCCAATAGTTCATCCCCAGTCATACCAGCCAGGATGATTCTTGACTCTGGTAGTCAGAGATCTTACATAACAAATCGACTGAAGACAGCACTGTCACTACCTACTGAGCAAGTAAAAACAATGTTGATCAAAACTTTTGGTTCAGTTGAAGAGAAAAGGCAGAACTGTGATGTTGTGAGGCTTGCTATGAAGACCAAAACTGGAGAATGTTTGGAGTTAGCATTTCTTGCAGTACCTCTAATTTGCGAACCTTTGTCCGGGCAGCCAATCATGTGTGTGGCTGAACGATTCCCACACATCTTTGGATTGGATCTGGCAGATCCACACTTCAGTGGTGAAAATCTTGATGTGAATATCCTCATTGGATCTGATCACTACTGGGAGGTGGTAACTGGGAATGTCATGAGAGGGGTGTGTGAACCAATGGCGATTGAAACAAAATTTGGATGGGTCCTGTCGGGACCTGTACATGGTATCTCAAGTGAACTGTCTGTTGCAAATCTTGTTTCCTCACATGTACTGCGACTGGATGCATCCCCTGATACAACTGAATCTGAGGCAAACCTAGATATGAGACTAAAGAAGTTTTGGGATTTGGAGTCCTTGGGGATCAACAGCAGTGAACCTTCGCTGTACGAAAAGTTTGTTGACAGTTTGACCTTCTGTAACAACAGATACAAAGTGAAACTACCATGGAAAGAATCACATTCCACATTACCTGATAACTATGAATTGAGTCAGAGCAGATTACGAGGTTTACTGAAACGTCTCCAGCAAAGTCCAGACATTCTCAGGCAATATGATGCTGTTATCAGAGAGCAAATAGATAAAGGGATCGTTGAAATTGTGGCTGAACTTGACATTGACTAGGTAGGCAAAGTACATTACATCCCACATCATCCTGTCATTAAGTTGGACAAGGCAACTACAAAGCTGAGGGTTGTGTATGATGCTTCAGCAAGATCTAATGGGCTTTCTCTGAATGACTGTCAACACAAGAGTCAGAGTTTTGATTTCGATTTGGCAAGGGCTGAAATCTACTGGATACAAATCTTGCAAGAGTCCCTACTTAAAGAAAACAAGTTCAGCCAGTGGAAGCAACAGTTTGATATGTTTGTTGACAATGAAGGCTTGTGGAGGTGCAAGGAACGGTTGAGTGAATCAGATATTACGGAATTTGCCAAGTATCCGATTCTCGTGGATGCAAGCCACCATATAACAGCTCTAATTGTGAAGAGTTGCCATGAGAAAGTACTGCATGGTGGGGTGAAGGATACATTGACAGAATTGAGATCACGGTTTTGGATTGTTCGGGGAAGGCAAGTGGTGAAAAAGTTGCTGTTTCATTGTGTAATTTGCAGAAGATTTGATAGTCGACCGTTTCAGCCTCCACCACCTCCTTCATTGCCTGGATTCAGAGTCCAAGAAGCTCAACCATTTGCATACACTGGAGTGGACTTTGCAGGGCCTCTTTACATAGTGAATGACCCAGACACCAAAGTGTGGATATGTCTCTACACATGCTGTGTGACTAGAGCGGTGCATCTGGATATTGTCCCAAACCAAACAACTGAGGCATTTTTGCGAAGCTTCAGAAGATTCTCAGCCAGACGAGGTTTCCCCTGCCGAATGATTTCAGATAATGGGAAAACTTTTAAATCTGCAAGTAAAGTCATCTCAACGATGCTCAAAGACCCTGTTCTGCAAAACTTCTTTGCCGAAATTCACCTAAAGTGGGTTTTCAACTTGGAAAGAGCTCCCTGGTGGAGAGGAATATTTGAGAGGATGGTACGTTCAATGAAGAGATGTCTCAAGAGAACTATTGGACGATCTAAACTCTCATATGATGAGCTTTTGACTGTTGTCACTGAAGTGGAGATCACACTGAACTCACGTCCTATCTCCTATGTGTCATGTGATGACATGGAAGAACCACTTACACCTTCACATCTACTAGTTGGTCATCGGTTGTTAAGCTTGCCCGACCCATTGTGTGCTAAAGCCCTTGATCCTACATATGGAGAACAACAGCTTACATTGTGTAGTCTGACACGAAGAATGAGATATCTTGGTGCAACACTGAGTCATTTTTGGCGTAGATGGAGGAGGGAATATTTGACTGAATTAAGGGAATCCCATCGATATGCTAACAAAACTAATGGTCAAGAAGTGATTGCAATTGGTGATATAGTTGTAGTGTATGACCATGAACTTCCCAGAACCCTGTGGCGATTGGGAAAGGTAGAGCAGTTGATACGAGGTTCAGATGGAGCAGTCAGAGGTGCGTTAGTCAGAGTGAACAGTGGCAAAAAGAATACATCATTTCTTAAACGCCCAATACAACACCTCTATCCATTGGAAGTGTGTTCAGATTCAGGTAAAAAAAGTGATTCAGGTGAAAAAAAGAGAAACACAAATTGTGGAAGACACATGTACGACAGTCAAAGTGCAACGTCCAAAACGAGCCGCATTTAAAAGAGCACAACAAGCAATATCAAGCTGTATCAAGGAGTTAGATTCATGATTTAATGTCTCTCACTCTCACAGTTGACTTATAGTCAACGGGGGGAGAATGTTTGAAAATACACACACAAATGTATTGGAACGATTACGTAACTACGTAACCGCACGTGATGTATTATTATTTTTGTTGTTGTAGAGAAGTGCTTGACAACCGCCGCGCGCAACTGTATTGGAGTAGATTCATAGTCAATATAAACGCGAACGATTCTCTTTTAACAATCCCTTGCGCTTCTTGGACCACACCCAAGCTAGGCAGTTCTTTTGTTTTAGGCAGTCTGCCAAACCTCCCTAGGGCCCTGTTTGCGCGCTGCGTATATATGCACAATACGTCATCAACGGCTCCAATTAAAGCTAACAAGAGTTTTATATCAGTCATGAAAGCCAGAAAAAAAAAAAAAGTATATTTGATTGTGACACGCAAAATCTGTATGCTAGATCCTGTTCTTCAAGGTTCAGCCTAAGCTTCATCAAAACCAACAATATCTCTTGGAAACGACTCAGTTTGCCTATGAAAGGTACTCCTGATGATACAAACTTAACTATGAAGTCAAGCATAGAAAATGTAGGGAGCCCAGTGTAAAAGTTGACTTTTTTGTCATCATCCTTCAAATGCTGTTCTGATAATGGTCCTATACATGCCTGAAGCTTAAGCTTATCAACCCTCAGGTTTACACAGCTATAACATTGATCCGTTTCCTCTGTCTGAACACCGCCATGTATCATAGCTGGATATTCCACATCTGCTTGGACCATCACAGCTTTCGTCAAAGGTTTTCCCCCAAATGTGTTGTCATCCATCAAAAGTTCTACCTGAACTGCATTGTCACTAACCGAAGGCATCACTTGAATACATTTGTCATTCTGTGAAGATTCATCAACTGTGACTGGGTTAACTTCAAAATGTGCTTGCACCTGCACGTCTGTCACTGAAGGCTCCACGTGATGTGAAATGTCATCCACCATTGATATTCTTTGGGCTGCAATAGCATCAGCTTGCAGTGCTACAAAAAATGCATATATTGAAACAGTGAAGTTATCATGCCGATGATGCATACGTACATGTTTTATCCTTTTCCATGGCGGTGCAAGCAACAGATGTGCTACGTTTACGTTTCGTTTCTGTGGTCTGTATGTATTTCTTTAGCTTCCTTTTGAGCTTTTCCCTACTTCGACAATCCACATCATCAAAAATGCTTGGAACGAAGTCAGGATGCAGTGGATCGAGACTAGTATGACCTAGTAACGACCAAGAGTGTGATAATGCATCTTTTGTTCGGCGTGAAATCGGTACCTGATATGAAGTGATCGCTGCAAAGCCTATGCGAGTCAGTTGGGACAAAGCTTTGCCAACGAATTGCGGAGATCCAGAGCATCCTACGACTCGGGTCCAACGGGAACCGATAATATTTGATCGGAGAGCCAGCTTTCTTTTTGTTTCTACAACCCGGAGCGCAGCAACTCAATACCATCGTCTAAGTCAAATCCTCCAATGTACAACGTCACGTGATTATAATTAGATTCATTCGTATAGTAATGGAATTCATCTTTTATCGAATAAGGTCTATAGTCCAATCCTCGGGCCGTCATCGTTGGAATGGATGACACCTTTAATTAGGTGACGACGGGCGTATTTCATTGTTCCGACTTTATTATCCTCGAACGCTGTGTAACAGTGACTGCTTTCTGCTCGAATAAGAGGTACATTGTGAGATACAGTGGTTTGGAGGTGTCTGACATCAATTTTGGGAGAATTATAGCGTAACCTACGACTGGCTTAGTTCTGGGCATTTTTAAATCATAGCGTTAAGGATAAAAATCGGTGTAAATTTGATTTAGAAGCAACTAAATGAACTACACAAACGACGATAGGTTAAAACCATTGTGTTCGTTGCGTCAGCGTACAAGACGCGAAAAAGCACGTTTTGATAGGGGGATGGTTGTGGGCATTTAGCAGTCCTAAATGCTGTTGTGGGTCGATTTGTGCTTCTTTTCCGGATAGGAAACTAAATTTTACACAAACGACTATGAAAGACGCAGTGAAAGAACTCAAAGCGCGTTCTCTTTGCGTTGACAAAGACACATGTTCGTAGGCGCCATTGCTGGGGGCGGGTGCAACTTTGAGTTCAAACTTTCGCGATTGCATCACGCAGTAATTCCTTTGAACCTACGTAGCACGAGCATAAGGAATAGGCCTCACCATAGATTATGCAGGCTTCGTACGAAGTCTATAATCAATATCTCTGCTATAATACACCTTACCTTTGCCATTTCTTACTAACTCTTTTTAATAAATAGCTCTCCCGGTCCAACGATGATGGAACCTGCTAATTGGTGCTAACGACATCCGTTTCCAATCCCTGTGTAGAATATCTATGCTATAGCTAACCGGCAAGCTTTACCAGAGATCATATATAGAGAGATTGGCCAATCAACACCAATTAACGCTATCTATGACTTTTAAGGCTTCAGGTGTAGCTAGATCTATAGATCTCTGCTATTCATACCTATATGATTAACACACACACACACACACACACACACACACACACACACACATCACCGTACATCACCATTGTACCTGTATGCATGGAAAGCGCATTGGATGATCATAGGTAGAAGCACAGAACTGCATCCTTTGTCCCACGCAGCGCTGAGAATGCACCAACAAAACAAAATGTTATCATTTTTCTCCATCGTTCCACAGCACAACTGTTGATACCATCAGTTCCAACAAAATGACAAAATTTAACCTCCATTGAATAAAATAATTCAAATGTCATGTTGCTTACAAACAACAAACCACCACGATTCACAGCTGTGATCCATTCTGTTGATACACTTGTTTCTTCTGTTCCATCACTTAAGAGATCGTCTAGACACAGGAGCAGGTCTTGTTTCTGTTCATGTGGATGCGATGACTTCGATATCTTCTTCTTAAGGGATCTTGGGATGTAACCAGCAGCATAGCGAAGGCCTTGCTTGAATCTCTTCATCAGTTAGATCAATAGGCATTTTACTATTGACATCATGAGTGGTGAAATTGCACTGTGACTTAATTAAATGAAGAAAAAATCGGTGTCCAATGTACTGGCAGAACATGTGGGACATTTCCAATTGAGAACTCTTTCGTAGAAATGCTTTCCATGCGCTTTCCATGCATACAGGTACAATGGTGATGTACGGGCAGAATGATACTTACCCCACATTTTGGCTCTCCTCTTAGCACCTGCTGTGGAGGAGCTAGCTACTGGCACAATGCAGCAGACAGTAGGTCTCTTAGTTGTGTTTGAAACAACGGTTTTATTCAATTTTAATAATTTATGGCTGGAACGGGTATAGAATTCACATACTTGAATCTAGAAATAGACATGCACATGGCATAGATATGCTAGTCATAAAAATGGTCAGCTCTCTGTCTGTGCCACTATACTGTACATGGTCCCACGGCTTTCCACCTACACACGTGACAGATATGTTGATGTCAGTCATAGTAAATACAGCTGTGATTAACCACAATGACTATTGGTGAGATGTTGTCAAACCAACCCAGCATCGCCACCATCTTATGCAGGCTATTTAGATGGGTATTATTGGGCACAGCCCAAGGGATGGAGTTGCATGCCTAACAACACTGTCTGTTTGTAGGTTATATCATGAGATGTTGCCACACCCACCCAGCATCACCAACCTCTTATGGCTGTTTAGGTGGGTCGATATTCCACAATTGGGCTCAATCCGGTACCAAGTTGAGTCTAGAGCACGGTGGCATGCCTAACTGACAATGAAATAATGTACCAGATACAGCTGGATAGCCAACGTGATGTAAGACCAAACCGTCAAATGAAGAAAACCATATATGACATTATGATATTACAGTGTAGTGTAGGTGATGAAGATCACAATGAAGGGCGCGGTAATCCAATTTATAGTGTGGAATCAAAAACACATATTTTGCTTTAAAAGATTCATGATATATCCCCATTGTCTGAGGATATATCTTATAGTGTATTATAACATTTACACTAGGGGAACCTGCTCTTGATGACAGCTGTGAGGTAAGCATCATTTGTACGTACAACAAGTCAATACATTTATACACCACACATGTATACCAATTTCTATCACATATTTTGGAAGCAACTACACAGCAGTTACCACAAAAAGTGAAGATAATTGCAACTGAGAAACTAGTGAAGGTCTCCCAAAACCTGGAAAGAATTATATTGAAGTGGACAATGCATGATATTGAAAATGCAGATGGCAGTGGTTGTGACAGCAGTAGCTCATTTTCAAATGAGCTACTGTATTGTATTTGTAAACATCCTTACAACCCCGGCTAGTATCCATTTTGGACACAGAAATTCAGCAGAAAACACTTCAGATTTATGATCTCAGGTGACTACTGTGGTGAATATGCAGAGATTGTGTTGGAATAAATGAAGGAGCACATTACATTAAATAAAAATTATAGATGTTCTGCTTGTGATAATCTAGGATTGGTTAAACGCGTTTATACTGACGGTAAGATGATGTAATCCATCCACAAAGCCTGTCTTGCATTAGTGCTCAGATATGCATGTGCTCATGCAGGTAAACTTAAGCACACACTGCTGATCATATGAAATGTGTGCAAGTATGCATGTTTCACCTGGATGCCAAGATGGCCTGATGGCACGTTTCAGCCAGAACATCACAAAGGGTGCCTGTTGTGTCATGTCACCACAGCACCCCCATGCTTACAAGTGGTGGCATGATGTCCAAGAGGGTCCAGGGCATTGCCAGGGCAGAGTGCACAGTGGGACACCCTGGGATGTGTCCACACCAAGCCACCACTTTATGGCAACTTGAACGGACTAGTGGATCATGGTGTCCTGTAATGGCATGACTGACATCTTTTATTATTAATCATTAACAATGATAAATTGATGTGAGGGTGCATGTGCATAAGACTTACAAATATATATGCGCCTGTTTTGCTGGATCATAGCGATACAGGATAGCTAACCGCCTGAGGCCATGCACTTATTATGAATTATGCATGGCAGGTAAGTACAGAAAGAAGTCAGTTAAACTGCTACAAGTTACTTCAGTCGATGAACCACCTGAAGTTAATGTTCAGAGCACTGTGCAACAGGTGGGAGCAAGATGCTGCAACAATCATCTTAGTCACAGTGCTACTGTTATCCTCCCCAATGTGGTGGAGCTACAATGGGCGCCTCCCCTTGTCTCCAATGGCAACATTGTTTTCTACACATTGTATGGCACACCACTAACATTGTATGAAGATATGAAGGGTTTGCCTGTTTCAATGGCTTCAGCTAACATTCAAAAGGCATGTGTGCTTATGGTAAACAGAGGCATTATATGATAGCTAAAGTTAGTACCTGCAAGCATTGGAGTGATGCATGTAATGTTCTAATTATACTCCTGAAGTGGGTTTTTTTTTTTACAACCAATGATAGCCACTTGATATTTTAGTGATCTGGTATTGAAGAGTGGCACAGCAATAAATGTATTCTTATGTTGCTTAGTACCATGTTTTTTGTTTTGTTTTTGCGCTTCAGGTGCTTTCAGCAGCTGTTACTGTTGGCACGGTGACCATTGACAGTTTCGATGTAGTATACCAATTTCAGCTGTCAGCTTCTGTGTACATTGGAACAACTGAAAATGAAGGGCAGCTATCTGACATAACCAGCAGGTCTACTGTCTATATTCCACAGCCTGGTAAGAGCACCCCTTGGCCAAACATTGGG
This sequence comes from Eunapius fragilis, assembly GCA_963681505.1. NCBI lineage: Eukaryota > Metazoa > Porifera > Demospongiae > Spongillida > Spongillidae > Eunapius > Eunapius fragilis. Next base: position 949,232 of record OY811984.1, read on the forward strand.
GGGGGGGAGAGAGGGGGGTGGGGGGGAGTTGTATTCAGAATATCCTATGGTAGGGAAGGAGACCTTTCCACACACCTTCAATACGAAGGGGGCATCATTGCATTTCATTTATTAGACATTGCGGGTAGTTGCCACTGCATTGTGCTTTGATGTGGTGACCTTGGTATCTGTCAGAAGTGTGGGAACGAAATTGCAGGGGAATGGGGCAGTGGGGGTGAGGGAGGGAGAGGGGGAGGGGAGGGGAGGGAGTGGGGGAAGGGAGGGGAGTGGGGGAAGGGAGGGGAGTGGGGGAAGGGAGGGGAGTGGGGGAGGGAGTGGGGTGGGGGAGGGGAGTGGAGTGGGGGAGGGGAGTGGAGTGGGGGAGGGGAGGGGAGTGGGGGAGGGGAGGGGAGTGGGGAGGGGAGGGGAGTGGGGGAGGGGAGTGGGGGAGGGGAGTGGGGGAGGGGAGTGGGGGAGGGGAGGGGAGGGGAGTGGGGGAGGGGAGGGGAGTGGGGGAGGGGAGGGGAGTGGGGGAGGGGAGGGGAGTGGGGGAGGGGAGGGGAGTGGGGGAGGGGAGGGGAGTGGGGGAGGGGAGGGGAGTGGGGGAGGGGAGGGGAGTGGGGGAGGGGAGGGGAGTGGGGGAGGGGAGGGGAGTGGGGGAGGGGAGGGGAGTGGGGGAGGGGAGGGGAGTGGGGGAGGGGAGGGGAGTGGGGGAGGGGAGGGGAGTGGGGGAGTGGAGGGGAGTGGGGGAGGGGAGGGGAGTGGGGGAGGGGAGGGGAGTGGGGGAGGGGAGGGGAGTGGGGGAGGGGAGGGGAGTGGGGGAGGGGAGGGGAGTGGGGGAGGGGAGGGGAGTGGAGGAGGGGAGGGGAGTGGGGGAGGGGAGGGGAGGGGAGGGGAGTGGGGGAAGGGAGGGGAGTGGGGGAGGGAGTGGGGTGGGGGAGGGGAGGGGAGTGGAGGAGGGGAGGGGAGTGGGGGAGGGGAGGGGAGTGGGGAGGGGAGGGGAGTGGGGGAGGGGAGGGGAGTGGGGAGGGGAGGGGAGGGGAGTGGGGGAGGGGAGGGGAGTGGGGGAGGGGAGGGGAGTGGGGGAGGGGAGGGGAGTGGGGGAGGGGAGGGGAGTGGGGGAAGGGAGGGAAGTGGGGTAGGGAGTGGGGTGGGGGAGGGGAGTGGGGGAGGGGAGGGGAGTGGGGGAGGGGAGGGGAGTGGGGGAGGGGAGGGGAGTGGGGGAGGGGAGGGGAGTGGGGGAGGGGAGGGGAGTGGGGGAGGGGAGGGGAGTGGGGGAGGGGAGGGGAGTGGGGGAGGGGAGGGGAATGGGGGGGGGAGGGGAGTGGGGGAGGGGAGTGGAGTGGGGGAGGGGAGGGGAGTGGGGGAGGGGAGGGGAGTGGGGAGGGGAGGGGAGTGGGGGAGGGGAGGGGAGTGGGGAGGGGAGGGGAGTGGGGGAGGGGAGGGGAGTGGGGAGGGGAGGGGAGTGGGGGAGGGGAGTGGGGGAGGGGAGGGGAGGGGAGTGGGGGAGGGGAGGGGAGGGGAGTGGGGGAGGGGAGGGGAGTGGGGGAGGGGAGGGGAGGGGAGGGGAGTGGGGGAGGGGAGGGGAGGGGAGGGGAGTGGGGGAGGGGAGGGGAGTGGGGGAGGGGAGGGGAGTGGGGGGGGAGGGGAGGGGAGTGGGGGAGGGGAGGGGAGTGGGGGAGGGGAGGGGAGTGGGGGAGGGGAGGGGAGTGGGGGAGGGGAGGGGAGTGGGGGAGGGGAGGGGAGTGGGGAGGGGAGGGGAGTGGGGGAGGGGAGGGGAGTGGGGGAGGGGAGGGGAGTGTGGGATGGGAGGGGAGGGGAGTGGGGGAGGGGAGGGGAGTGGGGGAGGGGAGGGAGTGGGGGAGGGGAGGGGAGTGGGGGAGGGGGGGAGTGGGGGAGGGAGGGTAGTGGGGGAGGGGAGGGGAATGGGGGAGGGGGGGAGGGGGGGAGGGGAGGGGAGTGGGGGAGGGGAGGGGAGTGGGGGAGGGGAGGGGAGTGGGTTGATTAAAAAGGTCAAGTAGTACTATTTAATACAAACATAAACAGAATGCCAAAAGAGACTCAGCCGTCTATATGACCTGGCCAATTGATCTGGCAAGGATTGCATGGGCAATTGAATAACAGGACAAAAAAACAATTAATAATTTAATTTTCACCAGACAGTAACAATATCATTACCAATGAATTGATAATATCAGAGATCATATATAGATGTTATGGCAGAAGTCCTATGTCTGCCCCAACAGCAGGGGCGATTGCACCCAGCCACCCATCCCCACTCATCCCCACCCACCCCCACCCAGCCACCACCCCCACCCATCCCCACCCACCCCCACCCATCTCTGAGTTCCGATGCTGCTGTCTGTGGTTCTGCTTATAATTTCGGTTTTGTTTCTATTTAGAGCTCCCCATGGTACAGGGCCTGCAGCTGGTGAACCATAGCAACACAAGTATTTCTGCGTCATGGAGACCCCCCAACACAACACTTCCTGTACTTTACTATCAGGTGACTACTGGCATGCATTTAGCACAGTCATAAGTAGCTGTCCAAGTAGTCAACAAGGTGTGTACACACCCTGTCTTGATACATTGATTACATGTGATCTTATAATTCACATCCAAAATATTTGTGCAGTTACACCTTCACATGGAAGTGTGGTTACATGCAGCCTCCCTACGGTCACATGCAGCCTCCCTATGGTCACATGCAGCCTCCCTATTGTCACATGCAGCCTCCCTATGGTCACATGCAGCCTCCCTATTGTCACATGCAGCCTCCCTATGGTCACATGCAGCCTCCCTATGGTCACATGCAGCCTCCCTATGGTCACATACAGCCTCCCTATGGTCACATGCAGCCTCCCTATTGTCACATGCAGCCTCCCTATTGTCACATGCAGCCTCCCTATGGTCACATACAGCCTCCCTACAAAATTGATTAAGTCGCACATAGTATAAGGTCACACGGTGGCAGGCACACGTATCAAGCATGAACGCACTACCAACCATGTCTCATTGCAGGTCAACATGACCGGTGACGTTGTATGGCGCAGTCCTTCAAACGAAGTGGTCACATTTCAACACGTGCAAAAGTTTTCACCACCTCTGCCGATGGTTTCCGTAGTACCCCTTATTCCTAACACAACCTACGTGCTCAGTGTGCGTGCAGTCTTCAGTGTAGGGGCTGGTGCTGTGTCGTCTCTGACAGTAGTCTCTTCAGTACCCATTGGCGGTAAGGATCAGTTGGATGTTCCTGTACAGCTTCATTCCATGCACACTTTTTAATTTCACACCAGAGAGGTTAGCCTACTTCCAAATTCGCCTCTCTCCGGTTTATGACTGCACTCAATGGGCCGTAAGTGATGGCAATTGCTTGAGTGTGTGCATGTGTGCATGTGTGTGTGTGGGCACATGTACCACACGTGCTTGTATGCCAAACATGCTTTCCTCTGGTCACATGTTTCATTTTCCATATCAGTCTGAGAACACGGCGTCAAAGCTGAATGAGATAAGGGCATCGCTCCTCCACAAAATGAGCACACTCTGCGGCTGCAAACTGAGCCCGGCCAACTTTGTCGGCAACCAGGAACTGAGCTGCCGGAGTGGCCTCCAGGGTGTGGCTATGAGCGGAGCCACTGCGGGGGTCGTGTACAGGAGCGGCCTCGTCGCCACGGACACAGCGAGTGCCGACGGTCTGGTCCAAATGCTCCAGAGCTGGGTGAAGGACGGCCGTGCGGCCCTGACCGTGGGAGGACTGCTGCTGGGCAGCGGACCCAAACTGCACCACTCAGCTCGGGGGATTGAGCGATGCCAACTGCACGGGGCAAACTCAGGGGATCCAGGAGATGGGAGTGGTGACCGTGCCTCCGACTGCTCTGACGTCGGACATTGTTGTTGTCGTTGCGGCAGTGGGGGGAGGGTCGTGGTGTTGCAGCTGGTGATACTCGTTGCGGCTGTGATGGTGTGCGCTTATAGGAGATGGAGACCAAAATCCATAAAGTTTGTGTTAATGCAAAGGGTGGGAGAGGTGGGGGGGAGAGGGAGGGGGAGAGGGAGGGGGGAGGGAGGGGGGAGGGAGAGGGAGAGGGAGAGGGAGAGGGAGGGGGGGCTCAAGGGGAGGGGTGGGAAGTGAAGATGGAAGGGGTATTGTACTTCATCCTCCGGGGAAGGGTTTGGGTTTACTATTGTTGTGCACTGCATGGGACGTAGACATTTCATTGTAAATCGATGTTGGTGTGTCCTTGTTTGGTGTGCGTGCATTCCCACCCCCCACCACCCCACCCTGCTTGCCATGGTACATATTTGTGTGACCATACATCCTGTGCTGTTCTCCAGTGGGTTTGAGTGTTCCGTTTAATATACAGCTCTATCGATGTAAGCTTAAAGCAGATTGCTGTAACAGAGTCTAATCAGAGCCTCTTAAAAGACACAAGGCGGAGTACAGATAGCCCCGATGATGCAAGCCACCTTGAAATGTTGGAACTCCTACACGTCCTAGAGGACAGCAGAAGAACGGTGAAGATTCTGGAAGCACAATCCCCCTTGGAGACAGCAGGAGTGCGACCCCTCTTAAAGAAGCAGTGGGGGCTCAGACCCCTTGTAAGTGCACCAGTAGCAGCCCGGTCCATCTTGAAGTCACAAGGACCAAGCTTCATTCCAAGGACATTGCAAGAATAGGAGGAGCAAGGTAAGGGGGGGGGGGGGGGGGGGGGAATGGAGGGACCTACCACAGAGGATGGTGGTTAGTAAAGGACCGTGGTGGAGAAGAGGTCCACAAAAAATTCTGTGTGTGGGAGGTGGGAGAAGGAGAGGTTGTTAGGGCCAGAGTGAACATCACAATAAAAAGCATGAATTAAGGTGCTTGCTATTTTTTAAATGTGGCTATTTTTCTCCCTCTCTCTGTGCAGCCTAAGAGACAGTGAAGTGGATGTAGGGAGCACTGGTGACATCAAGATGGCTGGAACGTCGATAGTGTAGGAACCTCCTCTGCCCTTTCAACCGATACATGTCTGCGCAGTGCATTATAACACTGTTCACTTCACTTATACGTACCATCATTATGTTCAGATATACCTATTATATATACTCGGATATGTATTCTTACATGTATGTATCCAATGCATAACATTTCTGGTATGTACATGTATGTAGTTATTTATTCTGGTCATGAAAATGAGTACTAAATAGCATCAAGTGGACCAAGACGCAACATATCTCATACACGACTGTATACACAATAGATTCCTGTGTTAATTAATAATTTACCTCGACCTATTTTTAACGAAAGCCAATGCCATCAATGAATAATTAATGAAATGATTATATAATTAATGGCAGGATTTTAGTCATTGGGTCTGGGGCCGAGACTGATATAGAGCTGGATAAAGTATTGCCGACATACGGTAAACCACTCATACTCTTTCAACAAAGAGCACCAAGCAGCAAAGCATAGTTTCACAATCAGACCTCACATCTATTTGTTAAACTAGACAGATGACATCACAGTTGCGAATGGATTAAGGAACATGACCCGTATGCATTAGGTGGCATACCTTGGCTGCTGACCCATCAGCCACACCCACTTACAAGCTAATATTTATAGCAGAGCAGTGATCATGAAGTCAAGAATAGCAGTTAAAAAAAAGTTTACATCCACAGGCTTGTTGTTCATGCCAGCCATGTCAGTGATTGTCAATGATCAAGATTTCAAAATAAATAAATTGAGATCAGTATAGAGAACTGCTATACTCAGTGGTTGTCTACCATATATTTCATAATCTGTCTTCTCAATAATGCAAGGATTGACAAGCTTTTGATCAGCCATTTCATGCCGGTATGTGACCCTCCATCACTCCATCGACCCAGCTGGTACTTGGATTCAGTGATATTCTTTTGTATACATATGAAAGTTAGGATTGGGATATAAGTTTACGCACAAATTAAATTAATTCGTTAAACACGTACACACGTTAAAAAACTTTACGATGCAGCCTACGCGCATGCGCAAAATATTCCTTTTATCGCACATCGTGATTAGATTTGAAATTTGTGTCCCTCGTGAATCTTAATTTTACTGGGAAGCGATGCAACCGAAAGCAAGCCACAGGTTTCATGTACCAACGGATCTAATGATAAGGCGAGTTGTACTCCGTCTGACTGCATTTCATGTGTAGTATTTCAGTTGAAAGCGCGTGTATTAGGTTGATGCAGCTTCATTTAGAGAATGTCTTCTTCAGTATAGTTCCTAAAACCGTCATTTGTATTGAAAGAGCATTAAAACATCGGTTACTGCTTCGTGTGGTGCTGGTGGGACCTTGTCTCGAGAACCTGTTGGGATTTGCAGGGTCACACAAATGTCTCTGGTCGCCAGGGAACCGCTGAGATTGCAATCTGTTAGCGCTGCCTTCAGCATAGCCAGCATGTCATTCATTGTCCGTAAACACTCCTGGGTATAATCCCCATGCAGTGTGTTACAAACACCCGTACATCCACTGCGAGCTACTTTGGTGTGACTTTGAACTACTCAGTTCGTACCTACATGTTTGTATTGGTACTTATTGGGCCACGACACTGGTTATCTCGCTGTTGCTTCCCGAGCAGTTGCCCAGCACCGCCTGTGTAGACCAGAGCATTGTCCGGCGCCTGTACAGTCAGAATCGCTTCAACAGTCCGTAATGCTCGTAGGCCGCATGTATTATTCGTTAGTTGTTTTATAAAACTGTTAACACAAATGAAAGATATCCTCAACCTAAGCATTGTCTAATTATTAAGAATAGATCTAAATATGGGGGTCGAGGCAGCGAAAAGGGACCTAGCGCATATTCAGGAAAGGAAGGGGCATCAAAATACACGCGTGCAATAAAAATGTAAAAAATTCCGACAGGACCCTGTAACTCCATGATGGACAGACTAATTTCCAGTGCGTAAGAAATATGTTATAGAGGTCATAGGTGTCTCTTTGAATATAAAAACTTGAAAAAATATACCCTTTCGCTGCCTCGATTCCATTAATAGTCCGTGCACCTGCTGACACTGGTTTGAGTAAATTTATGCGCCATGATTATAGCTATACATGTAGATGAATTATTAAACGGGGGCTTGCTAGCTGTACCGTAGCTGTACCATAATTGTACCGTACGGTAATTAGCTTTGAATTTGTAACTGGAGGGCAAAATATGGTAATTGGTTGGCAAAAATGGTGGGCTCGCCTCCTTTTAATAATTCCCCGAAATCATGTATTTCTAATTGATTTTTACCCTACTGCCCAGCGCAAAAGATTCTTACTCCTCGATTCGTTGGGCCTAGATTTGAAAGTGAGGATTATACTAACCTTGGTGTTGTGACGGCTCAGATTTTTTTTTGTTGTTGTTGCTGCAGCAGACCCTGAGGAAGAACTACTGTAACAGTTTTAATGCATAGATTTTGTACTTTGTGTGTGAAATTTCAATTAAAATGTCGAGGGGTGGGGCTGGTGGGTTGGTGAGTGTTGCAAAAGCGGACATATTGACGGGAAATAACCGTCATATCATAACGTTAACTATAACATCAGTAATTGCATGTCACAAGATATTAACTATAAGTATTTAGATCGTGCTGGGCGTCTTATTTTTTGCATGTAAGGCCATGCAGAGTTGGTTAAATTCTAGTTTCTCAGGCAATACAGTAACCTTTACAAGGCAATGTGCTGTTTCTACACCCGGGCCACTTTTGGCAACCCGGTGGTAATTTTCGCGTGTCAGGGCTCAGTACTTTATAATTGTTATTAATTGCGGCTCCTCGCTCACATATACTGACCGTTCGCCTGCGCGCGCGCATTTCACGATATCCCTCAGAACTGTTGCTGCTTGACAATGTGAAGCTAGCGAAGGCCCGGTTAGTGTGACGTGATTGTGAAGTCGGTACAAACAGCTAACTGTCCCCGCTGCCAAATGCTTACTGTACAGATGAATTTTCTCCCAGTCAAAAATCGACAAAAGCCCCCTTTAAAATTCACGAATTTAATTATCCTCCCATTTGTATACACCTTCCGCCGCCGCTGTACATGGGAAACCACCCACCTGCTTTTTTTTTTTTTTTTTTCATGAGAAGAAATGTACGATATCGCGCATGCATGCAGTTATCTCATAGGCATGGTAGCTGCTGGGATGATCAATACAAATGCCAGTACCTGAGTGTGTGTGTGCGTGTGTGTGTGTGTGTGTGCGTGTGTGTGTGTGCATATGTGTGTGTTTGTACTTCTATAACTTTTCTGGACCACACCCACGCCATGCAGTTCTTTTGTTGTAGGCAGTCTGCCAAACCTTTGCTTTTCCCTAGGACCCCGTTTGCGCGCTGCGTATGCATATGCGAACGACATGACAGTTTTCCTAGCTCCCGATGCAATGCCCTTTTTCCTGCCAAGGAATGCGTGACGTCATGACCAAGATGTACCTATCTGCATGCGTGTGCTCATGAGGAGTTCTGGGCATGTACTGAATGTTAGAATCAGCCTACAGGCCTATTCCACTGGCAGATCAAACCCTAACAGTTTACATGATGGCAGTTTGCCTGCAAGGCCCTCCGCACTCAGCGTATAAGATCAGCACATTATACATTAGTTACGTGCTGATGTGTGTGTAAACTTATCGTTTTTTTTTCAAATGATAACTAATCCTATTGCCACATTAGCTATAGATCTCTAAAAATCTGATAACAATTATGTCTTTAAAAAATCAGTGTGCACTTGTTGCTAAACCAACTTGGATTTCTATGAGGTTGAAGGCTCAGCATCATCTGACTTCTTCACAGCATACTTTCCACTTTTACACCACTTGAGCACAAAGTAGGCCACCAAAACCCATGCCCCTAGAAGGGCAACAGCAATCAACAGAAAGTAGCCAAATGCCTGAGGAGGGGAGAAGGGAAGAATGCATAGCAAGTCTGCACACAACATCACATATTTGAGGGCTTACAGCTGTAGCTCCTGCTGCTGAAAAAACAGCCTGACCATTTGTATAATATTTGGCAGAACTAGAATAAACAGCCATGGGTGTGGCCCCAGCAAACAGACCAAGTGCTACCACCAGACAGATGACTGCATCCTGTAGGTGCACGTGTGAGGTAGCTCCCCTCCACCACACCACCACTACAACTTATACTGCATCCCACCACACCACACCCACTTACTGTTATCACCAAGGGTAGTGTGTACTTCTCTATCAAGCCAAGGTTGAGGAACCTGATGACAATGATGTCTGCCTCTATCAACATGGCCACTATAGCAACAAACAGAAGCCATCCAGCTGCTGAGTATATTTGATCAACTATGGCTGCACCATAGTACACTGATACCCGTGTCCGGGTAGTAGCTGCTGGGATGATCAATACAAATGCCAGTACCTGAGTGTGTGTGTGTGTGTGTGTGTGTGTGTGTGTGTGCATGTGTGTTGTGTGCACATGTGTGTATGCATGTGTGCATATGTGTGTGTGTGCATGTACATGTGAAGGAAATAACAATGCAATATTGATCAATGACTGCTTGGCATGTTTTGCCTCATCTACATCGTTAGTCCACAAAATTGTGCCTCAGATTTAGATATACACCTCTAGTCTCTAAGGACACCACCAACGATCCTTTCCATTCTTTCCATTGCAATGCTGCAAGAAGTTAGCCGCATTGAGAGTATTCTCATTGTGTTCTGCTACTGAAATGGAGGGTGGAACGTGTACATCATTGCTGCTGTTTGCTTCATCAGTGGTCTGATGTTTGAAGTTGCCGTGATGTGAAAAGGTCTTGGGACCTCGCTAAAGATAAAGCAGAGATAAAGCAGAGATAAAGCAGAGATAAGCAGATAAAGCAGAGATAAGCAGATAAAGCAGAGATAAAGCAGATAAAGCAGAGATAAATGATGCAATGCCTTTACTTTCCTGATCTGCGAGCTGCCAATAGACCAGTTTCACGTGAGGAATTAAAGTTATGTAACGTCTGGCATCGTACTAGACCTAGTTTCTCAACGGGAACGACTGGGAATTAAAAAATAAAATAATGGGATCAAGCGAGGGCAGTTTGCCAAACCATATACACATGTATAGGGACTGAAAACGACTTATATACTAAACTGGATGCTAATTCAAGCATTGCTTTTAAAGATACTAGGATTGTATGTTTGAGGTGGGTTTAATTTACCGCTTGGAAGTTAGCACCACATTCCTCAGTACCACATCCCATTTAATTTGTAATTCATTAAGATGCGGCCTGACGATAAGCGGCCAAACTTAATCGCGGTCAGAACATGTAGCTAGCTAGCTTGTGCAGAAAGAAAACAGCCTACTTACCAGTTCATGACACGGCCTGTAATATGAGCCGGGCTTCCACGTGGAATCACGGAACTTTTTGTGTCCAAGGCTCCTGGCTAACCCACTACCAAGTTCCACAGAAATGAGACTTATTATTGTACAGGTGACCCGCAACCATGATGTACACATACAGGGCGATGAACTGGTATGGCTTTCGAGGAGAAACCTGACCTTACTGGGTTCATAACATCCACGGGGCGGACTTAGTTTACCGTGCGTTCTAGTGTGACCAAACTTACCGCGACAACAGCCCGCAGAACGACCTCCACGATTCCCTGCCATGTTTTTATGATGTCGATCCCAGGGTGCGGTTTAAGAGCACTGAAGAATGACGTTGTCGACTCAGTCGGGACCGTCGTTGTCGTCGTTGTCGTCGTTGTCGTCGTTGTCGTCGCAACCTCCGCTGCCATAGATGTTGTTCTAACTGACTTGCGCATGCGCGCTTAGCAATCTGCAACAAATCACAAGAATGTTGGGGGGGGGGGGGGGGATTGGTACTTTATGCTTATGTTAACGGCGTCTTCGTCATCGTCATCCATGTCCAGAAATTGTGGACATCAGTGCATAACATTGTGATTTTTAAAAAAATTCTGATTCACCGTTAAATACTATATCACCTTGTAAAAACGGCTAATTAAATTTTCGCCTTATAATGAATTACTGATTTGTAAGTCTGCGTAACAATCCCATGCAATATGTGCAAGCAAGCAGACATTTCACTTAATACCATGCCTATGAGACAACTGCATGCCATGCGCGATATAGTACATTCAGTTCTTTGTCAAAATAGTAAGTACATCAGTGTAGTGAGATTCCTGCATCACGGAATTTCATTAGCGGTGGGTCCGGTTGCAGCGGTCATGCAAAAAACACTAACCCTTGCCTAACATCAAATAGGGCTTATTTTCGCAATGTGTGAGCCGTGACTGTAGCCCTAGTTTGGCAGGATTTTATGTAAAAGTGGTGGCCTTTTTTTCTCTTCAATGCAGTCATGAACTGTGAAATCCGAAAGGCTAGTAATTATGCAGTGATACATTAAGAATGTGGTAAGCGGCCAATGAAACATTGTCCTTTTTTGTTGTTGCTTTGTGTTCCCTGGCACACATACTCATAGCCATGCCATGCCCATGCAGCTTCGTAGTGAAATCAGTGATTCGTGTGGCTCAGTGGTTAGTTCAGTTAGAGAATCCGACTTTCTGCACTATGCTCTCTGCAGCACAATCCAGGCGCAACGTGTGAATGCATTCACTCAGCTTGGGATAGGTATCTGTAGAACGTGATCCTATTGTAAGATGCTGTTGGTGCAGTATTACACGATACCGCATACAGGTAAGCTGTTTTATTATCAGCTAAAAGTGTTTAAATACATGCAAGGTACTGTATTTTAAACCAAAAATTTTTTTTCCATAGAATGATAAACAGGCGGGTGGTTTACATAAGCTACCATCCACATGCCTGCACAACGTGAATTTCATTAGCAGTGGGTTGCAGGGATCGATTAGGTCACACAAAGAACACTAACACTTTACTAACAGCACAATGAATAGGGGTTATGTTTCACAGTGCGTGTTTCTCTATGTGCGCACCTGTCATACGTTAGGTTGTAACTCGTGCCCCTGCCATTTACCATGATAAATGATTGTCAACTCGACAATTCTAGTCATAAAAATGGTCAGCTCTCTGTCTGTGCCACTATACTGTACATGGTCCCACGGCTTTCCACCTACACACGTGACAGATATGTTGCTATCAGTCATAGTAAATACAGCTGTGATTAACCACAATGACTATTGGTGAGATGTTGTCAAACCAACCCAGCATCGCCACCATCTTATGCAGGCTATTTAGGTGGGTATTATTGGGCACAGCCCAAGGGATGGAGTTGCATGCCTAACAACACTGTCTGTTTGTAGGTTATATCATGAGATGTTGCCACACCCACCCAGCATCAGGTTGAGTCTAGAGCACGGAGGCATGCCTAACTGACAATGAACCAGATACAGCTGGATAGCCAACGTGATGTATAGACCAAACCGTAGCCACCTGAAATGAAGAAAACCATATATGACATTATACGATATTACAGTGTAGTGTAGGTGATGAAGATCACAATGAAGGGCGAGGTAATCCAATTTAGTGTGGAATCAAAAACACATATTATGCTTAAAAAGATTCATGATATATCCCCATTGTCTGAGGATATATCTTATAGTGTATTATAACATTTACACTAGGTGAACCTGCTCTTGATGAGGTAAGCATCATTAGTATATACAACAAGTCAATACATTTATACACCACACATGCATACCAATTTCTATCACATATTTTGGAAGCAACTACGTATATACATAGCCGTTACCAGAAAAAGTGAAGATAATTGCAACTGAGAAACTAGTGAAGGTCTCCCAAAACTTGGAAAGAATTGTATTAAAGTGGACAATGCATGGTATTGAATAGTGGTTGTGACGGCAGTAGCCCATTTTCAAATGAGCAACTGTATTGTATTTGTAAACATCCATACAACCCCGGCTAGTATCCATTTTGGACACAGAAAACACTTCAGATTTGTGATCTCATGTGACTACTGTGGTGAATATGCGGAGAGCACATTACATTAAATAAGAATTATAGATGTTCTGCTTGTGATAATTTAGGATTGGTTAAACGCTTTTATACTGACAGGTAAGATTATCCAACCCAACCACAAAGCCTGTCTTAAATAGAAGCATTAGTAGTGGTCAGAGATGCATGTGCTCATGCAGGTAAACTTAAGCACACACTGCTGTTCATATAAAATGTGTGCAAGTATGCATGTTTCACCTAGATGCCAAGATGGGCCTGATGGCACATTTCAGCCAGATCATCACAAAGGGTGCCTGTTGTGTCATGCCACCACAGCACCCCCATGCTTACAAGTGGTGGCATGATGTCCAAGAGGGTCCAGGGCATTGCCAGGGCAAAGTGCACAGTGGGACACCCTGGGATGTGTCCACACCAAGCCACCACTTTATGGCAACTTGAATGGACTAGTGGATCATGGTGTCCTGTGATGGCATGACTGACATCTTTTATTAACAATGATAAATTGATGTCCGGGTACATGTGCATAAGACTTACAAATATATATGCGCCTGTTTTGCTGGATCATAGCGATACAGGATAGCTAACCGCCTGAGGCCATGCACTTATTATGAATTATGCATGGCAGGTAAGTACAGAAAGAAGTCAGTTAAACTGCTACAAGTTACTTCAGTCGATGAACCACCTGAAGTCAATGTTCAGAGCACTGTGCAACAGGTGGGAGCAAGATGCTGCAACAATCATCTTAGTCACACCCCTTAGCGAAGCAACCTCAGGTATATTCTGCCATTAATAAATAACAGGGAGGAATTTTCATCTCTTCAAAACTTGATGGAACGAAAGGTGGACTACATGAAGTTAAAGGTTGATACCACTAAAACACCTTCAATATTTGACATCTGATGAAACCTAAAGTCCACGACACCATCCGAGGAAGTAAAAATTATGCACTCGTTTTTAAATAAATGGTGTCTTTGGGGTCTAAATAATAGGTTAGACATATTATTTAGATCATCTCGTATTATTAAAAATTCAGTGAGTTGAAACTAATGAGCGAGGCGATAATTAACAAGTAGCGCGTGTGGTCACTAATGAATTCACACGAAAACACTTCGAAACGTTTAACATAACTCAAACGAATAAAGTACAAGGAGCGCCCTTATCTAACGCTAAGCAAACTATGGTTCTGAACAGTTATTTTAGCGAGAACTGTTCTTACAGTCTAAAGGTGGCGCCAGTAATGAGGCTAAAAAGTAAAGAATGTATTCTTGATAATCAAACGGACAGTGTAAAAGCAGAAGACGAGATATTGTATATTTAGAGGTATATCAATACATGTAGAATCAAAATATGATTGGATGCGGTACAAAATAATGGTCGAATTGAATAAATATTTTAAAAGTACTCCCTGTTAACCTGAAATTTTTGACTAATTGTTAAGCTGCACAAGAATAGCTGGTAGATTTCTACACATTGTGGTATTGTGGGCATGAATGTCATTAAGAAGCATTAACAGAGATAATCTATATTTTATCTCTGCCATTAACGTTTACTTCCTCGATGGTGTCGCGGACTTTAGTACTGCACATGCCTTTGATGGTAAGCTATGTCGCATCTCTGGCTCTATTAAAATTTATGTTAACATTTTATAGCTGTAGTGTTCACTTTTATCATCACTGCATTGATTTATGCAGCAACTAGATAAATATATTTGACATTGTTTTGACAATGCGTGTTAAGGGCAACTTGCTGGCTTTGTATGTTAGCTGTTAATCACATTCCAAACCATTTATACATCTAGGCACGAGACTATGCCTTCCCCAATTCAACACCACGAGACTATGCCTTCCCCAATTCAACACCACGAGACTATGCCTTCCCCAATTCAACACCACGAGACTATGCCTTCCCCAATTCAACACCACGAGACTATGCCTTCCCCAATTCAACACCACGAGACTATCCCTTCCCCAATTCAACACTTCATGGAGTCGCAAACATTTTCATCTAACACCTTGCTCCTTAGTGGGAAAAATCAAACAGTGAGGTATTGGGATGGATAAGAGCACAACAGTAATTCTCAGACCTCTGTCTGAGGTGCTCTTACACCAACAGGAATGGACCATGGAGCAGGGTTGCCTCGTGTCTCTCCCTGACTTCAGTCTTAAATAATTATTTTGTTTATTAAGTGTACTATAATTTTACTCATGTAATGTACGTATTTTATGCTAAACAGTTTTAAAGATCAATCCACAACATCATCAACACATTACATAATAGAGATTAGAATATTTATACCCATAAATAATGATATATCCAAAGCGTCTTTTATTTTAAAAAAGATCAGGATATGCTTTTATCATGAGGTTACAGGGGCTTTGAAGGCTCAGCGTCATCTGACTTCTTCACAGCATACTTTCCACTTTTACACCACTTGAGCACAAAGTAGGCCACCAAAACCCATGCCCCTAGAAGGGCAACAGCAATCAACAGGAAGAAGCCAAAGGCCTGAGGAGGGGAGAAGGGAAGAATGCATAGCAAGTCTGCACACAACGTCACATTTGAGGGCTTACAGCTGTAGCTCCTGCTGCTGAAGAAACAGATCCGTTTGATAGACTAGAATAAACAGCCATGGGTGTGGCCCCAGCAAACAGACCAAGTGCTACCACCAGACAGATGATTGCATCTTTTATTATTAATCATTAACAATGATAAATTGATGTCCGGGTGCATGTGCATAAGACTTACAAATATATATGCGCCTGTTTTGCTGGATCATAGCGATACAGGATAGCTAACCGCCTGAGGCCATGCACTTATGATGAATTATGCATGGCAGGTAAGTACAGAAAGAAGTCAGTTAAACTGCTACAAGTTACTTCAGTTGATGAACCACCTGAAGTCAATGTTCAGAGCACTGTGCAACAGGTGGGAGCAAGATGCTGCAACAATCATCTTAGTCACACCCCTCAGCGAAGCAACCGCAGGTATATTCTGCCATTAATAAATAACAGGGAGGAATTTTCATCTCTTCAAAACTTGATGGAATGAAAGGTGGACTACATGAAGTTAAAGGTTGATACCACTAAAACACCTTCAATGTTTGACATCTGATGAAACCTAAAGTCCGCGACACCATCGAGGAAGTAAAATTTATGCACTCGTTTTTAAATAAAAGGTGTCTTTGGGGTCTAAATAATAGGTTAGACATATTATTTAGATCATCTCGTATTATTAAAAATTCAGTGAGTTGAAACTAATGAGCGAGGCGATAATTAACAAGTAGCGCGTGTGGTCACTAATGAATTCACACGAAAACACTTCGAAACGTTTAACATAACTCAAACGAATAAAGTACAAGGAGCGCCCTTATCTAACGCTAAGCAAACTATGGTTCTGAACAGTTATTTTAGCGAGAACTGTTCTTACACAGTCTAAAGGTGGCACCAGTAATGAGGCTAAAAAGTAAAGAATGTATTCTTGATAATCAAACAGACAGTGTAAAAGCAGAAGACGAGATATTGTATATTTAGAGGTATCAATACATGTAGAATCAAAATATGATTCTTTATTTTGGATGCGGTACAAAATAATGGTCGAATTGAATAAATATTTTAAAAGTACCCCCTGTTAACCTGAAATTTTTGACTAATTGCTAAGCTGCACAAGAATAGCTGGTAGATTTCTACACATTGTGGTATTGTGGGCATGAATGTAATATTTTCATTAAGAAGCCATTAACAGAGATAATCTATATATCACTGCATTGATTTATGCAGCAACTAGATGTAGGTTAGACACTGAAACCGAGGGATCTACGTGATTTAGAATCCCCGAGGGCCCTGAGCTGTAGCATCCCGAGCGGTAGCGAGGGCGCTACTAAGGGCCCGAGGGGATTCTAAATCACGTAGATCCCTCGGTTTCAGTGTCTAACCAATTTAGACAATAGCAACGCGTACGTAGCAACCAATACATTATCGCGCAACGCGATAACGATAACGGGAGGGATTCTAAGTGCCAGCGGGGGGGATTCTAAGTGCCCGGGGCCCCCCCGCTGGCACTTAGAGTCCCTCTCTAGGTTTCTACCGCGTTTAGATACCTGCAATTGACCAATCAGATTGCGCGAATCACTTCCGCTATTTTCTAAATATAGGTTAGACACTGAAACCGAGGGATCTACGTGATTTAGAATCCCCGAGGGCCCTGGGCTGTAGCGTCCCGAGCGGTAGCGAGGGCACTACTAAGGGCCCGAGGGGATTCTAAATCACGTAGATCCCTCGGTTTCAGTGTCTAACCAATTTAGACAATAGCAACGCGTACGTAGCAACCAATAAATTATCGCGCAACGCGATAACGATAACGGGAGGGATTCTAAGTGCCAGTGGGAGGGATTCTAAGTGCCCGGGGCACTTAGAATCCCCCCCACTGGCACTTAGAGTCCCTCTCAAGGTTTCTACCGCGTTTAGATACCTGCAATTGACCAATCAGATTGCGCAAATCACTTCCGCTATTGTCTAAATAAGTATATTTGACATTGTTTGACAATGCGTGTAAAGGGCAACTTGCTGGCTTTGTCTGTTAGCTCATCCAAACCATTTATACAACTAGGCACGAGACTATGCCTTCCCCAATTCAACACTTCATGGAGTCGCAAACATTTTCATCTAACACCTTGCTCCGAAGTGGGAAAAATCAAACAGTGAGGCATTGGGATAAGAGCACGACAGTAATTCTCAGACCTCTGTCTGAGATGTCTTACACCAAGCGGAGAGTGCAACAGGAATGGACCATGGAGCAGGGTTGCCTCGTGTCTCTCCCTGACTTCAGTCTTAAATAATTATTAAGTGTACTATAATTTTATTCATGTAGTGTATGTATTTTATGCTAAACACTTTAAAACATCATCCACAACATCATCAACACATTAGATAATAGAGATTAGAATGGTTATGTGTGTGCATAAAACTTATATCCATAAATAATGATCTATCCAAAGCGTCTTTTATTTTTAAAAAAGATCAGGATATGCTTTTATCATAATGAGGTTACAGGGGTTTTGAAGGCTCAGCAGCGTCATCTGACTTCTTCACAGCATACTTTCCACTTTTACACCACTTGAGCACAAAGTAGGCCACCAAAACCCATGCCCCTAGAAGGGCAACAGCAATCAACAGGAAGAAGCCAAAGGCCTGAGGAGGGGAGAAGGGAAGAATGCATAGCAAGTCTGCACACATCACATTTGAGGGCTTACAGCTGTAGCTCCCGCTGTTGAAGAAACAGATCCGCTTGATAGACTAGAATAAACAGCTATGGGTGTGGCCCCAGCAAACAGACCAAGTGCTACCACCAGACAGATGATTGCATCCTGTGAGTGTGAAGGTGCATGTGTGAAGTAAGGTAAGCTGCCATATTAGAACCGGTTTTTAAACGGACTGTACAAGTCAAACGCATCGTCTAGAGGGCGTTTTAACACCACCAAGTGTCCCTACTGATGGATGCGCACCATACCATCGTTTTAAAAGTTTTCCAGCACCTTTTGTTTTGTATATCCACTCGCACCTCTGAGGGGGGGGGGGGGGGGGTTCGCGATGAGTGCCAAATTAGAACAGGGGGTGTGTCATAGCTTTTTTAATAGTTTCAATCGTACAGACAACCAGCAACACCGCCAACATATCTAGAAGTATCCGAAGTGAAGTTCTAAACACACAAAAAAATACATTTGCGTTCTCTGTCTGCAACTATGTCACTTTCTGTTAGTTCGAGGGGTAGTGATTTAAAAAACGCCATGCATTGCAAGAGCTAGAAAAGCCCTCCTTTTCCCCATCTTTCTATTCATAAGTCATGAGACATCGATTTTAAGCTTAAAACTTTGTTATAAGTGGTTACGCGGAAGAGCTACTTCAAGTCAAAGAGAGGCTTCGTGACCTCCATTGAAAATTACCGGAAGTGAGTACTAAATGAGCCATAGCTTGCATGGTGGAAATTGGCATCGCTAAGTTACGGTTATAACACAAATCTACGCAAGAAAGAATGAGTTTCAAATCCCTACCTCTTCTACAGCCCCCTGAGAATTGCTGGAATTCAGCAAAACAAAACTTGTTTACCTATACTTGGTTAAATTATTGTAATAAATACTATTGGAAAATTATTGATAGATGCGCGTATATCGGGTACACAATCGGCTATGATTTTTATGGCGTTCAGATCAGTGGTGACGTGTTCTGGGCACTGCAGTTTGGCCTTATATTTACCAAATGCTAGGCCTACTTCCTTTGACCCCACGAACGGGTCGGTTCTGTGGAGTGATATCGTTTACATAAGTCCATCGTGACATCTTTACTATTAACTGGGATAGGTGCTCTTTCCCTTTCGCTGCCAGCCATTTCTTCCACGCTTGGCCTCCAAGAAATAAGAGGTTTACTAACTAGCTTTCGTACGTACGTGAAAACAAATTAACTACTTAGGGGCGTAGTTCGCTAAAGGGTATTATCAACTGTGGTTATAGGCTGCGGTTATTCTGACCCCCCACCCCCCCCCCCACTGTTCCAATAAGGCCAACCTGTTCTAATATGGCAGTTTACCTTACAGCTCCCCTCCACCACCACCACCACATCCCACCACCCCTTACCACACCACACCCACTTACTGTTAACACCAAGGGTAGTGTGTACTTCTCTATCAAGCCAAGGTTGAGGAACCTGATGGCAATGATAGCTGCCTCAATCAACAGAGTCACTACGGCAACGAACAGAAGCCATCCAGCTGCTGAGTAGACTCGATTATTAGACCCTAATGATTGGGTCTGGGCAGCAGCTGCCGGGATGATCAATACAAATGCCAGCACCTGAGTGTGCCATGTGTGGAGTAGAGAGAGGGGTAATCTGATTAAACGACTAGTTAACGGTTGGATCAGGCATCAAACAATCCAAGCTGCCCTTCAATACTCAGGATACAAATGTTTTAGTCTCTGTTCTTTGAAAAGTGCAGTTAGATCTGGCATATGGAACAAAAGCTATTGATGAATGGCTGCTCATACGAGCGAGATCAGCAACAGGGCTGAGAAGATTTGTCAGACTGCCATGTGACGCTTATGGTGGTCCCATGTGACTGCTGTGGGGTCATTCCATATCAATGTAAAGGCAATTCCACCTCACCTTTCCAGATTTATATGCTCATCTTCATATGAGTTGACATTTATTCATTTTGTATGTGATGAATAATTAATTAGCTTGCTTATAATCTCCATTTGCAATGTCATAACTTGTGTGTACAGTTACGTGGGGTAACAGTTACGTGGGGTATCATTGTGTGTACAGTTACGTGGGGTATCATTGTGTGTACAGTTACGTGGGGTATCATTGTGGGTACAGTTACGTGGGGTATCATTGTGTGTACAGTTACGTGGGGTATCATTGTGTGAACAGTTACGTGGGGTATCATTGTGTGAACAGTTACGTGGGGTATCATTGTGTGTACAGTTACGTGGGGTATCATTGTGTGAACATTTACGTGGGGTATCATTGTGTGAACAGTTACGTGGGGTATCATTGTGTGTACAGTTACGTGGGGTATCATTGTGTGAACAGTTACGTGGGGTATCATTGTGTGAACAGTTACGTGGGGTATCATTGTGTGTACAGTTACGTGGGGTATCATTGTGTGAACAGTTACGTGGGGTATCATTGTGGGTACAGTTACGTGGGGTATCATTGTGTGAACAGTTACGTGGGGTATCATTGTGTGTACAGTTACGTGGGGTATCATTGTGTGTACAGTTACGTGGGGTATCATTGTGTGTACAGTTATCACAGTTACGTGGGGTATCAAATCAGAGGCCACTATACCTAGAATCCATCGATGATTGCATTTTGGTGGGAAACAAAAGGGTTAAACAAAAAATGGTGCAAAAGAACAATTTGCAGAATTACTGTATCAAGAAGGTTGATGGTTATCGTTTTTTTTACATCACGAAAGCTTAAACTGCACTTTTAAATTTTAAAAGTTGATTATATTAACTTAATAACTGCTGAGGTTCTCAACATGTCTTATATTTGGCAGCCATTTCAGGTTGGTACAAAGGAGAGTGCTGCTAAGTAATAGTATAACCAAATGCAACTAAAACAACCATACATCAACAATTGCTCAAACTGTGGTTATGTAATTATGCAACCCACTTAGCAACACCTCTCCCTTAAAATGGCTGCCAAAGTATAAAACATGTGACTGCCATGTGATTGCTGTGACTGCAATGGTGGTCCCATGTGACTGCTATGGTGGTCCCATGTGACTGCTATGGTGCTCCCATGTGACTGCTATGGTGGTCCCATGTGACTGCTATGGTGGTCCCATGTGACTGCTATGGTGGTCCCATGTGACTGCTATGGTGGTCCCATGTGACTGCTATGGTGGTCCCATGTGACTGCTATGGCGGTCCCATATGACTGCTATGGTGGTCCTATGTGACTGCTATGGTGGTCCCATGTGACTGCTATGGTGGTCCCATGTGACTGCTATGGTGGTCCTATGTGACTGCTATGGTGGTCCCATATGACTGCTATGGTGGTCCTATGTGACTGCTATGGTGGTCCCATATGACTGCTATGGTGGTCCCATGTGACTGCTATGGTGGTCCCATGTGACTGCTATGGTGGTCCCATGTGACTGCTATGGTGGTCCCATGTGACTGCTATGGTGGTCCCATGTGACTGCTACGGTGGTCCCATGTGACTGCTATGGTGGTCCCATGTGACTGCAATGGTGGTCCCATGTGACTGATATGGTGGTCCCATGTGACTGCTATGGTGGTCCCATATGACTGCTATGGTGGTCCCATGTGACTGCTATGGTGGTCCCATGTGACTGCTATGGTGGTCCCATATGACTGCTATGGTGGTCCCATGTGACTGCTATGGCGGTCCCATATGACTGCTATGGTGGTCCTATGTGACTGCTATGGTGGTCCCATGTGACTGCTATGGTGGTCCCATGTGACTGCTATGGTGGTCCTATGTGACTGCTATGGTGGTCCCATATGACTGCTATGGTGGTCCCATGTGACTGCTATGGTGGTCCCATATGACTGCTATGGTGGTCCCATGTGACTGCTATGGTGGTCCCATGTGACTGCTATGGTGGTCCCATGTGACTGCTATGGTGGTCCCATGTGACTGCTACGGTGGTCCCATGTGACTGCTATGGTGGTCCCATGTGACTGCAATGGTGGTCCCATGTGACTGATATGGTGGTCCCATGTGACTGCTATGGTGGTCCCATATGACTGCTATGGTGGTCCCATGTGACTGATATGGTGGTCCCATGTGACTGCTATGGTGGCAGCCATATGGGCACCAACATGTTGATTGCACTACAACAATGTCACACTTACATATTATAAAACAATAGGGCAGCCATGTTAATGTTTTGACACCTGAAGCCCTTTCCTGCCTGGGGCTTTACACATGCTCACACTTCCTATCTCTACCTACACCACTGGCACTTTAAGAAGTGAAGGTACATGCATATCAATGCCCTTCCTACCCCATCTACAACAAGGTGGTATTTGGTTGAACTATACCAGTACTGTCCTGACCAAACGCTAAAGGGTATGTGAACACGTCACTTACCAAAGACATGTGGAAACATGATCAACATGAGAGGGACAAGGAACAAGAGGGACACGAGAGGGACAAGAGGGAACACGAGAGGGACAAGAGGGAACACAAGAGGTCACATATTCAACCCACCCATAAAATGAAATCCAAATTGTCCCGTTCTTCTGGGAGAGGAGCTATACAGGAACCATGCATTTGAGGTGCTTGGGTTCATAATATCCACGGAACGGGCTTAGTTTTACTTTGCGTTCTACTACATAGTGCAGAGGCGTTTTAAAGTGGGGGGGGGGGGCATACTTTGAGCGCCGATGTGGGAGGGGTGTACCTTTCCTGTCCAGGGACGGAAAGAGAGAGAGAGAGGGGGGGGGGGGGGGGGGGCGGGCGGGGGGGAGAAGAGAGCTGGGTTTGGGGCTGAGCCTCATCAGAAGACAACTTGCCTGTTCCCTTTTCATACGCCTCAGTTGTTATAATATAATATGGTTAGACTATTCGTAAACTTTCTGCACCTGTTATTTAGCGTATCTGTATCAATAAAAACGATAGTGCCCCCCCATCAAAAGTGGGGGAAGGGCCCACATTCACGCCGCTGTGGTGTGACAAAACTTACCGCGACAACAGCCCGCAGAACGACCTCCACGATTCCCTGCCATGTTTTTATGATGTTTATCCCAGGGTGCGGTATAAGGGCACTGAAGAGTGATATCTTCTTCGCTGTCGTAACAACCTCCTCTGCCATTACAAATGAATATTGTTTCGCACACCAAGCGTGCGCGCATGCGCATATATGGCGGTACGCCCCTTACGAATTTGATTACCGGTACATCATATCAGAAGTAATTAATTAGATCGATGCTGGTTTATGTTATAATATAATAAGGCTACTGAATCAGTAGATGAATGCAATATCGTGATTGAATAGTTCGGCAGCGCTGCATGAAATTATAATGATGTTAATTCTCAAATAAACCACAGGTGCACTTTATCAACAATACTGCACTACTAACGGCAGCGCTTTCCACGAGAAAAAAAAAGCTTCTTGAAAGGTTGTTTCTCTGAGAACATTTAATATAATGTTTAAGTCTTGCATTAAATTATTAGGCGTGAATGCAGATGAAATTATTGGCTCCGCCATTTTTTTGAGTGGCAAGTTTTCCTATATAGCCTAGTTTATAAGTCCCCACCATATTTAACACACCCACACACTACTGGGACACAGACGCAGTATGCATCACCTCAATTTCAGCTTTGACACTAAATGGCAGATATACTACTTCCATTTCCGCTCTCGCCTAAAATTAATAGTAATTCAATGCATAAGGCCCCACAGTCCATCCCTGGAATATGACTCTGTACTTCCTACATACATCCGAATTCCTTTTTGGTAAGAAACTGAAAACCACTAACAAGGACTGGGTATATAGGGTACCATGTACAACAGCCATGCCCAAGTATCAAACTTCAAAGATAATGATGTACAGACCAGCTAATCAAAAGTACATAAATAAAACCATTAAATATCGGTACACCGGACACTGTTACATAACAAACATCGCCGGGGGTTCAGCGCTTGTCATCACCGTCATCCCCGCCGTGCTCTGATATTCTAGAGTGGGCCTGAACGTACTTACCCCCCACACACCACTTCAGAAAGAAGGTAGCTACCAGTACCCATGTCCCTAGAGCTGCAAAGGCCACCATTTCAAAGTAGCCAAAGGCCTGGGGAAGAGACATGAGCATCAATGGTGCAGTGGAGGGATGAAGACGACTTACAGCTGCAGCTCCAGCAGGTGAACCCGCAGGATAGGTACTCAGGGACGTGGCGTAGGTTGCCATGGGTGTGGCTCCAACGAACAAGCCAACTGCCACAACATATGAGATGGAAACATCCTGTGTGTGTATGTGTGTGTGTATGTGGTGTGTGTATGTGGAGGATGGCATGTGAAGATGTGGATGCAGCAAAGGTTGAGTGCATTGGAAAAGAAGACCACACCCCCCTTACCGTTATCACCAGTGGGAGTATATATTTCTCTATCAAGCCAAGGTTGAGGAACCTGATGGCAATGATGGCTCCCTCTATCAACATGGCCACTATGGTCACAAAGAGTAGCCATCCTGCTGCAGAGTACGCTGCGCCCCCATATGGTGATGGTGATGGTAGTGATGGTGATGATGGTGGTAGGTTAGCTGTAGTCTGTGTAACCCCTGCTGGGATGATCAGCACAAATGCCAAAACCTGCACGTGTGTGTGTGTGTGTGTGTGTGTGTGTGTGTGTGTGTGTTTGTGAGAGAGTAGATTATACAATTTGTATTACCCTGTATCCATGGAAGGTAATTGCTTTTAAGCACTGTTTACTAGCCAGGTACAACCAAGGTCATAGACCTGCAGGGTTTTCAATAACGTTCGGACACATGCCATTTTCCGATCAATTAAGCCATTTGTCCACATATAATTAATTACATTTGGGCAAAATGTCAGGACAAAAAAAGTGTGCACTTGTTAGGGAGGAAGGTGAGGACGATGTAGAGGATAGGTAGAAAAAAGCGGTCAGTGACAGTTAAAACTGTAGAAAAGTGGGTGGCAGAGAATGACAAGGATTTGGATATGTCGCTTTGGCTGAAGTACGTGCGTGAAGGATGACGGTTGGGTTATTGAAATGCACAGTTTGCGTAGAGTTTGAAACAAGGCTGGTTGGAATGCTCAACTATTGTAGTATGTTCACTGGTGGAACACCTAATCTGCGTACCAGTGGTTATTTGTTTCTGCGCCACTAAGTTCCAGATTGTATTGATTCACTTTGACTACTCATGAGAGATGTTGGACGGCTGCATTTCTTTGCGTGGATTACGCGTTGATTAGTTCAAAGCATGTGTGAATTAAATTTTGTCCCATTAGGAAGTAAAGTGCGAGGGGGGTATCTAATCTGCAGTATAACCCTGAAAACTTTTTGGTGTTATCCTTTGAAGCTAATAGGAAAGTCCATCTGAGAAGCAGGTTTCTGGCAGTTCAAGCAAGCCAATGCAGAAGGATTGTTCCAGTGTTTTAAGATTGCCATGAGTCATGTGGGCATTTCTGATTGGGAGACAAAGGTAATAGGATTTGGCTGTGATGGAATATTGCTGCTGGAGGACTAAGAGGGCATCTTGAAGAATCCATGCCTTGGATTGTTGTGTTTTGGTGCCTATCCCATTGCCTAGAGCTTGCTTTAAAAGATAAAAAAATACATATTTCTCAACAGTGGATGACATGCTGTTGAAGCTGTACTTTTTATACAAAAAATCTCCAAAAAAGTGCCGAGAAATTGAAGACATTGTGGCTGAGTTAAAGGTATGCCGTCGTGGTATAAAGCATATGGTACTCAATTCATTGCCCACAAGTTGGCTGCTTTAGAGATAGTTGTGAACCGAATAGGAGCCTATCTCAACCCATCAATGAAATCTACCGACAGGCAAAAAATGAAGGGTTATCTGCAGCAATGGCATAATGCTAAAGTTCTTTATGGTTGTGCTCTCTTTTTAATGATCTGCTGAAGCCTGCAGCAATTCTACGTGTTGCTCTTCAAATGATGAATTGTCCATAGTTGGGGCCATAGAAGCCTTCTTGAAAACAAAGAAGGCTATGGAAAAGGTAAGGGATATGGCTTTTGAAGACCTTCCTACTGTTAAGAAGGTAATAGAAGCATCCAACAGAGTGATGATGGAGGAGTATCATATCAGGGAGCACAGCTAACCAATTTTGATAACTGTACAACATCTCTCAAAAAAACAAAAGACCAATGTGTAGAAGCAATTGAAGCCTGCCTTAAAGATCGTCTGAAAGTACAGTGTCCTGATCTACTAACTCATGCCCTGACAATTCTTGCTCCAATGGGTTGGAAGAGAAAGGACGATGCCTCCTTGGATATAGTGCAATTGATGCCATTAGCACAGATTTAGAACTCCATTGGAACATGCTAAAGTCAATTGCAGTTTCTTGCAACAGGAATGGGACGATATGGTGGACTATGCAAAGAGATACTTGAATCTTGTTCAAGAGGACTATTCTGTTCTTTGGTGGAAACTGTTTAATGCAGTTGATGCAAAAAAAAGTGGTCAAACATCCTGGCACTAGTAGTGCTGCTATTCTGCCTTCCAATGTCCAATGGTAAAGTTGAAAGGATGTTCTCTGTTTTGAAAAATATAACAACTGAAAAGCGAACAAGGCTAAGTGAAGACAATTTAGATGATTTGATGCAAATATCAGTTGATGCACCAGAAATGTCTGCCTGGAATGCTAGTGATGCTGTAAAAACTCTGGTGAACAAGCTGCATTGTCAAAGATGCAAGAAAAACACCAGAATCACATGCAGCAGCTGTGGAAGAGATTAGTGATGACAATGAAGAAGATGCACTTGTGTTAGATGGTTGGGAAGATTGGATTGAGCAGTAGATGCTAACTGATACGCATTCAGACTGAAAGTTAAACCTGTAATTCTAGACATTGCGTATTATAAATGTAAAACACAATTTGTAAAAATCCTTCATCGAATCATGTCTGAACAATTAAACCATATGTTTGGTCAATTTTGTTCATGACATTTTTTGTCAGAACACTTATTGCTCCTTATCAGAAACCCGGGACCTGCTAGCTCAAGACACCAAGGCATAGACCTGCTAGCTCAAGACACCAAGGCATAGACCTGCTAGCTCAAGACACCAAGGCATAGACCAGCTAGCTCAAGATGTCTAACAAGGCATAGACCTGCTAGCTCAAGATGACTACCAAGGCATAGACCAGCTAGCTCAAGATGACTACCAAGGCATAGACCAGCTAGTTCAAGATGACTACCAAGGCACAACAGTGTACATCACTATTGGCAACAATCAACACATCCTCTTCTTCCAGCCCGTACACCAGAACACAACGCTGCACTTTTGAGTGCCCAATGCACACAGCAGTATAACTGACTCTGCCTCCATCCATACCTGAGCACAGCAGATACACACAGCAAAGTGACGGTCTACTTGCATCACATTCACAACAGGTTTGCAATGACAAAGAACTCATAACAAATGTCACATCAGGTAACATACTGCTTAGAACCAAAGCAATAGGATAATGGAACTGGCACATGGATCAGGGATGTGCAGTTAGATAACCAAACAGCTAAACCAAGTTACAACTCCGCCTCAGCAGATAACTAGTAATAACTACACACTATAACAGTTAATAACTACACAGCACACCGTTGATGATTACGTTCAGGCCTCTCAAACATAATACTAGCACACCAACTACAGCCCTATCCCAGCAAGAACCTCGGCACATGTGTATGCACGTGTTGACAAGGATAGTTTGGCGCACATCTGGATACGAATCAGGATAAAAAACTATATGATCGCAGATCAGGAATGTTATTTATACCAACCTGGCTAACATCCTTAACCACTGAACTAATATCCTAAAAATTACATCCACCTGAAGTGATTTTCTGAGAACAATGATATTGGGTATGTGCAAACAGTAGAGGCGTGTGGAGTAATCTTGCAAAGGTGACTTACAGCATTGGATCATGTGACCAGGTGTTGACATGCCACACCTTCTGTCACCACCAGGTGGCTGTGCAACTGGTTTGCATACATGTATCTAAATAGCGCCACGCTATAAGTACGCTCAATGTCACCTTCTCTTCGACTGTGATATCATCCTCTTTCACATCTGCAGTTGATTTGGCCATTTGAGTTTTACTAGGTTATTCTAACAGTGCTACTGCAAATATCTACATACTCAGTGCAGCTAGGAGTAGCCTACGCTATGGTTATATCAAAACACTATCCGCCGGTTGTAACCGCCCACGTACGGCCCCCCATCTCGCGCATTTATCAAGCTGCGTTCACTGAGCGGTAAAAAAAAAAAAAAGCTGTTATTCTCCGAACAACTCCAACAGCTTTGCTCCTTGGGCAAGACACGTATTTGAGGCGAGTTGCAACCATACGCACACCTGCTGCAACGTAAAATTACAAAAGTACCACATAAATGGTTTCATAGAAGGCGCCTATTCCCCCAACAAAAGCCACAGGACACGGACACGGATGAGATAATATCTATTCTCCCGTTAACCCTCGCTTCCTTACACCCCCGCACAACGTCGTGAACACTCACCGCCGCGGTAGAACGCAGCACTATCTCCACTATTCCTTGCCACGATTTCAGAATGTCGATCCCCGGACGAACTCGCAAGGTTTGAAACAAGCCTATCTTCATGGCCGCCCCTGCCGCCGAATCTGCCATGTCGCTATAAATTGCAAGGCCAAGATCGAAACAATGAGAACACGCATGCGCAAAGGATTATCTATGGGAAGGCTATGATTGTGCAAGAATATGGCGGTGAATACAGTTATGGTGGCATATTAGGATTGGCTGGTTCGCCGACTGTCGACATATGCGGGATTTTCGCAGCGTGTGGTGGATGTGAATAAATGAAGGAGGGGTAACAGCGATTTAGGGTCGCTTATGCTTTTGTTATCGCTGGATTGGGTCTGAATACCTAAGAATGAACCTTTGTAACAGTTGTGTAAACGCGACTCGGTAATATAAAATATTTGAATCTATGATACACTTACAAGTGTGTGTTTGAAGCACAAATACACATGTAGTCTTTTGTAAATCACGTCGTGCCTTGTCATAATGTGCTGCGGGAGTATGGCACTACACGTTGTGCTGGTATTACAGAACCTTCGCATTTGCCTCTTGAATTGTGACCCCATAATAACATGTGCACATCATGGGGTCGGATCAGATCCGGGGCCCTCTGCAATATTTCCATAATGGTGTCAATTTACAGGTGCCTCTTCGAAATGAAAATGCAAATCAGTACAACTTTGTAGCATCCTCAAACACAGTAGTTTATTTTCCCAGGTTGTTTGCCCACATGAGGGTGACAGATTCTTATTAGAGCACCCTAGACACACACGCATTATGTTTGAGAGGCCTGAACATAACCATTCCCTGAATCATTCACACCTGATGGAAAGTGAACCTCAATTTTACTGTGACTCAATAGTAAAATTGCTTTGTTCATTTTGTCCTGTGAGTCGTTTCAGTTTCAGCATGCAGTTGTCCCATGTGCACTGCTTCAATGCAAAGTGGATGATCAGTACCCATGTCCCCAAGAGGGTAAAGATGCTCATAGAGAAAAAGCTGAAGACCTGGAGAGAATTTCAAAAAGATCAGCATAAGTATGGGGGGGGGGGGGGGGGGGGATGGGGGGTGGGGGGCAGGGGAGGGACTTTGCTTACTGTGGCGGCTTGCGTTGAACGTTGTATTTTGAAGGGTATGAATTTGCTGCTACTCCACATGACAGTATAGGTAGCCATGGGTGTCCCACCAGTGAACAGACACACAGCAATCACAAAACTGATAACTGCGTCCTGTGTGATTTGTGAATGGATTTGTTGATTGAGTCAAAGCCTTGCTTCACCACTACCATTCTACTACCACATCACCCTCCCACTATTACCACCACTATACCACAATCACCACCACTGCCACAATCCCTCAATCCCATCTCCACTATCTGCACCCCCTTACCGTTATCACCAGTGGGAGTATATACTTCTCTATCAAGCCAAGGTTGAGGAACCTGATGGCAATGATGGCTGCCTCTATCAACATGGCCACTATGGTCACGAACAAAAGCCATCCAGCAGTGGAATATGTCTTAGACGGCAAGGAATCAAAAGAACTGTCAAAAGCTTTGTAAGGCTCTACATCATCTTGTACCACAGATGCTGTGATAAGCAACAGAAATGCCAAACCCTGTGTATAGGTGTGGATGTTGTTATGTGTATAGATGTTTGCGCAAATGTGTAGTGTGGATATGCGTTATATGCACATGTGTGCATGTTATGTGTAAAGGTACATGTGCATGTTTACGCAATGTGTAGGTGTTATATGCAGATGTGTGCAGTGTGTAATAATGTGGATATGCGTTACATTATATGTATGCATGTATATGTATATACCGGCCCGGCTTACGCACAAGCATGCGTATGTGCACTGTAACTGATGTGACTGATGCATGAGTACAGTATATATCTTTGCTACATGATTTGCCTAAGTACGCACACGTTGGTTTCCCAATGCACTATGTCTGTGGCATATATACAAAGGATGCTACAGCGCGCAACAGTCGTTAAATACACGACTTAATGGTGATTTGCAAGACAAAACCGGGGCCTAATTGATGACGTGTATAAACTTTTTCACGCAAGGCATCAACTCACCACTGCGATGGCTCGCTGGACTATTTCCACGATTCCTTTCCATGACTTTAGAATGGTAATCCCGGGGTGCGGTCGCAGAGCCACCCACAGCCACGGCTTTGGCGAGGCTGTAGCTGCAACGTTCTCGGCCATGCAACCAACAAGTCACATCGAGGCCCGCCCGCTCGTAAATATCGTTCCGTCCATTATTACAACGCGCATGCGCACTGCGGTCTGATTATTCCTTCAAGTCGTTTCTACTTACGTTCTTGAAGAACAAAAACTATGAGTACGTGCACCGATTTCATTGCGAAGTTAACTCAGAAAATTTTTCACCACCATAATTTATTCTGATTCGTCCACCCATGATTTATTCTGATTCGTCCCCATATACATATTTGTCCATTCACATGACCACGTTACGTCATTAATTGTGTAGTAAACTATTTTCGATGGTTATTGCAGTTGGTTTTAATAGTTATTTAACTAAGCAGCGGCTTTGTGATGCGAGCGCGTTAAAAAGAGTATAGCTACCCAAAATGCCAACAAAAGCTCCAAACCGCGTCGTGGTCCACCCAATCGTATTGCTGAGTGTAGTAGACCATTTTCATCGCCTAAGCAAAACTGGGAACGAGAAAAGAGTGGTGGGCATACTCCTTGGCTCGTGGAGAAAAGACACGGTCGATATCGCTACCAGCTTTGCAGGTGCTTTAGCTAGTATCCCGTGTTGGCCTTGTGTTTGATGCACTGAACCACCTTGGCAGTCCCATTTGATGAAGACGAGCGGGACCCCACCGTTTGGTTCCTTGACCACGACTACCTTGAGAACATGGCTGCCATGTTCCGGAAGGTCAACTGTTAAGTAGTTGGTTGCACGGTTGATCATTTTATTTCATCCTCAATGCCCCTTCCCCGCCTGACCCTGTGCAGCTCGTGAGCGAATAGTAGGATGGTATCACACGGGGCCTAAGCTCCACTGGAATGATATAGCTATTCATGACCTTGTTGCAAAGTACTGCAGCAACCCTGTAAGCTGTTGAGAGTGCAGGGTGTGTGTGTGTGTGTGTGTGTGTGTGTGTGTGTGCGTGTGCGCACGTACCCTTGTTTTGTATTAATTATCTTGGTGTTCCATTGCCCAGATTCTGGTCATAGTGGGTGCCAAGGTTCAGGATGTAGGGCTGCCCACTGATGCCTACTATGCTGTGGAGGATGTTCATGATGTAATACTCACTGGGGGTGTGGTCTGCAGTGGGGCTTTTACCTTGTTTTTTTAATATTTCCCTCGTCGGTTTGATTTTAAAAGGACGGTACTCCGACGACTAAAACATTCGAGCATGTTGCTAGTGAAATTGGCGCCGAAGAATCTGAAGAGGTTGGGGTGGAACACCTATTGAGGTAATGATTGCCGTATTAGTAGAAATTTCCAGCTGTTGTAACCATAACTTCACCCCATCCTTCCCCCCCCCCCCCCCCCCCCAACCTGGCATTTTGCAGAGATATTCAGGATAAAACAGTGGGGACCTTGTCTCAGCATGTCACTGCACAGCTGCAGTCGTTGCAGGGCCTGGGGACCCACCTGGAGGGAATCAGGGACTACCTTGCAAAGGTGGCAGCGAGGGAGCTACCCATCAACCACATCATCCTCTACCACCTCCAAGATATCTTTAACCTCCTGCCCAACCTCAAGCTAGAGCAGTTCACGGTGTCCTTTGCTGTCAAGACCAACGACCAGATGCTTGTGATCTATGTGGCTTCTCTCATACGATCGGTGATTGCGCTGCACAACCTCATATCCAACAAGATAGCCAACAGAGAGGCAGAGAAGCAGGAAGGAAAGATGAGCAAGAGGGAGGGGGAGGCGACCAAGGAAGGAGGGGACAAGAAGGCACCACAGGGAACAGACAAAGACAAGAAGGATGGGTCAGAGAAGGAGAAGGACAGTAGCGCCACCAAAGGTGCCACAAAGAAATAGTTCTCCTGTGTTTGTTATTATTTTTCGGCGTGTGCAGTTGAAAAGACTGTTCGCATATATCATAACCTTGCTCGGTATTAAAAGATCATTTTACATATACATACAATGAACGAGAACTCAAACTAGTCCTCCCTCCAAGTCACTACCACTTCGTCCGTTCTGTAGCGTTGCGTAATCCACGTGTCCTCCAGCGGGGTGACCTGCCCGCTGCGGAACATCTCCCACCCAGCCTGGGCGATCATGGCACCGTTGTCGATGCAGAAGCGCTCGTCCGTGGCGAACACTTTACCACCTCTCTCGCCCGCCATCTGCGCCATCATCTCCTGGAGGCGGACGTTGCAGCCGACGCCCCCCACGATCAGCACTTCCTGTGACCCGCAGTGGGCCATGGCGCGCTCCGTGGTCTCCACGAGCATGGCAAAGACCGTCTCCTGCAAGGAATAGCACAGGTCAGCAGCTGTGCACTCTCCCGCGTCGAGCTTTTCCTTTCCAAGCGTCTCAATGTAGGAGAGGAGGCCGGAGAAGGAAACGTCCATGCCTTTCACGACGTAGGGCAGCTCGATAAACTTGGTGCCCTGCTTCGCCAGCTGCTCTATGTTGTACCCAGGGCTGGGGTCGTTGGACAGCTTGAGGACGCGGGCGAAGCGGTCTAGGCAGTTGCCCACCGCAATGTCGATGGTCTCCCCGAATATTCGATACTTCTTGTTAGCGTAGGCGATGACTTGAGTGTTCCCTCCACTCACGTACAGTACCGTGGGATTTTGCGCCCCCGTGATCAGGCGGCCCATTTCAATATGGCCGACGCAGTGGTTAACGGCCACCAGAGGTTTGCCCCACAGCTGGGCTACAGTCCTGGCTACCACCGCTACAGAAACAAGCGGGGCACCCATTCCGGGTCCTTTGGTGAAACAGATGCAGTCTATTGCTTGAGGGGTGATGTGAGCATCCATCAGGGCTCTATGCAGCACCTCTAAGACGTGTTTCTGATGGTGTCTGGCCGTATCCCGAGGTTGGAATCCTTCCCCAGCAGGAGGAATGTAGGTGTGTCGCACGTTAGAAAGAACGACACCATCTTGTACTATTCCAATGCCCACTTTGTTCGCACTGCCCTCGAACCCAATTGCAATAACCATAATATTATTATTAGGCTGCTGCTGCTAACTGTAACGTTGCGCATTAAATTGAAGCTCAGCCTCCAAAGAGCGGCAAATGACCACTCGAATGCTAGGTGAGTTTGATATCCCAGCGCGCATATGGAGCATGGTAGATGTGATGTTCGCAACGTGAGATGCAGGGAGGCTAAGGTTCCTCGACTCGGGTAAAGATGACGCCCTGATGCAAAGAGCAGAACAGGTGCGTATTGTGAAACAGAGTGGGCGGGGGGGAGGGGATGCTTGCTTATAAGAAGAGGGTCTACCGCAGGCCGTGCGGGACCGTGGAGTGGAGCCGGTCTGGGTAAGCGGAGACCTGAAAGCGGAACAAGTGAACAAGGAGAGTATTTACGTCCTGGAGAACTTCGACTCACCTCCATTCAAGCTTCTTGCGAAGAAGTGTCGTTTGGTTGGGCCAGGGGTGGTGTTGGCTCATCTCCAGCGAGGATTGGTACGCAGTATTGACGTCGTAACTTTCCTATATGAACAAAAAAAAAAGAAAAAGAGGGAGGTGGTCACTGGTGATGAACAAAGCCTATCATAACCCCCCCCCTCCCTCCCCATCCCTCCCCAGCCTCTCCCAGCTGCCATGCAACCTGTATTCTCCTTGGCCATGCTGAACATAGTGGCCTGCTTCACCCAGCCTGGGCCGCGCGAGAAGAGGGACCTACTGTGTGAGCGTGTGGTGCTGATGGGTGGAAAAGTCCTGGGAGATTTCACCAGACACGTGCGTTGGGGTGGTTTTTTTGAGCGTGGCAGAAAAAAATCAAACTGTATCCTCTCTACTACAGGTGACACACCTTATAGCTGGGCAAGTAGGGAGTACCAAGTACAATGTGGGAGAATTGTTTTGATGTTGCTGTCACGGCGACCAGCAGTGTGTTCTTTTTGTAGGTTGCCCGGCAACTTGGCATCCCGGTCATGTTGCCTTCGTGGGTGGAGGACTGCTGGGAAAAAGGGCTGAACGATGTAATCTATGCTGCAGACGATGAAGTGGTAAGAACAGACAGATGGGTGTGGTCTGAAGGTTGCAATTTCTTGATTGACAAATGTAGTTAAAACTCATTTTAATGATATCGCTGATACAAATTTGATTCACATACCACCCTGTGAAATACAGCACTTTCATCTGTACCTAGGTATTAAATGTGTGTGTTTGAACAGTTGTGTGTACCTACAGTGCAAAACTAATGCCCGCTCCCAACCCCCCTCTCCTCCCACTCTCCTCGTCCTTCTACACCTCTCCTCTCCTCCCCCTCCTCTCCTCCCCCTCCTCTCCTCCCCCTCCTCTCCTCCCCCTCCTCCTCTCCTCCCCTCCTCCTCTCCTCCCCTCTCCTCTCCTCCCTCCTCTCCTCCCCCTCCTCCTCCCCTCCTCCCCTCCACCTCCTCTCCTCCGCCTCTCCTCTCCTCTCCTCCCCTGCTCCCCTCACTCATTAGATCACCCTCCATCGCTGCCCTCCCCTTACAGGCTGCACCATCACAGTGACAGGTCTGGATGAGGGTACGAGGAGGCAGGTGTCTGAGCTCTGTCTGAAGCATGGTGGTGCGTACAGTGGAGAGCTGGTGAAGGACTCCTGCACCCACCTCTTGGTGGGAAGCAAGAACAGTTGAGCAGTCTTCCCTCCGACTGTACATGTGACCACACCTACCTTCCCTCATCACACATTACACACATATACACACATACACATACATTCATACATGCATGCATACATACATACATACATACATACATACATACATACATACATACATACATACATACATACATACATACATACATACATACATAAAAACACACACACACACACACACACACACACACCATCCATTCAGGCACCAAATACAAGTATGCCCGGCAGTGGGGTGTGGAGTGTGTGACCCTCCAATGGCTCCATGACAGTGTGGCCTGTGGATACTGCATGCCTGAAAAGGACTACGATGTGGAGCTCTCCCCTGCCAGCTCCAGAAGACCCTCTGCTCCACAGGAGGAGGGGAAACCCAGTGAAGA
The DNA here is from genome assembly GCA_963681505.1 of Eunapius fragilis. Taxonomy (NCBI): domain Eukaryota; kingdom Metazoa; phylum Porifera; class Demospongiae; order Spongillida; family Spongillidae; genus Eunapius; species Eunapius fragilis. The sequence goes on from OY811984.1 coordinate 985,115, forward strand.
CTGGGTGAGGGAGTTACAGGAGTATCAAGTGCCAGCCAGCTCTGAGGCCTGCTTTTTGGATGGATGCAAGGTTAAGGGGAAGAGAATGGAGGAAGGGGTGTGGTCTGTTTCACTTGATGGCCTTGTCTTGTAGCTGTATTTCAGCGGCTTTACAGAACAGCAGCTGGAAAAGCTTTATCGTATTGTGAACATTGGAGGCGGGGCTAGGTTAGTTGGTGCTCTGCAGGGGTTATTAACATTGGAGGCGGGGCTAGGTTAGTTGGTGCTCTGCAGTGGTTATTAACATTGGAGGCGGGGCTAGGTTAGTAGGTGCTCTGCAGTGGTTAATAATTGCAAACGCACCTGCATTTTAAATATGTCTATTGGTACATTGTACCTCTGCTCCACAGCCTTTGGTACCTCTGCTCCACCCCTCCCTGTAGCCTTTGGTACCTCTGCTCCACCCCTTCCTGTAGCCTTTGGTACCTCTGCCCCACCCCTGCCTGTAGCCTTTGGTACCTCTGCCCCACCCCTTCCTGTAGCCTTTGGTACCTGCCCCACCCCTTCCTGTAGCTTTTGGTACCTGCCCCACCCCTTCCAGTAGCCTTTGATACCTCTGCTCCACCCCTTACAGGTTTAGTGACCTTAACCCTGGAGTGTCCCATGTTGTAATGGGGAAGCAGCTGCTATCAGAACTGGCCAGCCTTAATCAGCTAGGTCATTGGTGAGTGAGTAAAGGGAAGGTGGAGGGGAGGGCATGTAGGGGGTGGGTGAATATAAGGAAGCGGGATGTATAAGGAGGGGATATAAAGGGATGGTATAAGGGTGGAGGTGCTTTATAAGGGGAGGTAAGGGGAAGAGGTGTTTATAAGGGGGAGGTAAGGGAGATGTAAGGGTGGAGGTGCTTATAAGGGGGAGGTAAGGGAGATGTAAGGGTGGAGGTGCTTTATAAGGGGAGGTAGGGGGAGAGGTGCTTATAAGGGGGAGGTAAGGGAGATGTAAGGGTGGAGGTGCTTTATAAGGGGAGGTAGGGGGAGAGGTGCTTATAAGGGGGAGGTAAGGGAGATGTAAGGGTGGAGGTGCTTATAAGGGGGGGGGGGGGGGAGGGGGAGAGGTGCTTATAAGGGGTGTATAAGGCCCCTGGGGGAGAGCATGTACCAAAGGTCAACGTAATGGACCCTGGGGGAGAGCGTGTACTAAAGGTCAACATAATGACCCCTGGGGGAGAGCATGTACTAAAGGTCAACATAATGACCCCCTAGGGGAGAGCATGTACTAAAGGTCAACATAATGACCCCCTAGGGGAGAGCATGTACCACGGTCTATTTTTTGATGTATCAATTGCACTCATTGGTCAAATAATAACGGTGAAGACAACAAAAATAAGCATATTGGCATGTTTTGGCGATTATTAATTATACTAAACAAATTTACATGATCACTCAATTCTAATTTACAAGAAGTAATGTTTATAACTTTTCATTGATCTTGAATATGTGGCTACGATTTCAATTTGATTTTGTGGGTCTTAATGTAGTTACCTAACCATTCATTATACTCTTGACTGGCAATGCAGAAAATAGTATTTATTATTATTTTAATCCTGAGTTAACTGTTGCGCTCATTTAGAAATGCCCAGTATAAGGAGAGGGGGAGGGTATAAGGAGAGGGGGGAGGGTATAAGGAGAGGGGGAGGGTATAAGGAGAGGGGGAGGGTATAAGGAGAGGGGAAGGGTATAAGGAGAGGGGGGAGGGTATAAGGGAGAGGGGGAGGGTATAAGGAGAGGGGGAGGATATAAGGAGAGGGGGGAGGGTATAAGGAGAGGGGGGAGGGTATAAGGAGAGGGGGAGGGTATAAGGAAAGGGGGAGGGTATAAGGAGAGGGGGAGGGTATAAGGAGAGGGGGAGGGTAATAGGAGAGGGGGGAGGATATAAGGAGAGGGGGGGAGGGTATAAGGAGAGGGGGAGGGTATAAGGAGAGGGGGAGGGTATAAGGAGAGGGGGAGGATATAAGAAGAGGGGGAGGGTATAAGGAGAGGGGGGAGGGTATAAGGAGAGGGGGAGGGTATAAGGAAAGGGGGAGGGTATAAGGAAAGGGGGAGGGTACAAGGAGAGGGGGAGGGTACAAGGAAAGGGGGAGGGTATAAGGAAAGGGGGAGGGTATAAGGAGAGGGGGAGGGTATAAGGAGAGGGGGGAGGGTATAAGGAAAGGGGGAGGGTATAAGGAAAGGGGGAGGGTATAAGGAGAGGGGGAGGGTATAAGGAAAGGGGGAGGGTATAAGGAAAGGGGGAGGGTATAAGGAGAGGGGGAGGGTATAAGGAGAGGGGGAGGGTATAAGGAGAGGGGGGAGGGTATAAGGAGAGGGGGAGGGTATAAGGAGAGGGGGAGGGTATAAGGAGAGGGGGAGGGTATAAGGAGAGGGGAGGGTATAAGGGAGAGGGGGAGGGTATAAGGAGAGGGGGAGGGTATAAGGAGAGGGGGAGGGTATAAGGAGAGGGGGAGGGTATAAGGAGAGGAGGAGGGTATAAGGGATAGGGGAGGGTATAAGGAGAGGGGGAGGATATAAGGGATAGGGGAGAGGGTATAAGGAGAGGGGGAGGGTATAAGGAGAAGGGGAGAGGGGGAGGGTATAAGGAGAGGGGGAGGGTATAAGGAGAGGGGGAGGATATAAGGAGAGGGGGAGGGTATAAGGAGAGGGGGGAGGATATAAGGAGAGGGGGGGAGGGTATAAGGAGAGGGGGAGGGTATAAGGAGAGGGGGGGTATAAGGAGAGGGGGAGGGTATAAGGAGAGGGGGAGGGTATAAGGAGAGGAGGAGGGTATAAGGAGAGGGGGAGGATATAAGGAGAGGGGGAGGATATAAGGAGAGGAGGAGGGTATAAGGAGAGGGGGAGGGTATAAGGAGAGGGGGAGGGTATAAGGAGAGGGGAAGGGTATAAGGAGAGGGGAAGGGTATAAGGAGAGGGGGAGGGTATAAGGAGAGGGGGAGGGTATAACGGATAGGGGGTAGGGGAAGGGTATGTATCTAGTGAGGTACTTACATACTTCATGGAGCAAAAACCACCTCCATACCCCAGTCCATAATATCTTCCTTTCCCCTGCAGCCCACACGTCGTTTCAGTGAAGTGGCTCCTTGCATGTTGCAGTAGTGGGACGAGAACTCCTGAGGAAAGCTATGTCTGCCTACGTCTTCAGCTCCAGGCCTCTCCCCTACAGCAGCAGCCTTCAAACAAGAGGACACGGTATGACTGCTGGCATCCAACGATGGCTGTCCCTCCACCAATGTTGTCTGCAGGTCCTCAGAGGACTGTAGTGACCTCCCCTCCAAAAAAGTGTTCCGCCCACTACCACCACCCCCTGATCAGCTGCTCACAAGACCTGAGGATTCAGACCTCCTTAATGAATACGGAGCAGGTGTGTATCTAAGTGGGAGGAGCTTGGAGCTGGTAGGAGCAGGGGTTGTGGGGGAGGAAGGGAGGGGTGTGGAAGAGGAGAGGGAGGTGGGAGGGGAGTGTGGAAGAGGGAAGAGTTTGGGATTTTTTTTTCATATGCATTTTGTCATTGTAGCCCGAATGCCACCTTGTGAAGGACTGTTTTCTGGCAAAAGCTTCTCCATGAGCTTGCGTTTTAATGCACAAGACATGCTTACAGCTACAGGAATTGTACAGTCCAATGGAGGTACATGTGTGTGTTGTGTCTGTGTGTATGTGTGTGAGTGTCTTGTGTGTGTATTGTGTGTGTATGTATGTATGTTGTGTGGGGTACATGTCATTTATTGCACAATACATGTACGTCACTTTTGAAGGTAAGGTGGTGGGACCACTTGGAGACTATCATGTTGTACCTTTGGAGTTGGTTGGTGAAGCAGTGTCATCCTCAGCACAATTAGTTACCATGGTCTGGGTGGTAAGATCCTCTTGTTCTCAAAGTATGCTCCAATTAATGTCCTCTTCTCTCCTAGCAAAGGTGTATAGACAGCAAGTGTCTGCTCGATCCCAGCTCGTACTTCCTCTTCCAACCAGTGCCCACTCCTCTTTCTCGTACCACTCTAGGTGGTTGTGTCCTGGCACTTAGGTGATGATTCCTTCTGTGTCCTTCTCTCCCTCTCCCCCCCTTCCCTCCTCCTCCCCTTCCCTCTCCTCCTCCCTTCCCTCCTCCTCCCCTTCCCTCCTCCTCCCCTTCCCTCTCCTCCTTCCCTTCCCTCTCCTCCTCCCCTTCCCTCTCCTCCTCCCCTTCCCTCTCCTCCCCTTCCTTCTCCTCCTCCCCTTCCCTCTCCTCCCCTTCCCTCTCCTCCCCTTCCCTCTCCTCCCCTTCCCTCTCCTCCCCTTCCCTCTCCTCCCCTTCCCTCTCCTCCCCTTCCCTCTCCTCCTCCCCTTCCCTCTCCTCCTCCCCTTCCCTCTCCTCCCCTTCCCTCTCCTCCCCTTCCCTCTCCTCCTCCCCTTCCCCCTCCTCCTCCCCTTCCCTCTCCTCCTCCCCTTCCCTCTCCTCCTCCCCTTCCCTCTCCTCCTCCCCTTCCCTCTCCTCCTCCCCTTCCCTCTCCTCCTCCCCTTCCCTCTCCTCCTCCCCTTCCCTCTCCTCCTCCCCTTCCCTCTCCTCCTCCCCTTCCCTCTCCTCCTCCCCTTCCCTCTCCTCCTCCCCTTCCCTCTCCTCCTCCCCTTCCCTCTCCTCCTCCCCTTCCCTCTCCTCCTCCCCTTCCCTCTCCTCCCCTTCCCTCTCCTCCTCCCCTTCCCTCCTCCCCTTCCCTCTCCTCCTCCCCTTCCCTCTCCTCCTCCCCTTCCCTCTCCTCCTCCCCTCTCCTCCCCTTCCCTCTCCTCCTCCCCTTCCCTCTCCTCCTCCCCTTCCCTCTCCTCCTCCCCTTCCCTCTCCTCCTCCCTTTCCCTCTACCTCTGACATGTGTATCTATGTGCTCAATGTGATGACCTTACATGGGCATCTTCATATATATATATATATATAGCTTGATTATGTGCACATGTACACACACATGCACATATGTACATGTGCATATGCACACATGTACACACATGCGCACACACATTCACGTACACACTACAAAACCATTCCGAATTCTTTAGCCAGTTCTCTGACCTTGAACGTGAACATTTGGTACGATTTTGCCAGGGTCTTGGAGCAGTGTAAGTATTGTATTCTCTTTCTGTCCTGTTTTGTTTAATTAATAACTGTTTGGTTAATTAATAACCCTTTGCCTCTCAGTGTACAGGACCCATTTGTGCACCACCCCAGTCGAGCTCTGATGGCATCGACACATCTGGTGCTCAAAGAGGCTGGAGGGGAGAAGTATGAGTGTGCTGCCAAGTGGGGTATTCCAGCCGTCAGGGACAGCTGGTTGTTTGCCTGTGCAAAGGCCCGTTGTGTGGCACCTGTTGAGGAACACCTTGTCAAGCCATTGCTACTGATGGAGCAGAACCTTGTCAAGCAGGTTCCCACTGGAGATGATTTTGGACAAGGACCTGTTCAGAAGGCAGCTACTGCTGTGAATCTCGAGAAGCCAGATATCACCGTCAAGCCAATTCAGCCTCTGGAGGCTTGTAAGGCAGTTCCATCTGCGGAGCCTTTCAAACAGGTTCTGCTTGGAAGCACTACCAGTTCAGGAGGACCCACCTTGGAGACGCCCCTCAAAAATTTTCGACCTCACTTTGATATCAAGGTGCTTGATTGTTGCATATATGAGATGTGCCATATAGTGTGTCTAACACATATCTGGTGTGTACCCTAACATATATACCCTAACATATGTACCTCAAGTGTACCCTAACATATGTACCTCAAGTGTACCCTAACATATGTACCTCAAGTGTACCCTAACATATGTACCTCAAGTGTACCCTAACGTATGTACCTCAAGTGTACCCTAACATATGTACCTCAAGTGTACCCTAACATATGTACCTCAAGTGTACCCTAACATATGTACCTCAAGTGTACCCTAACATATGTACCTCAAGTGTACCCTAACATATGTACCTCAAGTGTACCCTAACATATGTACCTCAAGTGTACCCTAACATATGTACCTCAAGTGTACCCTAACATATGTGCCTCAAGTGTACCCTAACATATGTGCCTCAAGTGTACCCTAACATATGTGCTCCTAACGTATGTACCTCAAGTGTACCCTAACATATGTACCTCAAGTGTACCCTAACATATGTGCCTCAAGTGTACCCTAACATATGTGCTCCTAACGTATGTACCTCAAGTGTACCCTAACGTATGTACCTCAAGTGTACACTGAGATACATATGTTAGGGTACGCTTGGTGTACATACATTAGGGTACGCTTGATGTACGTACATTAGGGTACCATCAAGGTACATCCTAACAGACGTGCCCTTCTATGTATCCCACAGCCTGCATTGGAACTCCTCCCCTCTCCCATCCCTGGCAATAACACGGTATAGATTTTAACCCTTAGTGCACTGCATTGGCCATCACGTGCCGATGATCCACAGCAACTTGCAGAGATGTTTGAGATCAACATGGCGAAGGCACTGGAGACAGCCACAAAGGCAGAGAGTGAGGCCAACATGAAGGAAGCGGTGCTGAGAGGAACGGTGCTGTGTTTGAGCAAGAAGCTGACATCATATGGTGAGAGGCATGGGAGGGGGGAAGGGGAGGAAGAGAAGGGGAAGGAGGAGGGAGGGGGAGGAGGAGGAGGGAGGGGGAGGATCCAAATGTGCTTCTTTTGTGTTACTTTTCATATTTTCACAGCTGACCTTCATTCTCTTGCATGCCTGCTTGGGGCGGAGTGCCGTCGGTATGTTGATGACAGCTGTACCCACTACGTGGGCCAGTCAAAAGGGACTGGGGACAAGGAATGGAAAGCCGCCAAGGACAGAGGTTGCTATCTGGTGTCCCCTCACTGGGTCTTTGAGGTGAGTGTAAATCGCTTTGCCCAGCTGTGATGTGGGTACTATGTCTTTGTGTCCCCTGTGCAAAGTGCGACAAAGCTATGAAGAAGGTTGATGAAGCACTGTACCCACCTACCTACAATCCTAGCATGGCTTTGGTAAGGGGTCAGAGAGCTCTTGTTTTCAAGTCAGCCCTTGCTTTTCTGTAGAACATCTCCTCAACTCACAAGTCAGCACCAAGCAAAGAAGCTCTCTCTGAAGACGAGGTTGCTAGGGAACAGCATGCTGATGAGGTTGCTAGGGAACAGCATGCTGATGAGGTTGCTAGGGAACAGCATGCTGTTGAGGTTGCTAGGGAACAGCATGGTAATGAAGCCGGGTCCCCCACTAGGCAACCTCTGCCAGACCCCACCCACCACCACCACCTCTCCCCATCCAAGCCTTGTCCTACAGAACCCCTCCTCCATCAGTCCCCTCCCACCAAACCACCCCCACAAGACCCCGAGGCCCCAGTCCTAGAGAAGGCTCGGCAGGAGCAGGAGCTGAGGCAGGAGTTGGAAGAGCTGAGGCACTCTGTGTGTGGAGGGGACCCAAAGCAAAGGAGGAAGAGCAGGAGGCTTGTGCAGCAGAGAGGGGTACCCATAGTACCGCCCCCTCTCCCTTCCCCGGGGGCAAGGAGCAGGAGGTCACGACGATGGCGCGGTAAGGAGGTCATGGTGGACAGCCAACTTTCTGATTCCCAGGTCATGACGGTGGTCTATGACGACCCTGCCGGTAGGAAGGCTAAGGAGAAGTTGTTAGAGGCCATCGAAAGGTGTGTGTAAGAGGGTTGTTTGGGGTGTGTAGTTTGGGTGTGTGTGCTTAATCAGTGGTATTGTTTGTGTGTGTGTGTGTGTGTGTGTGTGTGTGTGTGTGCTTAATCAATGGTATTGTGTGTGTGTGTGTGTTTGTGTGTGTGTGCAGAGAAGAACAACTGAAGGCCAAGGGTATTGACCCCAGACTACTTAGGAGCCCCCCAAAGGGACCAGATATTCAGCTCATCCTCCCCCCACTGAACAGCGAGCTTGAAGAAAGGATCTTTGCTGCTTATGTGTCTCCCCTTCAGACCAAGATCACGGACTCCTCCCTCCTTCCTCACACCTCTGTTCCTCCAGCCTCCACCTCCATCAGACAGACTGGGCTGGAGAGGAAAGTCCAGTCTGGGGAAGAGGCATTGACAGGGCTAGAAGTGGCTCCTGATGGGAAGACTGTTTTGCCTGTTGAAGCTGTGCCTATTGGCGGATCAGACGGCCGTGGTACGTCAGACGATCTTCCCTCAGCCACTCCTGCCCCGCCCCCACTCAACGTCCCCATTGTGACGCATGCACGGCCAACCAGTGAAGGTGTGGGTGTGGTCAGCACGGACTTCTGTGGGTCAGATTTGATGTTACCTTATATCGTTGTCTCCACAGCCCAGCCACTGTTTGATGAGGGGGAGGTAACCAGAAAGGTATGTGGTGTTTGCAGCAGGAGGGGCGTTACGGTACAGAATTTGTGTGAAGTCTGACTGCCAGAGCTTAGATGCTAACAATGTAAATTCATTAAATTTAACGGTCTACGAAATCTAGCGATTTCAATGGAATTTATTGGTTGATTGTTAGTGTATAATAATAGCAACGTGCGCTATTTTTAGTACATCCAGTCGAACAACTGAACCAGCCCATCCATTTGTGCTATCCCCCCATTCACCTGTGTTTCTGCTAGTCAAGTTTTAGCCTGCAAGTTGAGTGATGAAGTTTAATACTCGCTTGGTGGTCCAAAAGGTGCAAGCATCTACCCAGGGACCCTTTACTGCTCAGTGTTATGGTACCCTTTACTGCTCAGTGTTATGGTACCCTTTACTGCTCAGTGTTATGGTACCCTTTACTGCTCAGTGTTATGGTACCCTTTACTGCTCAGTGTTATGGTACCCTTTACTGCTCAGTGTTATGGTACCCTTTACTGCTCAGTGTTATGGTACCCTGTACTGCTCAGTGTTATGGTACCCTGTACTGCTCAGTGTTATGGGACCCTTTACTGCTCAGTGTTATGGTACCCTTTACTGCTCAGTGTTATGGTACCCTTTACTGCTCAGTGTTATGGTACCCTTTACTGCTCAGTGTTATGGTACCCTTTACTGCTCAGTGTTATGGTACCCTTTACTGCTCAGTGTTATGGTACCCTTTACTGCTCAGTGTTATGGTACCCTGTGAGTAACCTGCCAGGGAATAACTTCCTAAATGAGTCCTGCCCTCTTCACTGGTGTTCTGTCTTTTTACATTGGGGCTATTCCATTTAATGACCACACAGGGGTACGGATGACACATCAATAAATCACCCTGGACAGTTAATAAATCCTCCTGGATATTACGAATATCAAAGCTAACCACCATTAATAACTATTTTTCCATCCGTACCCCTGTACAGTCATTGAATAGAATAGCCCATCCCATTACATGTATTTTTTTTTCCCCCATCAGTTACGACCACAGCCTCGTAAATTCCTCTTATCTCTTTTGGAACCCAGTGTAAGTATATCTTGGCTGCTGCCGTGTGCATATATGCAGTAAACCTACAGACACTGTATGCAAAACACACACACACACACACACACACACACACACACACTCAACACTGTAGGAGAAAACAGACTATGGTGCACTTATTCAAGAACTAGGTGGGGAGTATATGGATGTTGACTACTTCACCACCAGTTGTACTCATCTTATTGTTGGTAAGGGGTCTTACGGTCTTGTCACCTGACACCTCCATAATTACGATTTTTCTTTTTTTTTAAATGCCAATTTAGGTAAGGCGAGCCGTACTGAGAAGTACCTTGGGGCATGTGCCTGTGGTAAGTGGGTACTGAGGAAGTCTTATCTGGAGTCATGCAGAGCAGCGAAGAAGTTTGTGGAGGTGAGCTGGGTAGTGTGTGTGTTGTGTGTGTGTGTGTGTGTGTGTATGTGTTGCATGTGTGTGTAAGTGTTGCATGTGTGTGTGTGTCGCAGGTGTGTGTATGTGTCGCATGTGTGCGTATGTGTGTTGCATGTGTGTGTATCTGTGTCGCATGTGTGCGTATGTGTGTTGCATGTGTGTGTATGTGTGTTGCATGTGTGTGTATGTTTGTGTATGTGTGTGTGTTAGGATCTGTAGTACCTTATCTTCCACACACCATCCTCTCCATCCAAACCCCTCCTACTTCCTTCCTTGATAGGAGGAGCCACATGAGTGGGGAGAGAGGCTGGGCAATGTTCCCTTGGAGCCCCTCGAGTGTGCTCCAAAGAAATGGAGGCTGGCCCTTAGCAAGTCCAATAAGGTGGGTGTGGCATATGTGACAATATGGGGGTACACCCTAAAACTGAAGGAAGGAGGTGACGAGTGAGGGGTGACGTCATATGGAGGTGCTTCATGGGAAAGGGATACATCAATGATGTAAGGAGGGAGGTGGTTATGAAGGTAACATCATGTGAAGGGGAAGGGTACATCAATGATGTAAGGAGGGAGGTGGTCATGAGTACATATGAAGGTGACATCATGTGAAGGGGAAGGGGTAATCAGTGATGTCAATCTGGCCATTGAATTGAGGGTAGTGATTATAATTAATTATGTAATGTTGTTCATCTATTCATAAGGTCACCACCACTTGTATTCCATTTAGGGAGGCAGGCGACCTGAAGGTGCATTTCATGGATGGAAGGTTTGGTTTGGGATGGGGAATTGATGGAAGGTTTGGGATGAGGGGGAGGGGGAGGGATTGATGGAAGGTTTGGGATGAGGGGGAGGGGGAGGGATTGATGGAAGGTTTGGGATGAGGGTGGGGGGGAATTGATGGAAGGTTTGGGATTAGGGTGGGGAGGAATTGATGGAAGGTTTGGGATGAGGGGGAGGGAGGAATTGATGAAAAATTTGGGATGGGGGGGGAGGAATTGGTGGAGGGATTGATGGAAGGTTTGGGATGAGGGTGGGGGGGAATTGATGGATGGTTTGGGATGAGGGGGAGGGAGGAATTGATGGAAGGTTTGGGATGAGGGGGGAGGAATTGGTGGAGGATTTGGGATGAGGGGGAGGGGGAAGGTTTGATGGAAGGTTTGGGATGAGGGGGGGAGGAATTGATGGAAGGTTTGGGATCAGGGGAGGAAGAATTGATGGATGGTTTTCTTTCGAAGCCGGACCCACCATTCTCTGTCATAAAATCACAGGTGCTTGTCTGCATGGAGAAGAAGAAATTATTGGGACTGAAGCGTCTACTGGAGGCTGGGGGTGCTGAGGTCATCCTACCAACATCATCGTACGTAAGCCCCTCTCACAAAACCCCTCTTCTCAATATGAATTACAAGTTGCCCATCTTTGTTCCTCCTTCCTCCCTCCCCACTTTTAGGTCGGTGTCCATCAGAGGATTGACTCATGCACTTATCAACATGGGCTATTTTCCAAGTGACTTGGTAAGTATTTGCTCTGGGGCCTCCCAATTAGTTAGTCTACCCTTACCGTAACCCCTCCCACCAGCTGACACTGGAGGACCTGGTGAAGGAGGGGGTACACTGCTTAAAGCCTGAGTTCATTACGGACTACTTGTCAAAGGTGAGTATCATTAGGAGCTAGCTGGCTGTGTGCATGGTTCATGTACATCATGTGTATACACACACACACACACACACACACACACACACACACTCAGGGAGATGATTCTGACATGGAGAGTTCATATCTCCCTCAAGTGAAGGCCATGCTCAAGAGATAGCAGTCTATGAGTCTGGGGACCAGACAACCTTGCGCACCGTTTTGTGTACATTGTATATATTAGTGCATTATTTTATCATACAAAGTATATTATGACCACTGGAAGGTTAACAGACGAGGAGAAGAACTACTACAGGCGTGTGGAGGAATATTTGGGCGCTGAGGACCTCGAAGACACTGAGCTATTCTCACGGAACGTCTTACAACAGGTGCTTAAGGATGGCGCCAAGCGAGTTTTATGTGACAGGCACGGGAGTTGGGCGACCGAAAAGGTGTTGCTCAGGGCCGACCTGAGCGCTGAGGACATCCAGCCGCTGTTACAACCCGTAACGGACAGCTTCTACCAGCTGGCCACTAGTAGGTGTGGCAGCCACGTGGTGCAGACACTTGTGCAGATGGCCGCGCGCGCGCGTCTGGAGAATGACGTGTTGAAAGTCGCGGACTGCGTCGAGGCGCACCTCGATGAGCTCCTGGCGCACGAGTTCGGCAGTCACGTGACAAGCATCACGGTGCAGGTGTTGGCGGGCCTGAAGGTGAGTGATCAGGTGAGCCGAAGCCGCGGGTCTCGGCAGAACCGAGAGGCCCGGCTGATGACTGACAACAAGAAGGCCCTTGACTGGAGCACAGTGCCAGAGAGTTACCTTCAGAAACTCGAAAGGGTCGCCAAGAGGACATGCAAGCTCCCAAACTTGGCCGAGCTGTTTGTCAGCGCCAATGCGGTCCCGGTGTTCAGGGTGCTGTTGCTGTCTTTAACCCATTGCATCCCAGCACGAGCCGCAAGACTGGCGAAGAAGGTGCTCAAGGTCCAGACCCTGGGAACAGTCGACCTGTGCACCCACGTTGTAGGGAGTCACCTAATGCAGACCTTGATAGAGGTGTCCGCATTGGATGTTCGCCAGAAGGTGTTTGATAAGTTGTACAGGGGCCGTGTCATGGAATATGCTCTGCATCCTATTGCCAACTACACATTGCAGCAGTTCCTAGCAACTGGTAGCTCTGAGCAGGTGAAGTAGATATGTCTTTGTGTTTTATGTTTGTGTGTGTGTGTGTGTGTGTGTGTGTGTGTGTAGGTGTATATTTTGTGTGATATGTTAGGTGTGTGTATTAGTGTGTAGTGCTTGTGTGTGTATGTATCCATTATTGTGTGCATGTATATCTGTTTATTTGTGGCGGTTGTTCAGTGAAAACCTCCAGGTCCACTGTTGCATTGTGCTGCATTGGAATACCAAATGAATATTAATTCTGATAATCGCTTGATCAGAAAGGGACTGGTGTTGTAATGTCCTAGATGGTAATCTCTCAGTTTTATTGCCCCCATCCCAACAGGGATTTATTTCATGAGGTGTTGTTTATTTAAGTTGTGATTTCTTATCATCACAATGTGGAATTCACACAGTATCCCCCCCCCCCCCCAGACCATTTCATTGAAAAAGTGAAATTGTTTGTATGTTTATGAATATGGCTTTATGTTCCCCCCCTTTCTCTTTCATCCACCCTCCACCCACCTCATTCATCCTTCCCCTCCCCACCTCCTCCACCCTATCCATTTCTCTTTCATTCACACCTTTCCACAATCTCCTCCACCTCATTTCCCACACTTGCCTCATTCCTAACTGTCCTGCATTATGTCTCCATTATTCCTCACCAACACCTCACCGACCCTCACCCACACCCCTCACCCTCACCTCACCCACCCTCACCCTCACCTCACCCACCCCTCACCCACACCTCTCACCCATAACTCTCACCCACCCCTCATCCCCTCACACTCACCTCACTCAACCCTTCATCCTCACTTACCCACCCAACTCACCACTTTCTCTCATTGCTGCCTTGATTCATGCCTATGGAAGGTATCTGAGGTGGTTCAGGAACTGGGAAATCTGGAAGAGGTCTTATTTGTGGGGCACTCAGGAGTAGTAGTCAAACTACTTGAAGTTTGTGTGAGGTGTGTGGAACATCAGCAGCTCGTTCTTCAAAACCTGCTCAAATGTTTTCACACTGAGAACACTTTGGATAAGTGCGTGCCTCTGTTTCTGACCCTAACCACTGTCGAAGTCCACACTGCTCAGGTATGAGGAGCAACACATTGTGTGTATATGTGTATGTGTGTGTATATGTGTGTGTACATATCTATGTATGTGTGTACGTATGTATGTGCGTAATTTATGTATGTGTGTGTGTGTGTGTTGATTGTATGTGCGTGTTCATCAACACTTCTAAATGCTATTGTCATCATGTAAAGCATGGACTTGTGTGTACTGATGTGTGATATACAGGTCTGTGTTTAGTAGGTAAACTATGAAGTATTGGTAAGAACCATCTTTACTTTCAGAGCACACCAACGCTCCACGGCTCCCTCATGCTGCAATCATTGCTTAAGTTCAGAGATCCCAGTGTCATTGTTAATAGTATGATGAGCATGTCACCTGACCAGCTGGTGGGTTTGGGCTGTGACCCTTGTGGTAGCCATGTGATGGAGGCTTTTATGGGTAGCACGACTGTACCTACAACCAAGAAGGCAGAACTTGTGAACCTTTTGAAGGTGTGTGTGTGTGTGTGTGTGTGTGTGTGTGTGTGTGTGTGTGTGTGTGTGTGTATGTGGGTGTGTACGTGGGTGTGTTTGTGTGTGCATGTGTGTCTTGATGAAGATGTGCCACACACACACACACACACACACACAGGGCAGGTACGTTACTCTCAGCAAAAGCAAACATGGCAGTCGTCTGGTTGAGGCAATGTGGAGGCACTGCACGGTAGGCCAGAAGGAAGCCCTTGTGACTGAGCTGCTAGGCAACGAAGAGGAACTGTGTTCTGATTACTACGGGAAATTTGTACTGCGCAATGTGAACGCCTTGCACTATAAGAAAATGCAGGGGGCGTGGCAGTCTCAACAGCAGTCAGCAGGGAAAAGGCAGGAACTGTTCCAGGACATCATTTCTGGCGATACTGGCACTTCAGCTGAGGTCTGTGTCTATTTTACAGCACTTAACTAAATCTTGCTTTTTAATTCGCACAGGGTCACCCTCCAAGTAAGAGGCATAGGAAGTGACTGCAGCTGTAGAATAAGTGTTTTAAAGTTATTAAAGTCATTAAAATCAATGCCCCGCGGGAGATTTGATTGTACTAGCAAACAATAACAAAAGTGCGCGCATGCGCGATTTCGGTGACCACGCTCCCCTTGAGAAATTATGGCAACTGAGGCCGAAAAAACAATTAGCAAAAAGTAAAGCTGTTTGCCACATAGTCCTGATGTCCGCTGCAGCGCTACTGAGGCGTGTGCGGGATTACCGCCTTTCCCGATTTTTTCACAGTGCCCTGAAGAGGCAGTCCAAAGCCGATAAGAAGGCACGTGACAAGGAAACGAGGGTGGCGGAACAGAAGGTGATGCAATCGACTATCCCAATGTTTCTCGTATGATAAACATAGCCACCCGATAGGCTCAAGTAGCTGCTACCCCGCAAGCGGACGCTCTTGATGAAGAGCAGATTGATCCTAATGTAGGTGGTATTAAGAAGTGAGATCATCTCTGCGTTTGGCCCAGCACTTAAGAACACATGATGACCTCCCTGACAGCAATACTTCAAGCTGCGCAGTCAGGCCATAACCGCTCAAAAGCTGAAAGGTCCCCAACCATATCCACACAAATTCAAGGTTTCTACATCGCTTACTGATTTCATTGAGCGGTACCAACATTTGGAGGCTGGACAAAGTTTAGATGACATCGTGTCCGTGGCAGGTACCCAAGCTAACAAGCTGTGTGTGGCTCCTTCAGTATCCCTCCCTTACCATCTCCCTCCATCCACCCCCTCAATTCCTCTGCATCTCTCCATTGACGCCATTTACCATTCTTCTCCTCGCTCCATCCTCTCATTCTCTCCTCCTATTCTCCTTACCTCCTCTAATTTCTGTTAATCCCTCAGGGCGTGTCCATGCTAAAAGGGAGTCAGGAAGCAAGCTAATCTTCTATGACCTAAGAGGGGAAGGGGTGCGGCTTCAGGTCATGGCTGATGCTCGGTGAGTGTGAGGTGTGGGGGAGGTGTGCTGTGTGTTTTACTGCAGAGATGATGCCTCCACAGCGCATCTGAGGACAACTTTATTGAGGTCCATGAACGCCTGAAAAGAGGTGACATTCTTGGAGTCACTGGAACTCCAAGTAAGTTATGTCGGAAGGGGGTGGGGGAGGGGCTGCACTGTTAATGGTACTGATGGTGGGAAGTGAGGTTGTGGTGAGAAGCATACAGGATGATGAGCTCCCCTCCTATGATAATACATTGTCATCCGCATATTCATTTTAGACTGTAGGGCAATTGGAACATACGTATGTATAAGTGGCTCCATTTTTTGACCTTCTACAGTGTGACTGCTTGGTTGTCCCTCTCTACTCCCTTTAACCTCCCCTCTCCCTCCCTTTAACTTCTCCCTCCCTTTAACCTCCCCTCTTCCCCCCTTTAACTTCTCCCTCCCTTTAACCTCCCCTCTTCCTCCCTTTAACCTCCCCTCTTCCTCCCTTTAACCTCCCCTCTTCCTCCCTTTAACCTCCCCTCTTCCTCCCTTTAACCTCCCCTCTTCCTCCCTTTAACCTCCCCTCTTCCCTTTAACCTCCTCTCTTCCCTTTAACCTCCTCTCTTCCCTTTAACCTCCCCTCTTCCTCCCTTTAACCTCCGCTCTCCCTCCCTTTAACCTCCCCTCTTCCTCCCTTTAACCTCCTCTCTTCCCTTTAACCTCCTCTCTTCCCTTTAACCTCCCCTCTTCCTCCCTTTAACCTCCGCTCTCCCTCCCTTTAACCTCCTCTCTTCCCTTTAACCTCCCCTCTCCCTCCCTTTAACCTCCTCTCTTCCCTTTAACCTCCCCTCTCCCTCCCTTTAACCTCCCCTCTCCCTCCCTTTAACCTCCTCTCTTCCCTTTAACCTTCCCTCTTCCTCCCTTTAACCTTCCCTCTTCCTCCCTTTAACCTTCCCTCTTCCTCCCTTTAACCTCTTCTTTCCCTCCCTTTAACCTCCCCTCTCCCTCCCTTTAACCTCCTCTCTTCCCTTTAACCTCCCCTCTTCCTCCCTTTAACCTCCCCTCTCCCTCCCTTTAACCTCCCCTCTCCCTCCCTTTAACCTCCGCTCTCCCTCCCTTTAACCTCCCCTCTCCCTCCCTTTAACCTCCGCTCTCCCTCCCTTTAACCTCCCCTCTCCCTCCCTTTAACCTCCTCTCTTCCTCCCTTTAACCTCCTCTCTTCCTCCCTTTAACCTCCCCTCTCCCTCCCTTTAACCTCCCCTCTCCCTCCCTTTAACCTCTTCTTTCCCTCCCTTTAACCTCCCCTCTCCTTCCCTCAGGCAGGACCAAGAAGGGAGAACTCAGTATCATTCCAAAAACAGTCACCCTGCTGTCACCTTGTCTCCACATGTTGCCTCACCTCCACTTTGGCCTCAAGGACAAGGAGACACGCTACAGGCAACGCTACCTTGACCTCATCTTGAACGACAATGTCAGAAATAACTTCATCGTGAGGTCCAAGGTCGTCACGTACGTCCGCAGGTTCCTGGACGGCATGGGATTCCTAGAAGTGGAGACGCCCATGATGAACATGATAGTGGGTGGAGCCTCGGCCAAGCCCTTCGTCACTCACCACAATGACCTCAACCTGGACCTGTTCATGCGAGTGGCACCTGAGCTGTACCATAAGGTACAATTGGGGTGTGAAGTTTTTGTAGGTGTGGAAAGAGTTTTTAAAAATGTCGGCTGCCTTACCCATTAGATGATAGTGGTTGGTGGTATAGACAGAGTTTATGAGATTGGTAGGCAGTTCAGAAATGAGGGTAAGTTCACACACACGCACACACATAGATTCGGATGCAGATAGTCATGTTATGTTGCTTACAGGGATTGACCTCACTCACAATCCCGAGTTCACCACGTGTGAATTCTACATGGCGTATGCGGACTACCTTGACCTGATGCAGATCACGGAAGATATGCTCTCTGGTAAGCAAGACTCAAAAGGGTGTGTGGGGGTGTGATTACACCATATTCAGGGATGGTGAAGGAGGTGGTCGGAAGTTACAAGTTCAAGTACCATCCAGTCGAGGATGACCCCGACAAGGTCTTTGAAGTGGACTTCACACCTCCGTTCAAGAGGGTGTACATGATACCTGAGCTGGAGAGCAAACTGCAAGTCAAGTTCCCAGCTCCATCGGAGTTCGCAAAACCAGGTCTGCTCGTTCAACCACCCATCTTCCCTTCTGTAAATGTGAAGGAAAAAAGTCATCTCAAGTTATCTCTCATTCAATCCCTCTCCCTCTCAACTATCCCTCCTGCCCCTGCCTCACAGTCCCCTCTTCCCTACCCTCTTGTGCTATTTGTGTGTTGCTGCTTCATTTTCTGCTGTTCATTCCATCTGCAGAGTTTACAAAGTTTTTGGATGACCTTTGCAGAAAGCATAACGTGGAATGCAGCCATCCAAGAACAGCTGCCCGGCTGTTGGATAAGGTAGAGTCCGTTGACCTTTGAGTTTTGTGTGACCTTTGATTGGACTGGATTGTAGCTTGTTGGAGAATACATTGAAGTCAACTGCATCAGTCCAACCTTTGTCTGTGACCACCCAGAGATCATGAGTCCACTGTCAAAATGGTTTGTAGATTGCAGTGCAGAATGCGTGGGGTGTGTGCTGGGGGTTATCAAGTGTGCTGAATTTATTTTATGGCAGTGTTTGTATACCAAAATAGAAAGCTGTAATGTAGTTTCATTTTCACTTTGAAAAATTGTAGCAGGTTTTCATTGTTCCATTCTGTTATACAGGCATCGCAGCATTCCAGGGTTAACGGAGAGGTTTGAAATGTTTGCGTGTCAGAAGGAGTTAGTGAATGCGTACACAGAGTTGAACGACCCTGTGATCCAGCGTGAAAGGTTCCAGCAACAGGCCTCTGACAAGGCAGCTGGGGACGATGAGGCACAGATGGTGGATGAAAACTTCTGCACTGCCTTGGAGTATGGGCTGCCTCCAACTGGTGGGTGGGGACTAGGCATTGACAGGCTGACCATGTTTTTGACTGACTCGGCAAATATTAAGGTTAGTTATTAAATCTGGTGCATGGTGGTGTTATGTGTGGTGTCCTTTCATTACATAGGAAGTTTTATTCTTCCCTGCTATGAAGCCTGAGGAAAAGGTTACTACTGAGCCCTCCAATTAATGGACATTTATAATAAATGGATTTACACATTTATGATGACACATCTCCAGACCATACACTGAACGAATCGAGTTTGGCTAAGAGTTGGGAGAGGGCGGATGGACCTGGGTTGCTTTTTAAACCGAGAGCTAGCACGAGACGCCCTGGTTGCTGCATTTGATCTGTTATATGACCAGCTATTGAGCGGCCAATGGTGTGTGTCAGGTCCTGCGACGAAAGGCAAAGGGGAGGAGGGGGTTAAAGAGCGCCCCTCGTTAGCGGGCTACTCTCACATCGTCCCTGCCCAATAGAGACTTCACCGTGAAGGTGAACTTGGAATGAGGCTGCTGCAAAACTGAATCAGCGGTTACTTCCAGCTGGCGGTATAAGTTGTGGTTAGGAGGAATTTTAGATGCAGACGTACCAGTGTGCCAATTTTTTCAAATTCAGATATCAAAATGAACAACGTAGCTCCAAACTTGGTGCAAACAATATCTAACCGCTTGCCGTCTACCTCTATTCGACCCTGCAGTTCAAATGCAAGTAAAGCAGAGCCTCAAAAGGCTCCATGAATACCTTCTTAGTTGGAAGATCCATCTTATTTCTATCTTACGGTAGATTTAATACGGCACGAAAAAAATTGGGGGCCGCGTGTAAGAAAAATGTCGAAGTTATACGTGGGGAATTTGCCTGAGTCGACAAAAGAAAAGGATCTGCGGAACCTCTTTGAAGCTTTTGGAGTCGTGGAGGAAGTGGCTATACTTCGTGGATACGGATTCGTGGTGAGTTTGCAGCAAACATCTAAGTCCCTTGCTACAGAGCTATAATGCATACATCCACTCGTCCCCTCGTCTAGCATTTCCTCAAGAGCGAGGACGCGAACGCAGCATTAACGACCTTGGATGATAGCGAGTTTATGGGTTCTCACATACAAGTACAGGTACGTTGGCGCCTAAACAGATGAATGGTAGCAGGTCCATACGTGTCTCGATTCGGTTCGGTTCCCGGCCTGCACTCGTTCCGCTACATACCCGTTGTGACTACTTTATTAATGCCCATCCATTCTAGATGGCTCGCACAAAAGGCCATGGTTATGTCCAAGACAGCGGACCACCTCGTGGTAAAGGAATCAGAGGGTTAGTTTTTCCCCCCGATCGGTATCCCCGCTCTTATTAACCGACATTGAGCGCACTCGCGTCCGAAATTTAAAAATAAAAATAGTTATCTCAACCAAACGGTAGTCCTGGAATGGAATTTCAGCACGTCGTTTTCGTAATCTTCATATGCCACGTGCTGTATCTTCCCCACCTCTAGCCCGCCAGAAGGTTACAGGGATCCGAGATATCGTTTTGAAGAGCCTTATAGTCGGCCGCCAGTCCGAGAGCCAGTACCCGAACGCTACGGTCGCTACGACTACGAGTTACGAGGTCGGTATAACGACTACGAACGTTACGACTACGACTATGGAAGATACCCCGAGTATAACGGCAGAAGTCGAAGTCCACACCGAGAATACTATCCCCCCACACGAGAGAGGTGATACTCTTACCAGCCCTGGGCATTCAAAGTATTCATAAATTTCCCAGATATTGTTCATCTCCTTCTCCCCTCTCAGTAGGTCATACTATGAGCGCGAGGCGTACGCAGCAGAACCATACCGCGAGCCATACCGTGACCCCTATCCAGTGGTGGATCCATACCCCGAACCATACAGGGAGCCGTACAGAAATATTGCACGAGAGTACGTTGGGAGAGAATACCCTCCTGCAAGACGCTGGTAAAAGGACAAATGAACCATGTCAACGTCTTAAAGATGTGCGTATTAAGTTTCTGTGCTGTTCTTGCTGTGTTTGTAACAAAAGAAACGGAATGACAGAAAGGGTCAATCATAGATACACAGTCCTTGCTAGCTAGGGGGACGGGGGCGGTATCCAAGTTTTGATAAATCCTCTTTTGCCATCAGCTGTCTGTGTGAAAGGTAATATCCATACGGCTCGCCTATCAGCTTTGATGGCCTTACTTGTCCATGCGACACTGCAGATACGCCTTTGCTTCCTCTTTGCACAGGTGGTTATCGTTGCGACAACGTTTTAGGCAAACCATGTACTGCTGCATGAAGGTCTTGCATTCCCCTAAGGTGAGAATGGAGCTGGTGAAGAAGTTTAGTGGCGTTACCTACCTTCGTGGTCTAAAGGAAAACTGCCCTTCTCTGGAGGTTGTGGTCGAAATGTCTTCACGTTAGGGTTCATTATGTTTTATTATCATCGTGTTAAAACCCTCACGTGATAGCGTCATGGACGACTACGACGACCTTGAGGTAGAAGAGGCGCTAAGTCTGAAGCGAGCTGTACCCTCGACCAGCAGCGCAGTGCAGCATTCATTTGGGAGGGGCAAGGGAGGCGTTGGAAAGCTTCTGTCGCAGTTAGCCTTTCCACTAGCTACAACTCATAACGTGCATAGAAATTGTGGCGGTGGTGGTGGTATTGTAGCTCGCAACGGGAGTATGAGAGGCGTTACAGCTGGAGGCAAACCCAAAATAAGTGGTCGTGCTCGAGTGTTGATGAAAGGCCACGTGGAGGAGAGGAAACCGGGAATGTATAGAACAACTCGAGTACGTGGGCGTGTTTTAATGTTGTGCGGCGTGCCTTGAGGTTCTGTGCAGTGGCCCACATGATTAAATGAACTTTTTAATTGTCAACAACAACCTCCGCAACGCGCCTCCCCCCTCCCCCCCTCCCCACAGCAATTGTTCTTACATCATAGGGAAACTTTGACTGTAATCCCTCCACTTCCTTTTAAGGGTGTGAGGGAGGGAGGGAGGGAGGAGATGGGTGATGGTGTTTGAAGGTTCCAGCATGTACTTGTTTCCCTGTGTGTTTGAGTGTTCCAAACATTTTTAAAAATAAAAAAAAACAGATTTTGCTTTTCATTGTGTGTGTGTGTGTAAATATGGAATGGTACAAAGGGCAGCATCCCTTCCCCCTCCGCATATTCCACCTTTGATACTGTCATGGTCTCTGCCCAGATTAAAAGCCCTAACCATTGAACACTTCAAACCTCAAAAATGCTGAAAAATGACTTGTGCGGTATCATTTTGTGTTTTCATTTAATCTCCATGGTCATTTGATGATCGCTGCAGTGGTATGAGAGTTCAGTGATTGATGGGAGAGGTGACCAATTTACTGCCCACTCTGCGTGTCATAGCTGGGCATAGCGTGAGGTCCTTCACTGCTCCAGTGACGTGCGCAATGACACACCTCATTCAGCACAACTGTTGTGTTATTGAGTTGTGGGCCTTTTGTAGAACATTCCGCACAGAGGCACGCATATCTCGGGGTGGACAGCCTTGTGCTTAGTCTGGCGGGCCGAGGTAGTAAACTAACCCATGGGTCAGTACATTTGTATCAACAATTGATAGAGTTTGTCAATGCTTAATGTTGTACAGAGAATCGCTGTTGTACTGTTACATGTGCTGGTGTCCAAGGTGTTGACCAATTCTTAATTGCCCTTAAACATGCAGTCAGAGGACAGGTGGGCGTATCTGCTGTCGTCCAGGGATGAGCATGCGATGACAGACAAAAACTTGCCTGTGAGTGAGTGGGTGGCTTGTGCTTGTGTGTGTATGTGTGTGTGTGTGTGTGTGTGTGTGTGTTCATGGATGGGATATGCTTATGTGTTATTTGATGTGTTTGCATGTGTAATGGATGGCTTTGTTAAATTCTGAAATCCGTACAGAAGTGGGCTGACAGACATACTCTAGTACTTCATCCAATGTCTGATGTTACTGCTGAGGTAGGGTGGGAAAGCATTAGTTTTTAACTGCTCACCAAAGCCCCTGAGTCTATTTGCAGCAAATACAGCAGACCCTTGAGCAATTCGGTGTTGTGACCCACTGTGTCGTTCTCCCTGCCGACAGAGGTATGCGGTGTGCGTATGTGAGGTAAGGTCTGGAAACCAGAGCGCCGGCTACCATTCTTTGCGTTGTGCAGGTTGCAGGAGCTGTGTGAGTGCGACAGAGTGATCTCAGGAATCAGCAAAGTCTTAGGTGAAGTATGGGAATTTTGTTTTTGCACACTTTCCCAAAATTTACTCTTTTTCACTGTTGTTCATAACGTTATCACTTTGTTATGTATTTTCCTTCCTCCGTGGCCAACGTTTTTGCATGTTATCAAGACACAGTATTATCTATAAATGAAAGTGTTTTTTTCTTCCAGTCATTACATTTGAAAACTGAATATTGTAAACAATTACCAGTGGTTTTATTTGCAGGGCCCCTTGTGTGCTGTTCATATGCCCTCAAATGACCAAGAGTGTGCACAGATACTTGTTGCATGATGACACCAACCCACTACCTCACCCTAACTGGTGCGCCACTATTACGTTATTAAAGTTGCCGCCCATTTTCATTTCATTATTCATATATATCTGTTTTTTTTGGGTGCATTAATGTATGTGTTATGATGTGTACATTTATGTACAAGCTTTTATTTATTCGCTGATCTCTGTTTACTTTGGTACGGGTGGAACCTTTTTTTTTTCCCCTGGATTGCGCGCCGCTGTAAAGAGGTATAGGGGGCGCGCTCATCATTACGTCATTATTTTCAATACGTTTTAGTTAGTATAAATATCGAATGCATAACAGGAATTGGCATCAATATTTTATACCGTGCGCACAGCCTATCTTTCCAGTATGCCGGTTGCGCACTCAACAGACTGTCACAACGCAGTGCAGCAGAACTCGTGCGAAAGGGAGATACGACTCGCTTTGGAGAGTTCGCTAGCAATGAACAAAGGAAACAAGACTAACCCGGAGCCCGTTTCGTGTGTTCCGGCGCGGGAGATCAAACTAAACTCGATGTACAGCGATGACGGGGACGACAAGCTGAAAGCAGTGAAGCCTCCGTATTCTTACGTTGCACTTATCTCCATGGCAATTCAGAGCTCCTCGGAGAGACGGTTGACACTGAACGGGATCTACGACTTCATCACTAAAAATTTTCCGTACTACCGCAACAGGGAGAACCAGGGATGGCGGAACTCAATCAGACATAACCTGTCGCTTCATGAGTGCTTTATGAAGCTTCCCGCGAAGGGAGGGAAGAACGGGAAAAGCCACTACTGGGTGCTGGATCCCAACCATGAAGTCCTCTTCGAGGAGGGAAATTACCGCCGTCGTAGGCGACGCCCAGTGAAGCGGGTGGCCTTCTCCCCAGCGGCCCCTTACACGTACGGGAGATACCCGGGCTTCGGATATCCCTCCGCCATGACGGATCCGAGACCTTCAATGAACAATTGGATGGATCCCGGCATGTTCTCTTCGCCGTACGGGTTTCCCACCATGAACGGTAACCATAGCAATAACAACACGCTGGGCCTGCAATCCCCCCTCTCGCAGCCCCTGGGAATGCGTTCCGACATATACGGCCAGAGCACCGCATCGTCATATTCTCCATTCATGTACTCGCCACGCTCCACAGACACGAGAGGTCAAAGCACGTCCCTCCCGCTCATCACGCCCTACCCACCTCCGTCATTCCCCAACATCCCCTACGCCTCCGTTTGCTCCTCGAATTCATCCCACGACAGCAAAGGGTCTTTCCCAAGCCTCAACTCCCAGACTGTTCCCACTTCTCCCCTGTGGCACCCTACGGCCGGACTTAACTGAAGCGGCCGTAACCTCTCATATTAGATTAGACACACTTCGATTCATCTCCCTTCGCTCATCCGTGTTGCTGTGTATTTGTCATTCCATTTTATTTAGAAACTGGACCAAAAAGAAGTATCGCCTTTTGTGCACGTGGGAGTTTATTTAATTCCCGGAATGGTATCACTTTATATGTAACCTTTTTTCCCCCTTCTTCCGAGATATTTTGTTAAAAAAAAAGCAACTGCGAAACGCGGGTTGGGTTTATGCGTACCGATTGCACGATTGCCGCGCACCAATTATAAGAGATATACACCTGCAATTTTTCTTCCATGCCCACGTGGACTTTACAGCCATGTTCACGTGTAACAATCTCGCTCTACACGAAAAATTACAGGTGGTCAAGTCTCACACGGCACAGAAGGAAAGTAACGTTGCATGGACAATAATCATAAATAAATTAACAATATAATAACATGTATCATTTTTAAGCAGGAGGAATATTAGTGCACATACAATACAATTTTTTTTTAGTGATAGCACAAAGTAACAGCAACTCAAAATGTATTAATGCTTTGTAGTCCATTTGAGATCATCCACACGTGGCTTACAGCCTGTCAAGTACTCAATCATGAGTTCCAATGCTTGCCAGAACCTTATCTTCTCCAGGGGATAGTTGAGCCAGCCAGTGGTGATGCAGAAGTAGGTCTCGTGAGGTGCCACATGGTGTACCCTGTGGTGCCTCTTGGGAAGGATGAGGTGGAGCCTCTGCAACCACTCTACCCACGACGGCAATCCCGAATACGTGTGCGACCACTTGTGGATTTGGTTCGTGAAGGTAACCATTATGCCAAGAGACATCAGGAAACAGTAAACTAGGTACCAGTTATGGTACGACTCTTCCGACTGGAAGAGTGCCATGAAAGTAAAGGCAACCAAGGGAACGAGTGTTATGAGGCAGTTGTCGCCGTTGGTCTCAATGAAGTCATGACGGGTTATGGCCAGAGGGTCTATGTGGTGCTCCCGAAACGGACGAATGAATGCCTGAAACATGGGCGTGTGTATGTGACTAATCAACACCAACGGATGTCGGGTACCAAACCTTGCCAAAAATAGGAATTTCGACAGAACCCCATGAATCAGCTGCCCAATGGACCAGACCCGACATAAAATCCGCCAGTAGGATTCCTAGGACTGATTTTTCGAAGGTTCAACACACATGGCAAGCTGCAATAGAAAATTCTCACTCACCTGCGCACAAAAGTAGCGCCGGTGTGTACGAGATACGGAAGTTCAAAACCAACAGAATAATTTGGATGATGTTAAAAACAGCAGATATAGTGACGGACATAATTTCCAGACGCCGCTTTCCTAGTGACACAAAAGCCAATTCAAGTACTAGTATATGTTTATGTATCGAACAAAAAACCACATCCCACAACGACCGCACGCACCTTTAGTGTACTGGCTTGCTAGTTCTACAGCCCCGCTGTGCTTGCGACCTGACCGCGGTGCCTCTTGGTGTTGACGATCGTACTCCGCTGCTCTCTTTGGGCACTCCATTGTGACACCACGAGCACGTGATCAGTGCCACTTGTGTATCAGGCGCTTTTGTCACACAATCATTATTGATAACGTCACTCCTTAGCACCTGCATCATGTGGCGGGTACATGTATTAATCTTTCGACCGTCATTTGTGTCAGTCAGACATTATGCAAAAAAGGGTAACGCAGCCGTAATGTTCTTAACGACACTGTATCGCTGCTTTCACCCCCCCCCCCCCCCCCCCCCCCCCCCCAATCCCATCATCTTCTCACTCGTATCAAACGTACATGTAGGCCAGAAAGCCCGTAGCACCCTCAGTGAGGAAGAAGGGTCGGTAGTGGACATTGAGAAGGTCAGCAAAAGCATGACGGCTGCTATGAACGCCCTAAAGTGGGAGTACACCAACACGGTCGTCAGCCGCATCACTCCAGGTTAGTCGACACTGGTCTGTAGCTAATGGCGCATGCCATCACTAAACTCTCCCCAACGCCCAGCCATCGTGGAGAAGGTGGTTGTTTCGGTTGAAGGGCAGCAAGTTCCTCTTGGCCAGCTTGGGCAAGTAGGGTTGCTAAACCCCCAGACGGTTGTAGTTAACCTGGCAGGAAGTCCACAGGTATTAAACACTTCCTCCTCCCCTTCCCTGCCTTTTAAAATCGTTATACTCCAGAGCGTAGACGCAGTCATCCAATCTTTGAGAGCAACCAGCTTTAATTTGAACCCAGTTGAAGAGAATAGCGTTGTCAAGGTGCCCCTTCCGAAGTGAGCAGACATCCGCGTTTTGACAGCACCCCCCTCCCCCCCCCCCCTCCTCTCCTCTTCCCTCCCATCTCTCTCTTTTTCTCATGCAGAATGACGAAGGAACTCAGGGAAACCCTTGTGAAGCTTGCAAAGTCTCATGCAGAAAAGACCAAGGTGAACATACGCAAAGCTAGACAGAAGGCCATTGCAGACCTCCGTGGTGTTGATGACGTATCAAAGGATGCAGTGCACAGACTGGAAAAACATGTAAATGATCCAATTGCAGGTTGCAAGGGAGTAACATGCCATTGGGCCAACAGCTGCAGGAGCTGACTGACCAGTACACTGATTCTGTAGAGGACCTCTTCAAGGCCAAGAGCACAGAGCTGATGAAGAGCTAGAACCATTTTCAATTATTTTCTCCTACAAAATCACTTTGACCACAGCACATACTTTTGAGGGAGGGTTGGGGAGGAGGCTGATGAGGGAGGAGGGTTGGGGAGGAGGCTGATGAGGGAGGAGGGTTGGGGAGGAGGCTGATGAGGGAGGAGGGTTGGGGAGGGGGCTGATGAGGGAGGAGGGTTGGGGAGGAGGCTGATGAGTGAGGAGGGTTGGGGAGGAGGCTGATGAGGGAGGAGGCTGATGAAGTGCACATCCAATGCTGTCTGGTTGCTAATAATACTTCCTTACTTAACAAGAATTAGGAACCCCTTGGATTGATTTTTAAAAAACTTCACAGGGCAGGCAAATATGCAAAAACAGTGGATTGTGTGTTAAAAATTCACTGTCCGAGTGTTAATTTTTTTTAATGAATCATTTTAGTGACTACAACAAAGTCTTGGAATGATTTGAAAATTTGAATAAAGTATCTTTGTATTGAAATCCTTGTTTTGTATTTCTCATTCACTTATTGAATTATTATCACTGCAAGGTTTTGTATTTGCAAGCTTGTCTCAACCTTGTCCGAGTAGGCTAGCCTCCCTCCCTCGTCACACAACTCATGTGAAATATATGGATGAGCCCCCCCCCATAGGTATACCATGTGAATATAGAGATGGAAACTAAAAAAGCATCCCATCAGATGTCTGTTCCTTGTGTCTCTTTGGATCACTTGTATCTTCTTCCACATTCTTTCTCTTCTGTCCCACACCAACCTCAAGGCTTTCCTTCTGGTCTTCACTCACCACCTCGTACACCATGCCTTCGCCCAGTGTCTCCTCACTACCATGGGGTGTGGGTGTGTGGGGGGGGTGGGGGTGTGTAGAGGGTACAGACATAAGGGACTCACTCCTACTTTACCTTCGCAAGATGGTGATCATCAATTTGTAGTTCTGTAAAAAGTCGTCGACGCTGAGTCTTGTTCCATTTGTCACGCCAAAACAGCTCAGCGTTTTCTCAAGGTTATCTGCAAAGTTTTAATTACATGATTGGTGCAGCAGGACAGCGAGAGCTGCCACACAACATACCTTCAGTTTCGCCCTCCTCACTTGACAGCAGGATAGTACCTAATAGCACAAGTACCCAGACCTATCTCAAAGGTCGCCTACTACGTGGGTTTACCTTTGCCATCATCAATCTCCACATCAGGAGCCACAACACCAAAGTGTCCCTTGAGGACCTAAAGGCATGAGTGGGCGATGATGGAAAGGTAGCCCTGTGTGACAAGGACCCACCAAGTCTTGGAAGACGCGCAGTGTTAGCGTGTCAACGTTCACTTTTACTGTAGCCTGAAAGAGAAATAGAAATTCAGATGAAATCAAACCTGAATGTCTTCCCTCCTCCCATACTAACCTCAGGTTTAGGGGCACAGACATAACAGGCTGGGTTAGGTGGGAACAGAGGGCTGGTCACCAGTAGCTGTTTCCGTGGATTGGGATACTTCGGAAGGTATGTCTGTGATCAAGGTACAAAGAACCAAACCTTTAATTTTCCCCTTGCATGCCCCTATTTCCCTTGTCCCCCCCCGTTCCCTCCTCCCCATCCCTTCCTCTAATCCCCTACTCCTCACTGTTCGACACTTATTGAAGTTTCCTGCTAAGATCTTGAGTGCTTCCATGACAATGAGTCCAGCAATCACCGCGTTTGTAGTGGCAATGGCAGGGATGATGTTACCAGCCATTGCTGGAAAGAGAAGGGTTAAAACTACTGGCTTTTCACAGCGTATTGACTTACATTTGATATCAAAGCGACTTCTTTGGGAAATATGGAATGAGTAAGCCCTCAAATTAGCTGCTGTCACTACAAAGTCCATAGAAGTCTTGTCATCCTGTGGTATGTGCATGTATGTATGTACGTGCATGTGTGTGTGCATGTATGTATGTGCGTGTATGTGTGTGTACATGTATGTATGTGCGTGTATGTGTGTGTGCATGTGTGTGTGTGTGCATGTATGGAGTGTGCATGTATGTGTGTACATGTATGTATGTGTGTATGTGTGTGTGTGCATGTGTGCGTGTGTGTGCATGTATGTATGCATGTGTGTGTGTATGTATGTATGTGTTGATGTGAGTGCGCATGTGTGTGTATACATGCATATGCATGTGTGTGTGTGTGTGTGTTGTGCATGTGTGATACACACATATTTCCAAAATGGTGCCAATCACCTTGTCCCACACCAGAGGACCTTTCTGCACCTGTTCTTTTCTCAACTGTGACACGCTATGGGACAAAATAAAAACCTAATCACATCAGTCTCTCCCCCTCCTCCTCCTCCTCCTCCTCCTCCTCCTTCCCCCTACCCAGGTCACTAACCAATTCAGAAAGGTCTCTCCGCATGTTTGCATAGGCCACACCTTCTGGTCTGGAAGCACTCCATCACCTTCATATGGACCTAGACAGCGCACCTCACGCCTTATGAAGGGGGTGTGGTGAAGGTGGAGCTAAACTTGCCCTCATTCGGCAGAGTCTCCAGTGTAAGTGGAGTGGGTGGGACTCTGGACTGCCACAGCTTCTCCATGCTAAGGAGGTAGTTGATGTCCGCATGGAACAGCTGTACCGTAAAGGTTGGGACGGGATGTTTGGGGAGAAAAGGGGGTGCAGTGATAAGGAGGTGTGGTGATGGGTGTGTGGTGATATGGTGTGGTGATGGGGTGTTGTGATAAGGTGTTGTGATAAGGTGTGGTGGTATGGTGTGGTGATGGGATGTTGTGATAAGGAGGTGTGGCAATATGGAGGTGTGGTGGTGTGGTGTTGAGATGATAAGAGTGCCCAGCACACCTTCAGGGTGCCAGCATACCTTATGAAAGAGAAGCTTTGGGTCATAGCCATTCCTTTCTGCCCAGGACCGTGTGGACAGCCTCTTTGCCTCATCCACAGTGTCACCTTGGAGGGAACAAACCCCCCAACCCTGCGTGTGATTTGTGGACAATATGGAAAGACAGCCACTTACCTCTGTCTTCAATGGCTTCATCATCATTGGTCTCAGGTGACACATCATCATCCACATCAGGGTCTCCATAGAGCTGACTGGGATAGGGCGGGCGGGGGAGGGGGGGCAAGGGTGGTTAAAAATGGCAGCACAGTGGGTAAAAAGAATGTTCTCCATGCAGGCATCTTTTAATCACCCCCCCCCCCCCCCCCCCCCCACCCTTCTCCCCCTTCCTTTCAAGGGTCTACCCCACTGCATGATAATAAATTTAATTCATTCCTGACAACACTTGTGGCAGGTCCAGCTGTGTTATGGGGAGCTACCATCTCATTCTGTAATTATACTCCTCCACCCCCTAACAACCACCACCTAACAACCACTACCCACCAACTAACCATGTGCACCTAATACCAACTCTTGCATCATACCAGTGAATCATTGCATCATACTGGTGAACCCTGACCTCATTCTTGATCCTTCCCACCTTTTATATAATGGTACATTTGATTGTAGTTTAACAGTTTTAAAAAAAATGCATAACTGTTTTGAGACGCATGGAAACGTAATGTTTCCTCAAATATAGGCTCCAAAACACTCCATTAGACCCAGTGTAAGCAAAAACTATAAGAGTTCGCTATTTACCGATGAGACACTGACCTGCCATTTTCGGTGTGGTGCTAATGCCTAAGGGGTGTGAGGACAGGACAGTGGTGCTGTTGGAGCAAAGTGTGGTGCTAATGCCTAAGGGGTGTGAGGATAGGATAGTGGTGCTGTTGGAGCAAAGTGTGATGCTAATGCCTAAGGGGTGTGAGGATAGGACAGTGGTGCTGTTTGAGCAAAGTGTGGTGCTAATGCCTAAGGGGTGTGAGGACAGGACAGTGGTGCTGTGAGCAAAGTGTGGTGCTAATGCCTAAGGGGTGTGAGGACAGGACAGTGGTGCTGTTGGAGCAAAGTGTGGTGCTAATGCCTAAGGGGTGTGAGGATAGGACAGTGGTGCTGTTTGAGCAAAGTGTGGTGCTAATGCCTAAGGGGTGTGAGGACAGGACAGTGGTGCTGTGAGCAAAGTGTGGTGCTAATGCCTAAGGGGTGTGAGGATAGGACAGTGGTGCTGTGAGCAAAGTGTGGTGCTAATGCCTAAGGGGTGTGAGGACAGGATAGTGGTGCTGTTGGAGCAAAGTGTGGTGCTAATGCCTAAGGGGTGTGAGGATAGGACAGTGGTGCTGTGAGCAAAGTGTGGCCTTTTATGCTGCGTAGGTGATAGAGGTATGTTAAACGGTTTAACACTTTTGTTAAACCGGTTTAACACTTTTGTTAAACCGGTTTAACACTTTTGTTAAACCGGTTTAACACTTTTGTTAAACCAGTTTAACACTGGACAATCTATGAATAAGTTATCTTTCTCCCCTCCATCCATCTCCACACACCCCTCTTACCTGAACAGGTGCTTGGCCCACACGATGCAGTGGATCGGTTCTGAGGGAGTGTTGCGTATCGTGCAGCCAGGATAGGTCTTGGCTGCTGGCTTTGGCTGGCACTCATAGCATTCACTCAATCCCTAAAACACGTAATCGTTCAAATGACTGTACCAACCCCCCCTCAACACACATTTCCCAGGTGAAGCAAGTACCTTGTGAATTACAGTGACCTGCCCTAGATAGCCAGCACTCCCACTCTCCACTAAAGTGACACCCGCAGCAAGGCATAGCCTGTTCACATGGTTCCTTGCAGCTGTATGTGTGGTGTCCACAGTGAATACGTTTGTTAGTGGGGGACTGTGTGTATGATGACCACCTGACCCTTGTTGTCCAGTGCATTCATCACTAGGGAAAACTGTCTGAAGAAGTCCACATTATATTCAGGGCTGTTATTGGAGACATACATAGCAACAGCTGAGTGAGTGTGAGTGTGTGTGTGTGTGTGAGTGTGTGTGTGTGTGTGTGTGTGTGTGTGTGTGTGTGTGTGAATTCAAGAGTTGTATTTGTATGTTTGTGTAGTGCACACCTCTGGATTGCATTATCACGTGCATGTCTACACTTTGATGCAAAAGATCTCACTTAAAGATTGAAGCCGAGTGGGCAACTATGGTGGCAGACGGGTTAAACTGCTGGGCGCTCTCCTTGGCCACCTCCACTTTCGAACGACCAACATGCTGCTTTTGGAAAAGAAATTGTCGGTTCAAATTACTAACGTCGATCGTGTCGAAATCAATCTGTGAAGGAAGAGGTCACATATATTACAAGTGTCAGCGTGGTAAAATTCACCACAGAGATGTTGTTGAAGCCTGTGAGGACCAAGTTTTTCAGTAATTCGCATCCGATTCCACCCGCCCCTACTACAAAAACAGAAGAATTAGCTACAGTCGAACGTAGTGTACTATCTAAAAAAGCCATCTTATACTAATCTAATGCGGGCGCTAAATAGAGTTGATCGAGAAATGTTGGCGCCATCTCCAGCTGACACCCAAGCGAACCCGTTGTTTGCACGTTTGGTGGAAGAGTTGATCACCACAAAGCTTAACAACCCTGCTGCGCGTCAGAAAAAGGTTTAGAAATGAGAGTATCGAGAGAGAGATTGTAGTGATCGATCGATATAAAAACTGCAAACAGGCCGAAGGTGAAATGCGTCAGAAGAAGCTGGCGTATTTACGACAGTTGTTGCTCTACACTCAGTTGGAAAGAGTAGCGCCAGTAGCACTTTGGAGCGAGGAGGCAAAACAGTCTATTCATTTGAGTGCAGACTGCACCCTTCTGGGGCTCGAGGAAAGACACTTCAAAGCGACCGAGGTGGTTATTCCTTTATAAGTATTGTAGTATTATTTTGCATCTTAAAAATATACATTGCAGGGATTAGTGGAGGCCAAAGCTAACATCCAGAAAGCACTAGAGAAACTGTGTGGAGACGTAGTGCGTTGGTCAGGACAGGACATGGGTACTAACTTCTTTTTAAAAATTTGTACGTCTCCTTACCCAGCTGCTTAATATGTAGGTTCAGAGGGAATTACAATTGCGAAAGCATCCCAGCTGCCAGCTGTGCTTGAACAGAGGCAGGAAAGCATTGGGGCATCTTCTGAAGAGCTGCAGATTGGGAAGGCTACACTGGAAAAGAAACTGAGCACGAGGTCCATGGTAAGGGCATGCTGGTTGAGCAATGGTACTCCTTTGTCACCCTCATGTTAGGCCCTGCTCAAAAACTGCAAGCAGTTGGAACAGATCCTTGTGCACAAGCTGACCTGCATAGCTGGCCATGAGTCATCAACGTTGGCCTACCAGCAAGCCCAGACAGCTGCAATGGAGAACAAACTGAGGTATGTGCAGCTTTATCTGCGGTGTGGTGGTTTATTGTGCACATGTGTGTGTGTGTGTGTGTGTGTGTGTGTGTGTGTGTGTGTGTGTGTGTCCAAAAAAATCAGTACCACGTGTTATCAATTGCTGAGGGACACCTACTCACATACTGCTGTTAAGTCCTTACGTGAAATAAGGTACACGCGATGTAGTGAATGTATGACCTTACAAAAGTGATGTCACATCTGTTGTTTGCCACCTTTCTTTAATAAGAGCCCATCTTTTAGCAGCGAGGGAGCATTGTCAGCACCAGTTGCTGGAGCTTAAGCACATCATAAACGGTTACCAGGGCATTGGGGAGGAGTTCACGCATCTCCTGGAGGAGTACTTAGGGTTGGTGGCAGAGATTGAGAACAAACAGTGGGCACTGAATGAGCTCAAGAAATGAAGTGGACAGTGAGAGGCACTTGCTTTACTTCTAATGCATGTCTGGTGCTTTCACTGTACCACAACCAAAAAGTGAAAACAACTTGTTGTGCAGTGTAATTGTTCTGTGTCAACAGATTGACCATCTTCTGTATTGTGTGCAATGATATGTAATAAGAAATAACAATGAAAGGTTTTGCCACCAAAATGCAAGGCTTTGGTAAGGGCTGTAGAAAAGGCTGGATTATACTATTGTTTGTCATTTCATAAGGGCTTAATCGTTTGTTTATAAAAGATACTACGTTGTCATATTTAATAATGGTGGGAAAAGACAGTGGGGGTTTCTTATATAGTGGGGCCTGTATGTCTTGTGGCTGATTTGATTTGAACCAATGAACATTACCCAGGTTTGTTCCACCTGTGGGACAGCTGGAATTGTAACTGTGTACAGGAATTTAAGAAATTATTGCAGCTGTGGATATATATGACATGGTGATTTCATGTGTTGAATATGAGGTTGAAAAATGCAAAAAATGATGGTACAATACGCAACTAGCTGTGAAATACCTCAATGTGGTTGTTCTTGTATTTGCTTGTGTTAGAAGGATGCAGTGTCTGCCATAAAGGTTCGAATAAGGATGTTTAGCGCAGCCAGAGAGGGGTGAGCTACCATTTCAAGTTAAAGTCAGATTCGGAGTACTTAAGCTGCATTAGCTGTGGCAGCATAAAGCAGCTGCCTTCACTTCTGATCCATTGATGCGCGGCAGCACAAGTGGCACTTGATGCCTCTAAGATGGCAGGCAAGGTTGTGGCACATTATGGGTTACCTAATCTGAAGAGTGTTGTTCAAGTCCTGTTCAGAGGAACCTTACAAATGGTAGCAGCTTATGATGGGACAAATTCCTGGTTTGGCTTGCAATTAATTGGTGTTCAGTTTAAATAACACCTATTAAGTTAATTAAAAAACTGACCTTGTCTCGGCCCCAGACCCGTTAGCAGCGGATGGAGAGATGATGTAATCCATCCGCTGCTAACTTGTCTGGGGCTGAGACTAGGTGATGCCATGCCGTACATTCTGATTAGTACGAAGACACGATTGGCAAGCGAACATCATTGCAGCAATCTCTAAAATGCTTACATCTAGCTACCTTGCGCTCAGGAATGCGGACCCACTATCTGTGGAGACGAATGGAGCGACCCTGAGCTAATGGCGTACTTAGATGCACGAAAAAAAGAGGAAATTGGTAACAACTTGTAAGTTTTTAAAACGAGTATCAGATATTATGATTAACTCATGTCTATGTCATCGTTCTATTCGCACAGTACGTCATACGTTAGTCCACACGCGGCCCGACTGATATTGAACAAGCTGGAGGCCATAGGTTATCAGGTCGTTGCGTGCGCGGGTCCGGGACAGACGTGCATCTGGACGCTTCACAAACCACCAACCACGACTCAAAACTTAAAATGAAATGTGTGATTGTGCGTGATCTCAGAAATGCGCAGTGACTTTGTCAATTTCCTTTAAGTCTTCTAATATCTGTGTCGGGGTAGTACCAATCTGCTTAGCGAAGTCGGTCTTGTCCTTCCAACTGAGCTGGGCATAGCGCCACAGTAGCTCACCGTCCAACATGTTACGTTGTGGGCTGTAGAGAATTGGCTGACTAGAACGGAACATCCTGTTTTGGTTCCGGGATGCAAACCATGTAAGTTCTCTGGGTGATGGCAGCTGTCAAACGTACCTGTATGATTTGGGGTTGAGACCAGCCATGTGAGGTAGACCTTGGACCAGTCTTATCTGCAACATGTGGAGCCTTCGAAATGTCTTTTCGGTGATTGGCAACACCAGTCCTATTCTTCCATCCAGTGCAGCTGTGCAGATAGAAGATGACAGTTGGTCTGTGTGTGTGTGTGTGTGTGTGTGTGTGTGTGTGTGTGTGTGAGGCATTACCTAAAAAGGTGACATGTCTCTTGTCTGTCAAAAGCTGCTTAACTTCCCTGGGTGCTCCAAGAGGAGCAGAGCTCTTGGTTTGCACATGAAAGAAAGCATTGACATGGGCACCAACGTTAAAGTCAGTCCTGCGTGTGAGGTAGAGTCCTCCACAGCTGTCTGGCACTGTGTTGTGTGTGTGTGTGTGTGTGTGTGTGTGTGTGTGTGTGTGTGTGTGTGTGTGTGTTTAAAGCCACTGTGTGTAATACTAGTACTCACATTCTGGTTGGTACTGCAAAAGCATGAGGTTTTGCTGGTCATCTGACACTACAGGTGGAAAGAAGGAAAAGGGGTGGGTGGGAGGATAGAGGGGGAAAGAGGGGTGGGTGGGAGGATAGAGGGGGAAAGAGGGGTGGGTGGGAGGATAGAGGGGGAAAGAAGGGTGGGAGGGAGGGTAGAGGGGAAAAGAGGGGTGGGGGGAGGGTAGAGGGGGAAAGAGGAGTGGGAGGGAGGGTAGAGGGGGAAAGAGGGGTGGGTAGAGGGGGAAAGAAGGGTGGGTGAGAGGGTAGAGGGGGAAAGAGGGGTGGGTAGAGGGGGAAAGAAGGGTGGGTGAGAGGGTAGAGGGGGAAAGAGGGGTGGGTAGAGGGGGAAAGAAGGGTGGGTGAGAGGGTAGAGGGGGAAAGAGGGGTGGGTAGAGGGGGAAAGAAGGGTGGGTGAGAGGGTAGAGGGGGAAAGAGGGGTGGGTGAGAGGGTAGAGGGGGAAAGAGGGGTGGGAGGGTGGGAGAGGTAAGGAACAAAGTGAATAAGGGATTCATAAATGCAATTGTCAACACACCCAAAAAGCTAAGTAGATGCCCGTCAATGACATAACCACACGCATAGACGTTTGCAGGGAGAGGATCCTGACTGATCAGAGACAATGTTTTCAGGTTCTCCTGCCAAAGGGACTATGTCTCCACAAGCACACTTCTAACACACAAAACACACATACTTGGTACCGTAGCAACTGCACACTCCTTGTGATGTCTCCGATGAGAATAAAATTCTTCAGTGAGTGTGCAGTGTGCACGTATATCTCCGTGTCAATGAAGGCCACGCCCACCAGGTCCTTGTTATCCTTGAAGTGCCACATAAATATCTGCAGGTGGGACCCCCCCCCCAACGTGGCATCACCATGGTGACATACTCTCACAGGTCCTACCCACCTTTTGTCCCATGCAGCTGAGCAGAAGACCTTCAACTGCCTCCAGAGCTGTGATTGGTCCTTTCTGCTCTTGATTATATAGGCACTGTTTTTTTTTAATAAAAAGAAAAATTTTTTTTTAGAGAGAGAGACGGGTATAAACTGAAATGACAAAAATTATAATATCTTTTACCTTTAGCTTGTGTTTGGTAAGTGGTTTCCCAGGCTCAGGAATGACCTCTGTCACATCAAAGATAAGGATCTGAACCAAAGATTCAAAGATTAAAAAACAAAAATTTCCGGGACAAGCAGAAGAAAAGTAACGCTGCATTGAAATGTATGGGTAATTATAAATTCAGTGCCTAATAACTTTATGATGGATAGTCCAATTTAGTAGCGTAAGGACCATTTGATAGAAGCTCTTGGGAGTTCACCAAAAAAAACTTGAAAACTTGAAAAACTATCCAGAATGTGATTTTGTAGACACTGTCCCAAATGTATATATTACACTCAGAGGTCTATACATAACCATGTATTGAATGCAAACAAACAATGCCAAGAGAGGCTCAGCTGTCTATACAGCCTGGCCAATTCGATCTATTTTTCCAGTTTTCAATTACAAACAAAAAATATAAAAATAAAATTAAAAAATGATTAACTAGATCCTTTACAACTTTCTTTCTTACACAACACTGAAAATTGGTCTGTTTATCATGGAGTTACAATAGCCTGAATTTTGCACACATTTCAAATGTATGTGTCAACTTTGATGCTCTTTCCTGCTACAATAAGCATTAGGTCCCTTATTGTTGCAAGGACCCCATGGGCATAAGGATCAGCTCACCTTTCCTCTACATGTGACATCCTCCCCACACACTGTGGTCGCACCGAGTACAATAAATTCCTTGCGCCCACTGAGGGTCTCCTGACTCCTCAGTCTTAGAACTTTCATTGATGTTACTCTATCGAGATGTTCCAACCCAAACCTGAGAACGTTAGAGAACCAACGTAACTTAAGCAACTAAAAAGGCATTGCATGTGTAGTGTGGTGGGTGTGTGTGTGTGTGTGTGTGTGTGTGTGTGTGTGGTTGCATGTGTAGTATTCCATTGATGGTTGGTGTGTGTGTGTGCGTGCGGTGGTGTTGCAGCTGTAGATCTATGTGTGGGCGTACAAATCAGTGACTGATAGAAGAGACTATATTAATGAGAGTAGGAGGGAGGGAGGGTGGGTAGGGAGGGTGAGAGGAAGATAGCTCGCATTGTCGTTACCAGCTCCAAGGAACAGACCATAATCACATCTGGCACCAGTGCGTGCACACTGTGTGTGTGTGTGTGTGTGTGTGTGTAGGGAGGGGAGGGTGGGTGGGTGAGGTTCTTACTTAGTGTGGGGTACGGCCTCCCAACTCTGGGGTGAGTATAGCTGGAGGAAGAACTTGTTCTCGGAGGGATAAGGGAACTGGTCATCTCTCTCCACTGGGTCCATCTGTTCCATCTCATCTCCATTGAGTCGGGGTACCATGGTTACATGGGTAGAGTCGCTGGTCACAACTGCATGGGTCTGTGGGGTGACTTATTTAACATACCAGAGGTTGCAACCCAACAGCTGGGGTGATACCACGTGTGCGGGGTCCAGGGGTCAGCATAAAGGTTGCCATAAATGACATTGATATATGTGGTATGTGTTTAAAGCATTGCATTTACATGTACAGTGGACCCTCTACATGCATTTACATGTACAGTGGACCCTCTGCATGTATTTACATGTACAGTGGACCCTCTGCATGTATTTACATGTACAGTGGACCCTCTGCATGCATTTACATGTACAGTGGACCCTCTGCATGCAGGGCTCCCATTTTAAGCCTCGCTATCGATCACATGTTAAGCTGTTGTCCTATTTCAAGATACTAATCCCATACACGCTACCCTTCATGGGACAATTAAAATGATGTTTTTCAAATAACGTAATTATGACGCAATCGTCATCGA
Organism: Eunapius fragilis; assembly: GCA_963681505.1. Lineage (NCBI taxonomy): Eukaryota > Metazoa > Porifera > Demospongiae > Spongillida > Spongillidae > Eunapius > Eunapius fragilis. The sequence continues at coordinate 1,023,985 of OY811984.1, forward strand.
TAGTATGAATGTGATTAATGGCAACCCTTATGCCGACCCCTGTACCAGCTGGGGTGACACCACGCTAACCTTGCTCTCCATGTGGTAGGACACGAAATGTGCGGTGTTCTTGAGAGGGACTTTCCTTACAGGCCAGTAGGAATCGTACGACAGGTGCGATGGAAGAACACATATGCGCAATTCACCCTGAAAGAAACCATTGAACGAATGTATAAGTATGTGTAATGTGTGTGTGTGTGTGTGTGTGTGTGTGCGTGCGCACTTGGTGTGCAATGTACACAAAAAGTACACACATGCATGCACACTGCACACCCGTACACGCAACAATGCCAACCTCTGAATTGAAGTACAGAAAACCTTTGGGGCAGTTGATGTTGTGGAAGGGGGCAAAAGATATCACCTCCCCATCAATGGACATGGGGTGTATGTGAAGGGCAGCTCTGTGACTCATCAGCAGCCAATGGGGGTAGGGGCCACATATAAACACTCCATGGAGCCCACCAACATCTCTGAACTGCCTGAAACGTGGCACAAATATGTGTTCTTCCTTATTGTCTGTACTGGTCTCTGTACCATCTGGGTAAGGATGAGAGGGAGGGAGGGAGGGGGGAAGGTTATCCTTCCTTTAAACATGGGTGTTTCTGTACTAGCAACCGCAAACTGAATCGATCCACACATTTGGGGTCATTTTGGGGTCAATGAATATGACCCAAATGCGGACCGATCCAATTTGCGGTTGTTAGTGTGGAAACGCCTTAAGTGAAATTACTGACCTGGTTGATTCAATGATGAAGGAACAAGTTTGGTAGCCTTCCTGTCGCTGAGCAGAATCTTGTGCATAACCTGGCAACAACGTTAACACATTCAGACCAGGAGAGAGAGGGAGGGGGGGGAGGAAGGGGAAGGAGGAGGGGAGGGAGGGGAGGAAAGGGAAGGAGGAGGGGAGGGAAGGGAAGAAAAGAGTGACTATACTTTGCTGAAGCGCAGGTGGAGGTGACCTGGGTTCTGCGTCTGCACATGAGAAAACACTTTATACACAACCAGCTCCTGATCAATCAGGGCAAGGAGGTGTGGATAGGCACCATCAGGCCCGAGCCCTGCTATCATGACTTCCTGCACAGACTGCTCATTGCTAGCAGGGGCAGCTGGAAGAGAGCTACAGAGAGAAATAAAAAGTACTTCAATTAGCACCAGTGTAACAATGGTCCCAGCGACCTGTTCATTGGTCCGCTGTCGATAAGGGTTCGCCGTGCAGTGGAGAAGTTCCTTATGCAAAACACCAAATTAAAGTCAGGTATCCTGTATATCTGTCAAGACCACAGGCATACTGACTGCAAGGTGTTGAGGGGGGGGGGGGGGGAGGAGGTTTACACAAGACTGCCTTACCTCCAGTGAACCGTCTTCTCTACAGACAAGGCACCAGTGTGTTGCAGAATGACTGGTCTTCTGGTGCGGAGAAGAATGCTGGCTACAGCAATCAAGTAAGATTGGTTGTTGTTGTTGTAACAACCAAATTTTATAATCACAATGTTGGACAAACAAATAGCCATACCATTCATTCCTCAGTAGCAGCAGCCAATTCCTTTCCCCTTCAACCACTACCTCTCTTTGCCCTCCCCCCTCCCCCTTACCTGTAGTCTTTCTTCTCCTGCTTCACATCGCCATACAGCAGCTCATCCTCCTCATCGATACTCGACTGCGAAGTCTTTCCCTCGGAAGCAGACTGCGCATGCGTAGTTGGGAGCAGCTGCTCGCTGACTTCAGTGGTGAAGATCCCACTGTGGTCCGTGTACGTAGATACCACAACAATCGGGGAGCCCTGGGCATGCAGGAAGACGTGTGATGGCTGCCACACCAAGCCACACCCCCACTCTTCCTTCATACACCCACCCACACACTCACACGTACCTTTTTCACTTCTGGCCACTCAGTGACGAGCGTACCCTGGCCATTCTCGTCCACCTTCAGCTCAAGCAAGACAACAGCTCCGTCAGCCAGCAAAATGACGCCGTATGGATCAGTAAGGTCACATGACTTCACACCCCCGCCCATATCAAGAGGCAGGAAGTGCATCTGTTGCTCTGTTTGAACAAAAAAAAAGGAGGGGGGGGGGGGGGGGGGCACAAAGTCTTTGGGTAATGGAGCTACACACACACACACACACACACACACACGCACGCACACACACACACGCACACACACACACACACACTCACCCCCACTTAGCAATCTCACATCTGTACACGTCACCTTAGGAAACAAGGGGGGTTCATCATCAACCAATGTTCTGTTACAGATCTCCCTGAATACCTGTACAATGTATCTCCCATCTCCCATATTTCCCACAAACACAGTGGGGGCCTGAGTTGCAAATCCTGAGGCATCTAGTTCTGTTATCTCCTGTCCTGTCCTAAGCACCTAAGAAGATGAACAGCTCACATATACACAATACATCTCCCCCCCCCCTCCCCTCCCCCCACACACACACATACCATAGTGGATTCTTGACGCCTTAATACAAGGAAGCTGTGTGAATCAGATGCATCCTACAAAAAGAAAAAAACATCATGCCGTCAACCAAATGCTCACTGCTGCATGTGTGTGTGTTTGTGTGCGCGCGTGTGTGTACGTATGTATGCACATGTATGTGTGTGTATGTGTGTGTATGTATGTGTATGTATGTATGTATATACATGTATCTGTGTGTGTGTGTGTGTGTGTGTGTGTGTGTGTGTGTGTGTGTGTGTGTGTGTGTTATGGAGGTGACCTGGTCATCCTTTGAAAATACAGTCCACATATTGGAGCACCCTGGCAGCTCAAATGTGGTGACAACCTGGGGGCGAACCCCTCTCTGTAGAGAGAGAATAGCAGTGACCAAATGACTCCTGGCCATCTCTTAGAACCACGCCCTGTTTCCAACCTCACCTGCAGTACGCTGAGGGCCCCATTCTTGCCATGGCCGGAGCATGTCACCAGCTCCAGCTCCACACCACCCTGTGTGAACTGATCTCACCCCTTTGGTCAACAAACACATTAATGACAACAGTGGGAAACCTACCTCCTCCTGCAGTGCAGGTGTGTGTGTGTGTGTGTGTGTGTGTGTGTGTGTGTGTGTGTGTGTGTGCACGTGTGTATGCATGTGTGTGTGTGGTGTGCATGTGTGTGTGTTACACGAAGCAAAGGGTCAGATGACAGGGGCAGCTGGTAGAAGGAGGTCCACCCACTTACGGATAGGAACACAGGCTCCCCAAGAGTCACGTTGGCAATGGGACCAATGTTCAGCAAACTATCACACACCTTTAAAAAATAAATAAATCATTTTTTAAGTACAATGTGAGAGAGCAGTTGTTTCCGCAAAGTATTCACCTCAAACTTGAAGGTGTGTAGCTGAGGCCCACTCTTAGTGTCTGCCCCATACACCTCCAAGTCCTCCAGGTCTTCCCCTGGGAAGGTAAGACCAAAAAATACTACTCACTGACACCTTGCCCCTACTTGACAGGAAGGGTGGGGGTGGGGGGTGGGGGGGGGGGGGCATACCAATTGTCTGCTCCACCTTACGCTTCTTACTGCTGGTCTCCATGCTATCGTCCATACCTTAACCACATAAGGATGTCAAACACCAGCAACACCCAATGAACCCCCCCCCCCCCTTCAACATACCAAAGTCATGCACCTTTCTACTGTAGCTCAGCAGAATGGAATTTCCGAGACGTGACCCAAGGAAAAGATAGTTGCCTAGCAACTTGCACATCTGCTCTCAGGTTATGTCACACGCCCAGCAGTAATGGTTGGTATAACAAGCAGTAATGGTTGGTGTAACAAGCAGTAATGGGTGGTATGTAGGGCTATGGGCTTACACAAGATGTGATGACACTGGCAGCAACTTTCTCAAACAGAATGTTCCGCACCCCTCTCATGCCATCAGTAACCAGGGTGAACACAAAGCTGTGGCCAGAAGGGAGAGAGGGAGGGGAGAGGTAAAGGGAGGGGGAGGGGGGAGAGGTAAAGGGAGGAGGGAGGGGAGGGGAGAGGTAAAGGGAAGGGGGAGGGGAGGGGGAGGGGAGGGGAGAGGTAAAGGGAAGGGGGAGGGGAGGGGAGAGGTAAAGGGAAGGGGGAGGGGAGAGGTAAAGGGAAGGGGGAGGGGAGGGGAGAGGTAAAAAGAGGAGGGAGGGGAAGGGAGGGGAGAGGGGAAGGGAGGGGTGAGGGGAGAGGGGAAGGAAAGAAGATAAAGAGGCCCTGATGGTATAACAAGTGGAAGCTGAAAGGGCTTACATCTCTCCCCCTCTAAGGGCAGCCACAAAGTGTTCCTCGGAGACAAACACAGAATGAGAACAGTCCATAGTGATACACAGTGATGTCTGCTTGCCTGAAGGAGATCAAGTGTGCCATTACGCGCACAGTAATTATAAACTGAGCAAGCCACACATGAGCAACCAACTTAACGAAGAGGAAAACTTGAAGTGGTTTCGGCAGTTGAGTTGAGGGAGACGCCATAAGGAGGACTGCTCTGGTTCAAGTATAGCAATGTGTTGGCTCCCACGATGACCATACCTCCTATTATTAAAGTCATGAAGATGGCACATAGGGTGATTGTGACAATGTGTTCAAAGTGCATGTTTAAACTTGTTACAGTATGTTTACTGGACAACCAGTTACATTTGGTAGCGCAAGAAAACCTTAGGCAAAAGAAAGAAAAAAATTTTGTGTAGCATATATCAGTGGACTGGTTTTTAAAAATCAATTTTTAAGTCTAAGCTTAATAACCCAATAGAAAGCAATCCCCCCAATACTGAACTACAGGCGAACAGAATTACACGTTAGGTCACTAAAGTTGGCTTCAAAGGTAGGCAAATAAACACATTCAAGGATGCACCATTCACAACAATACATGCTATTTAACCTTTAATCTCCCGTCGTCCTACGCATAGGATTATCGTCCTACGCGTAGGACGCAAGTTAAAATTAATTTTTAGCAAACTCATATGATCTAAGAACAAACCAAAATCTCATTGTACTGTAGAAATGGTTATTAATTCAGAAAATATTTTTACTTTCTTGCAATTCTTCAAAGATTGTCAAATACAATCAATACTGCATTGCTAAAAGATGTATTTGCGGTAAATCGCAAAGCAACTTAAAAGTACTAAAAAGTACCCCCAATCCCAAGTCACCCATCCCTTCAATACCACCTCTAACCTATGGACCGAGGAACGGGTAAAGCATAACAGCAGTCAAAGGGAAGGTTTCCCACAGACCAGATGACAGGACTGGTGCGATCGGACGTGTTCAGGGAAATGGCAACTATGGAGTGAGTGTCTCTGCGCAGTGTTATCCTCCTGTAGGGTGGGAGGATGGGGGTGAAGGGTTTTGGGGTACAATGCTTACCCTAACTAACAGTTGCAGGAGACATATATGTGGAGTGGCCACTTATGTTTTATTACATTGCAAAAATGCAGCACCGATTGTTGTCTGCCCCTCCGCCCACCCCAAAAGATGCCCTCCTCCCAGAACACTCACCCAGCCCATGTTGGGATTGACTCGTATAACAGGAACACAGTTGGACTGTTGTAGCCGTGTAGAAACTGGATGTCCTTCACATTGCACACCTTCTCTGTCAGGGACTGGAGGTCGACGGTGTAGCTGGGTAGGAAGTCCTTGGTGTGCCCAATACTGGAGGATGGAGGGAGGCACATCACACCACAACATCCCCTCTCTCACATTGCACCCCTCCAATGAAGACTAACACTGAATAATTTCTTAGTCCTAGTTACAAACACTCAATAATTTCTAAGTCCTTGTTACAAAGTAAATTTGTGGTGCCTAAGGCAACCAAACATCTTGTCTCCTGCAAATCAAATGAATACAAGAGTAAAAGTTCAGTAAACTATCAATAAACTAAAGTTTTACTGAACTTCATATTCATTTGAGTAGCAGGCAGCATATGGGTGGTGGGCTTTACCTGGGAGTGGTTGGAGAGGTGGGCTCCTGCTCATCAAAGACAACATCCTGTCTGAAGGGAAGGACGGCCAGATGGGATCCATACACGATCATGGCAGCACAGCGCCCATCTGGATCCACCCTTACAACTGGTCGGTGGTAATTGTTAGCCAGCCCTCCCTGAAAACAAGAGAGGGGGAGGAAGGGGAAAGGGAAGGGTACCCAACCAGGGTTAGGGTTAAAGAGGAGAGGGACAACTATACAAAAAGCTCACCGAAAGCTCATCTTCCTCAAAGCAATGCAAAGATACAGTCCTCAGGTCATTGTTTTCTGGATCATATTCAACCAGTGACAACTGAACGATTGAGTGCAATATTATCAAGGCTACCCTCCAGTCGAATAAAGTGGCTACACATCACCTTGGCATCCTTGAAACTCAGCAGCAATGTATCCCTCTTTGCTTGAGCAAGCTGAACTTTGTCCAGTGACTGCACGTTGCCATAAAGCTGGTACTCGCCCGCCAACACCAGCTGGACACCTGCATAATGACATCATCCCTCTTACACCATAAGGCAATTTGAAGTTCAAAATAACCTTCGCTCCTTTTTGTGTCCTTAGGTTTTGACTAAAGCAGTAAGTGTGTGCAAATGAGCAGTGTGTGAGGTAAATGAGAGAGAGAGGGAGAGGGGGAGAGAGGGAGAGGAGAGGAAAAGAATAGAATTAGATATAGAAGGGGACACAGGCGAGGGAGAGATTGAGAGGGGTATAGAAGATACGCGCGGTGAATAAACACATATCTGCATTATACACTTACAGAATGCAGATCATAGACCCTAAGTGCCGATGCCGCAGCCACTACCAGACTTTTCCTACATGCGTCAAAGAAGTGGCACTCAATGCAGTGCTCAACTCCCGTAGGGGGATGCACTTCTCGATAAATTGTGTACATCGCTCCCGACTGCCGCCTAAATGCACGTGCTACGGCGCGGATATGCAATGCGCATCAATTAGGATAACGTAAACAATCTAGGGCTACGGGAAAAAATTATTTTTGTCACCAGCTGCGCCCTTTATAAACCGAGCAATACGAAGCAATGGGGAACGATATCAACAAGGTACTGCCTGGATTGTACATCGGAGGAATTTTAGGTGAGTACGTTCACCTCGCGGCTGTGGGAGGGGCTGAGTGTGAAGTGTATATTTTCGCGATCATGAAGGGACCAACAGACAACAGCTCTTGTCCGAGAAGAGGATAACGCACGTACTCAGCATCCTTGACTCTAGGATTGAAGAAAAGGTAAATTAAGCCGTCAAACCATGAGTGACGATCGTCATTGCCCCTAGGAACTTACACATAAATTCATTAAAGCATCGGACAGCGTCACGGAAGATCTGTGAGTTGTTCTGGCTCCTACTTTATAAAATCTCATGTATTTGTACGCTGTGGCCCGGTAGGAAACGATTCTTTCCGGAGTGTGTGGATTTTATCCACGATTGCAGGTGGGCGTGGTGAAAACTTACCCGTGTTAATTTCTCTCTCATCCCATTGTTCCGCCCCTCTTTTCCTTGCTCCCTTGTCTCGGTGTTAGGCGCGGAGGAGGTTCTGTCTACGTGCACTGGTAAGTACTAAGCTTACTATAGTAACAGTGGATCAACTGTTACTATAGTAACAGTTGATCCACTGTATTCTTTATTATTATTATTATTTTTTAGTGCCGCTGGTATATCCCGGTCGTCGACGATAGTTATCGCATATCTCATGACCGTCTCTACTCTGACGGCGGATGAGGCGCTGTGCGTGGTTAGACACTGCAGGAAAATTGCCAACCCAAACTACGGTTTCGTGAGGCAGCTCAAGGAATACGAGGAGACGACCCTCGCCAAAGTGAGTACCCTGGGGGCAGGACCGGCGCTTTTCAAATTCCTTTCGTCTTTGTAGGAAAGATTAAGATTGAAGGCGAAAGATAAAGACAGTAGTAGGACTGAGGACGAGGAACAGCTTAGAGCTCTCCTGGCGGAAGCTAAAAATTCACACACTCCTTAGTTAACATAAGATTATAATTGCTTTAAAAAAAATAGATTGTTCTGTACAAAAAAAAAATTGTGTGACAAAAAAAAAAAGAGAGAGACAATGAGAAAAGCCAACAGAATGAAGTTAATTTATTAACAGGTGCTGAATATTTTTTTTTTTTTGAATATTGTCCATTGACTTAGGAAGATGGAGGAGGCAGGCCTAGGTGCTTGTTGGTGAGGAAATCGCAGAACTCCAAGTTCTGAAGGGCATTGAAGAGATGTATGGGGAGGAGGAGGCGTTCTTTGCTGCTGGTACCACCTCCGGAATACACAGTCTCGTTCACAGCTTCCGTCAGTATCGCCTTGACAAACCGCGAACAAGCCATAAAGATCATATGCTCCACCACGTGGGCATACATCTTCTCAATCACTGCAGGGTAAATGGAGATGCCAATGGTACCAGCGGTGTGTTGCACCCACTTCAGCTCGGGGGTCTGGGGCACCCTGAACTTGGGCAGGTGGTCCGACGGACTCGACAAGGCAGCCTGACCTTGCACAGTCTCCACATCCACCAACGATAATTCGTCCATGCTACTCTTTCTGTGTTCTGGCCGCTTGAAGGCCGTGAACAGTTCATAAGGTTTAGAGAAGGTGGATAATATGACAGACCCTCCCTTCAACGGTAGTCTCTCCTTGCATGTCGAGTGGTGGTCCATCGATTTGGTCTCAAAGTCAAGGGGGTCTGTGGAAGTCAACTGCCACCCACAAAACTTGCAGAACCCAGGACTGTCCTTAATGGCAGGGTCCAAGGGAGTGTACCCGTGGGTGCGACACCACTCCATCACCAGCTTGGTCGTGACCGAGCTGGTGCCCAGTCTCTTGTGCAGTTGCTTGCGCATGGCAACGGCACGCATCCACTCCAGTGCCCGCCTTCTGCCCACGTTCCACGCCTTGAACTGCTCCAGGCTGGTGGCCATCATGGGGAGGTCGTCCACTGGCCTACCGTAGAGCGGGAGCGCCTGTACAATGTTGTGGAGGTGCCTGTCTAGGACGGTGGTGGTGGACAGGGGACAGGAAGAGGAGGGGGAAGAAGAGGAGGAACCTCTGGGTGTGGGTGGAACGCGCTCACTGGACCTCGTAACTACTACAGGGAAGCAATAGTCGTGGTCCAGGAGGACGATCAGCACAGGGGTGGTGCAGGGAAGGCTCACAGTTTGAACGGAAGATGGCTCCTTCTCCATCTCCGTGGCAACAACCGGAGGGGTTTCCTGTTTGACCTGGACGTCAGCGTTCACAACTGTGTTACATTCCCGTGGCCCCGCTGCTGGTGGGAGAGGCGACTGTGATGACAGCAGCGGCCTCAATACTCCAGCAACTCCACCCGCCGGCTTGCTCACAACGCTGACAATGTCCAACTCGACAACGGTTTCGGCCCCGAGCGTCTGCTGGCCAGTGTGCGTTCTGTCTAGGAGGAGGTTATGTATTATGTCGACCGGCTTGTTCCTGCCATCTGTGAACTCCAGCTGAACGCGGACGGGGAATTCCCCCCATCCCAACCGCGTCAGGTGGAAGGGTGGCCTGCTCACACGGACAATGTCGTTTGGGTGGTAGCTGGGATGCAGGAAGAAGGTCACCGACTTGACGAAGCCGCTGATGTCCGCCTCCCCGCTCGGGCCTCGCACGTACATCATCCACTTGTGCGTCGAGCCGTCACTCCCTCGTACTTTGGGATCGATGAACTGAGAAGTGTTACCCACAATCAGCCTCTTCTTGGAGTAGAAGCGGGAAGCCTGTTGCGCGCTTGGGGCGGCCTGGGAGTCACCCCCTTCGCCTTCGTCCGCACTCTTGACGTCCAACTCCTCCCCGCACGAGTCGTCGCCACTGTCGCTGTCGGAGTGGTCACGGCTGCAAGCGTTAATGGCGCACGTGGGGCTCGCGCGGGACGAGGCAGTCCCCGGGTGGTGGTGGTGGTTGTTGTTATTGCAGGCCGTGGAGCCTCCTCCCTCTCCTAACGCCTCGGACTCCAGGAAAGCTTTCTCGAATGCCTCCCACGTGCTCTGCGCCCCAATGTTCTCAGCGCTGTAGTCCTCGGGCGGACAGAGGGCAGCCACGCTGTAATGCTGCGCCAGGATGCCCAGCCTCAGGCGGTGCAGCATGAACTTGGCCAGCTGGATGCGCTCCTCAATGAGGTTGAGCTCGCCGACTTTGTAGGCCAGTTCGCTGGCGAATTGGGTCTTCAGGACCTCTCGCGCTTTCTCCACATCCATTGGCACTAATTGCAGCACGTGGCAGTTAACAATAATTAATAAATGCTCAACTGTACTATTAATAAATGTAAGGTCAATCTAATTAGCCTTATCGTAATGCTATGTTATCTCTGGTAATCCATTATTGAAAAGGAACTTTTATTTTAAAGTGGGGTGATTTCTAGTACATATGCTGATATCTTTTTAAACATTTTAAATATAGAAGTTGTGTAGATGATGTTATGAAAATTGGTTTACGTAACGCTGGTGTCAGTGCCGAATGCTGTTAATCTCCATTTCCCATTTCCCAGAACTGTGTCATGGTCTACCTGGTGCCATGGTCAATACTTTGGCACACTCTTGGTTCCATTACATCTGAGTCAGGTGTCCAGCAGGGAGATCCCTTGGGGCCTCTGCTTTTCTGTCTGGTTTTGCATCAGGTAGTTTGTGCCATTGCTACTGACAGTGAGTGTGCCTCTCTGCTGTTTCATAGGTGGTATATAGATGATGGTGTTGTGGCTGGTCCCATCTCTGCTGTTTTACGTGTGCTTTCTATCATAAAAGACTTGGGACCTCCTCTCAGTCTTCATATCAATTTGTCTGAATATGAATTATTCAGCGCCAATGACCTAAGTAGGTTCCCAGATGAAAATCCAATGTGCCTCATTTCGATATACTTGGGGCCCCAATAGGAATTGTTTTGTTTTGTGCCAAGTATATTTCTCAAAAGCGTACAGACGCATCCAAGTTGCTCCAGCAATTAGGTAGGTTCTTCAGATCCTCATGTAGCCATGCTTCTACTCCATCAATGTGGAGGGGTTTTGTAGGCTGATGCATCTGGCCAGAACTATCCCACCTTCTTTAGCTGGTGATGCCTTCAGTCTATTTGATGATGAGGTGCGGCAGTGTTTTGCAGAGTGTACTGCAGAGAGTAAACTCACTCTCAGATATCGCATTGTTGGATGTCAAACGACTACTCATACTTGTGGAATCTCTATTTGGTTCTGAAAAGAACCGTTAACGGTTTCCATTAACGTCAAAAACACCCACTGACATAGTCTCGGTTCCAGACCCAAAGGACGCAGCTGTGGATGGATTACATCACCGCTATAGGTCCAGCTCTGACATTGCAACTCCGAATGAAACTGTCAGTGCATCACAATTTTTATTTTCATTGCTAAGAATTATGAACAGAACAAATCAGGGGGTTCAGGACCTCCTAGTCTCGTCCCCAGACCCAATATACGCAGCTGCTGGTGGATTACATCACTGCTACACAATGGTTTCGGACAAGAACATTGGGTCAGGCTATCACTTCAATGTTTCTTGACATAAAAACATTCACATAGTCTACCCTGGCATACTAATGATTATGTCACATTGAATAATTGACGAAGTCAGAGAATGTTTTGTCTTCTCCTTTATACTGGATCTAACTGACTCTGCTTGGCAGCAGGTTCAACTGAGTCTGAAGTATGGTGGGCTTGGTCTGAAGTATGGTGGGCTTGGTCTGAAGTATGGTGGGCTTGGTCTGAAGTATGGTGGGCTTGGTCTGAAGTATGGTGGGCTTGGTCTGAAGTATGGTGGGCTTGGTCTGAAGTATGGTGGGTTTGGTCTACGTTCGGTTGCACTCCACTCTTGTGCTGCCTATATTGCCTCAGTTTGTGCCACTGCTATAGAGGGTAATCACCACCTTACTCGTGGTTTTGAAACCTTCAATACCCTAGTCTCTCCACAAGATACAGTCACACTTGACTCCATTGCGTCATCACCTGTTCACCAGCAAAACCTTTCTAGTTGTATTGATCTCAAATGCTTTAGGTCTCTATTGGATGCTTTCCTCTGTAGCTAATAAAGCTCGCCTTCTTTCTGTATCGGCGCCCCATGCTTCTTCATGGCTTACTGTGTTACCTACAATGGAGTTAGGTTTACACCTGGACCCAAGTGAGTTTTGTGCAGCAATTAGGTGGTGGTTAGGTGTGGATATCTCTAGAGGGCTCTCGTGTCCTCTTTGCACTGACATAGCTTTGGACCCACTTGGTCACCATGCAGCTACATGTAGGCGAGGGGGTGATGTGGTTCTCCGCCATAACCATCTGCGGGATGTTTTTGGCGAGCTTTGCCATCAAGCACATTTAAGGGTAAAGGTGGTGGAGGAAGGCAGTGGTCTTACACCTGACATGTCTCACACCCGACCGGCCGATGTCTTAGTGCAAAATTGGTTAGGTGGAAAGCCAGCTGCATTCGACTTCACCGTAACATCTCCATTGATACCAAAAACTTTGGGTCAGTCAAGTATTCGCTCTGGTTTTGCTGCTGAGTTAGCTGAAACACGCAAACATCAGAGCAACGATGCTAAGTGCTCTGAGCTTGGTTGGAGTTGTCTTCCCTTAGCAGTTGAGACTTATGGTAATTGGGGAAAGGAGGCGGTCAATACATTTGTGCTACTGGCCCGCCAAATAGCCATGCATTCAGGGTATGCAAGGAGCAAGGTCACCCATGACCTATACAGCAAGATGAACCTCAACTTGACAAGGTCCATTGCTTGAGCTATCCTAGTTAGGGGTCTTGGTGTGTGAACTTTAGCTTGAACATATATATACTTCTGTAAAGCATATTCGTATATTTTTACTATTTTAAGACAACAAAGATGAAATTTTGTAAACAAAAAATTTGTCACTTCTATATACATTTCATTTTTTTATAACAGTTTGTTTTGTAATATTTAATATGTATTCAGGAAGCCTATTTTCTTTTCTACTGAAGTATACTACATTTATTAAATTGAACTGTACCGGTTAACTTTTCACGGCGAGGAAAGGCGAGGGCATACTGTGAAATGCAATTTAAAAACGGGGGACGAGACTAAGGACCTACATGTACTACCTACAACCCGAATTTGATTACTCCTGCCGAAAGTTATGGCGGGTTCAAATCCAGTGGTGTATCGGACGTTGCAATAGTGGCACGGAGCATGTACAACACTCCAAAATGTATTTTACAATAGAGAAATGGTGTAGTACGGAGTCTTTACACAGGGCCGCCGGAAGGATAACATAAATGGGGCGGCTCATTAATATTCATGATCAATAACGTAATAAAGTATTTAAAGTTACATAACACACAACCAATAATCTCTACAAATCAATACATTAAAGTACACTTTTATATATCTACAAATCAGTTTCTTTAAATTCGTTCCCAAATACTTGTCTCCTATGTTCGTTGTCCGCAATGAACTCGTTAGCTACGTCAACCAGATTGAGCTTATCAGTGTGATCGCTGTGCACATGTAACACCATAAGGTGATTGAGCCGCTGCTGTGACATTGTTGATCGTAGGTAGCTCTTGATTCGTCGTACAGCACTGAACGATCGCTCACTTTCAGCATTAGTAGCAGGCATTACTAGTAGTAGACTGACCAATTTCGTGACCTGCGACAGAAGCTCCAATTGACCAGAACTACTAGCTTGGAAGAATTCGATGACATCTGATAAAACAACTTTGTCTTTAGAGCGGAAGTAGTTAGATAGGACCTCTAATTGTGTGGAAAGCTGTAAAGGATCAAATTCGTCACCGTAGAACGTCAAGACATGCTTTAGTTCTTCTGCATATGGCTTCGACGCTGCAGCCTTCATCAGTAGCAATTCGACCTTCTCGTACATTTTGTAACCCGGTTGATTAAAACGGTCATCTATACAGCATGTGATGAGGTCAAGAGCCTCAAAATAGATGGCTCGGTAGTGATCGTTCACCGTGGATGGAAAGTCAGGGGCGCATCCGTCATCATGCCGACGTGGAATCTTGCGACGACGAGGCAGTTCTGGATCAGGGATGTCTAGGTCCTTTGCCATTGCTGTGACTCTCTGCCAAAAGCAATCAAAACCATCGTCGCTACGCATACTTTTGAGAGTTGAATTCGTCATAGCTGCAACAATCTGTCCTTCTGCTGCTGACATGTCTTTTGTTTGCAGCGACTTGCTGAGGTTGTCAGCATGGCGTAGAATGAGTAATGCCAAAGAACTGCCGAAGTAGAAGTTGAAGGTAGCCATCTGAGCAGCAACCCCTTGAATCCTGGACTTCATTTCAGTGTCTTTGGTGTGCTGTAAGGCTGTGCACCAAAGTTCGACGAGAACAGAATAGTTTTCTAAAATGCTGTTCAAAGAGTCTGCCTGTACAGTCCACCTAGTTGGACACAATAGACATATTCCTGGAGTATCAAACTCCTGAGTCGCTTCACATCGCAGAGCTCTGAATGTTGCTTCACGTCCAGGAGTGATCAATTTCGTTATCTCGTGAGTTGTGTCTAAGGCATCTTGCATCAGCTTAGATTTCTTAATAGCGTCGCAGCATGCCAGGTTCAGTGAGTGCATGACCATAGCAGTGAGTAAAAATGGCTCTTGGCTCATCAGCATTAATCCTTGTGGCTACACCAGATTTGCATCCAGCCATTGTAGCTGCACCATCGTAACACTGACCACGAACTTTGGAGATAGGAAGGTTTAGCCTCAGAAGTACATCTTTAATTGTAGAGTATATCATCTCAGCTCCTGTTGATGCCACTTCATACAAGCCTATAAAATCTTCATGCACAGCAAGCGTTTCACTGACCCATCTCAGGCATATCACTACCTGCTCGATATTTGCCGCATCAGTAGTTTCGTCAACCATAACTGAAAAGAATGGTGCCCGCTGAATAGAACAACTCATTTCTCGCAGGATCTGCATAGACATAACTTTCACGATTTCATTGTGCATGTCCCCAGATGTGTACTTGGTTAGTCTTCTGTTTCATCCAGTCAAGAAGCTTAGCGTCGTCTTCAGCACGAAGATAAAGCAGACGAATGAAATTGCTATCCTCCCCATCACCACGGAATGCTAGTCCTTGCCTTGCTAAAAAGCGAGCATTTGACAGCAGCTTAAGGAAACACTTCCGTCGTTGACTCCTTTCTGATGCTAGTGCAGTTGTCAGCATTTCACCAACATCCTTGGTTGTTGATGGGAGCGTAACTGTCTTCAAAACCGCATCCTTATGAGATTGACTGCATTCGTGTTTCACAAACTTAACGATGGCGTCCTTCCAGCAATTAAATCCCGTAGATATAAAGGATTTCTCCAAGCAAGAAGTGGATTGTAAATAATTATTCATGTAAGCCATGACGCACGAAAAGCAGAAAGCTTGATCACGATTAACGTCGTAATGTAGCCACGGCCACCTTTGGAACCACTGCGCTTGGAACGAGCGCCTCACGACAGATGACTTCCCGAATTCACGCTGGGGAAAGGTAATGTTCAAAGGTTGGTATGCCTTGTCACCGATTTCTGGTAGCGGTAACTTGCTGCAAGACATCTCAGGGTTGTTAAAGACAGCTGGTAGGTTATTCAATTTAAAGTAAATTAAGCGTAAGTATATAATTGTGATTAATTAATATTTATAAATGTACCCGTAAAAAGTGGAGCGGCCATAGCCGCCCCAGCCGCCCCGGCTCCGGCGGCCCTGTTACAATAGGACGTCAACAGTGTTTACCGTTATAACGATTCAAACGCAAAAGATTTTAACCCGTTGCATGTAATGTTAAAAACGGTCGAATAATTAGAACACGCCCATTTCAGATCGATCTAATTAACTATTACAGTTAATGACGGGAGCACGGCTGTTTCAAGCTGGACATTAGGTTGCTAATTAGAACACATTCGAACATTACGGTATTTTGGTGTTTGGGATCCTAGAGGAGCTAATTATTTTGTGGTTTACGTTACGAGGCTCTTTTTGCCACTACAAATTCAATATACACAACCATTATAATATTGAGCTGTTCCACAACCAATTTCGTACTTAAAAAGAATAGTACGCACAGTCAAACTAAGTTCTCCTTTGCCCTATAATTGCCACGCATGTGGCTACTGAAGGCACGCCTTTTATTGCTTTCATAAGTGCTCAGGCGGCAACCGATTTTTCTCGAAACGCCCCAGGCAGATGGTTATAAAACTTACTCCTACTCAAAGAGCAATCATTGTACATCACCTTTGCGTTTAGTGCATGCTGGGGCTTATTTTCTGGGGAACGAACGACACGATTAGACGGGACCATGTAACTAATGAATAATGCACGTGCGCCACACCCATATGTATAAATTTCATGCACGACGACAGCGGGAGACACGCAATGTCATGTCCAAAAGTCCTGTCAGGGAGTAAGTGGTCATAACTGAACTGTAGGGTGGAAACGAGAGTCTCAAACAAAATACACCTGTGCTGCATTTTCAATGGAGTTCTTGACATGCTTTGCAATAGACATACGCAATGACAGTGTTTGATTTCCCTATAAGTTTCTGCACGCTGTGCAGATGCAAAGTACAAGAAGCAGCAGTAAAGAAAAATTGCATACAGGTGATGATGGCTTTTATTACAGCCACTATCCGTTCCTGGCATGAAAAGGAGAGTATAAAGATGCACCTACTCGTACACCATGCATGTCAGTTAATGGGTGGACATGTACAATCATGAATGCAGGATTTAATTGGGCTGATGCCTGCTGGGGTCAACCATTTCAATCGGTTGTAAAGGACATATGGCTAACAAACGTTTTCAGTTTTTAATATGCAAGAACACTACTATAGTTGGGCGTAGCTCAAATCGAAGGTGAAGGTCGGGCTACGCCCGACTAGAACACTAATTGTCCCAGACTGAAGTTTTAGAGGCCAGAAAAGCTAAGCCGAAAACGAAAACGCAAAGAATAGTTTTTTTTTTTTATTTCTATGTATTCTAGTATGTTTAATATTTATTAAACAGAGTATAAACAAGTTATTACATACACGATACATGACTATGGAACTAACACAACACGCATTTAACCACTGTCCAGCTGAGCCAGGATTGGTGGAGACCTGGCTAGCAAAGCTCTTGCAGTGGCACACATAAGTTTGAAGTTAAGATGGCCATAAATGTCAGATAGAACCTTACCCTTTGGCAAAGCAGATCCCACAGAGAGAAAAGAAGCTAGGCGAGAAAAGGTGCATTGTGCCTCATCACCCTAGGCTCCATGCATAGGTAGGTCTCCACGGCAAGTGGAACACAGGACCAGCCCAGCTCAGCACACTTCACATCATGTGCTTGCATTTCTCAGCTGATCGGGCGGCTGCACCTGTGTTAGCACAAGCCTCAGATAAGATGGTAGATGATAGGGGGGAGAAACTGTGGAGTATGTGTGTTTCGTACACATACATTATGAGAGGACCACTTCGCTACGTAAAAAATCTGCCGTATTCAAAGCGTTGGCACGACGCGCAGAAAATAAGCCCCGTTACATCCTAAACAGAACCAAATACAACCGTCTCTTGAGTACACGTTTCTAAAAGAGTTTTTTCAGTTGGCCTGGCGGATTTCACAAAAAAGCCTATTGACACGAACAACTCAAAATAGAGCGCATGTAGTCTCGGCCCTCTCTTCTCGCGTATGCAAATACAACAAAGATAAAACTTATACTGTTTTAGTCTTCGAAGGACGCCGGACCGAAATATCAACTCAAAGTGAGCTTACGTTGTACGGATAAAGAAGGATAAGCCACATTCCTGTGCCATGCGGTAACTAGGGTTTGGTTGCCTGTCTCCAAGCAGGGGATGGGGACGAGACCTAATGTCCAACTTTTCAATGGAATGAAACAGCCGTGGGAGGCGTAGGAAGGAATTATAAAGTGTAATAGACCCCACTCAACTGTGAGGGCAAAAGCGGGAGTTGGCGCGTGAGGGCCTGGGGGCATAACCACTGCTAAGGGAACGGGGGAGCGCTGCAAGCTCCCCCGTCGTTGTATGGGTGACCCCAAGAAACTGCAATTTTGTCTTCAAGCACCATGAGGTTTGATCAGTTTTCATCAAAAACTATAAAGGATACAACTTGATGTGAATATGATTTTCCACTACATGTACATGTACTGTTCAGTTGTAAGGCTTGAATCAGTATGAATTATGAACCTATGCCGATACAGTGCTGAATATTACGTGTTTCAAACAGTTGACATGCAGGAATGTGTGTACCAAAAATAGCTTCTCTGTGCTGGAATCTATACACTATCTCCGGCAATCATCAAACTGAGTTGATCAGTGATGTGGTTGATGCTGCAGAACCATAATATTGTTCAGCCTTGTCTGAGTCACACTAATAAACATCATAATTTTTCAAACATCTCATGCATGTAGTACTGAAGAAGCTCTTACCCATTGCATTCAAAAGTAAGTAACGACTTCTGAGCCTGAGATAGTTCTCACAAATATACAGAATCAAGATTCATAGCTAATTCACAGTGAACAAAATTTCAAGCTGCATGCACAATTAATCTTGGTTAAAATAATCATCGCACAAACAATCAATAATTAACACTATAATTCTACATCTTTAGTTGCTTTCAAAAAGCTTGAATGCAGTTTCTACCCTGGCTAATCAAAGCATTGCTTGATTTCTGGTATGATCAATTAAGAGCTTCATAGTAAATATGTCTGATGGTTTTAGTGAATTGTGCATGCAGCTTGGAATTTTGGCAAGTAAAATTAGCTAAGAATTTTGATTATGTCTTGGCTTATTTGTGAGAACTATCTCAGCTAGGCGCAGAAGTCATTACAACCCGGGCCTTATCTCGGCTATATGCTCAGAAGTCATTGTAACCTTGCAGATCTTTGATACTTTTGACTGAATGCAGCGAGCGAGAGGTTCTTCAGTGCTATGAAGTATACTGTGACTCAGACAAGACTGAGCTACAGCATGTGCAGGGAAGTTATTGTCTGTCAACAGAGTACGTAACATTGCATTGTATTCATACTGATTCAAGCCTGTAACATCTCTCTGGTTTTCAGTTTATAGTTTCTCCATGATGAAAACGGATCAAACCTAGCTCATGCTGCATATCATGGTGCTTGAAAATATATTGTAGATGAATTGCAGCGCTCCCCCCCCCCCCCCCCCCCCCCCCCCCCCCCGTATCCCTTAGCGTGTCACCCCCGCGATTGCCCTCACTTTTTTTTCCCTTGGGCGCTACACCTCATAATGGACCTTTTACCGCTGACGACCTATGTTTGACAAAGCAAAAGTTGTTATATAAACGCCACGAAGGAACACAACGTGACAAGTACAAAATGAATGCCAAATTTATTCCAAAATGAAGTTAATAAACATGCATGCACACACTCATTGAGGTCCGCTAGTCAACGCATGCACTTGATGTGGCCTATATGCATGCCGGTTTCAAACACGTCGATGTATATAGTGAAGAAGTGCATGTGCACTGATTTGTCGACGGAGGTGGGGGAGCTAAACATTGAAATGCTATATTTGCCACCCTTTCGATTCATCGCCGGACTCTTTTCGCTAAGCAAGTCACCGGGGCGGTGTAAGCATGGCTATCCTGCTGAAGGTTGTGTTCTGCAGGGCTTGGCCGGTATAGTGGAGAAATTGATACAGCAACCTCACTTCGTCGTTAATTGCCACCGAAAAGGGACTAAGGCAATAATTTTCTAGGAAGGAGCTTAAAAGTGACGCGTGGGCGTACACTAATCTGTTTAATAATAGACAGAACAATTTTCAGTAGTAGGTATATCTCTAGGTGACCATCCACTAGGCAACAATGTTGCATGCAACTCAATGAATCCAATTATATTTTCAGTAAAACATTGGTTTACTGATATTTTACTACAATTTATTCATAGTGTTGCGCGCAACATGTTGCCTAGTGTATGGTCAAATGAAATCATTTGAGAACTTGGAAAAAAAAAAACATGCGATAGGTCCCTTTTCGCGGCAACAATCCCATGATCAGGCGCGGTTTTCCGTACCGGACCAGGAAAGCACGCAATCATGAATTAAGAGCCAAACAAAGCACCTCAACAATTGAACTATAGGTATACAGGAAGAAACTATATTAAAACTGTTTACACAAAGCACTACAATTAACGGAAATGTTCATGGAACTGAACGAGAAGATTACATGTTTTAAATTCGTGTACGCGATAACCTATATTATTGTGTATATAGCAACCGATAAATTACTCAAATCCATCACTCACATTAATATGTACTTTTGGACTTGTCAAAAAGCACTCTTTTTCGCATCTTCTGGTACGAACCGGATCATCCCATGAACTCACCCAAACCCGCGTGGGATAAAAAATCTCGATCCATGAAAAAAAAAAATCGGCAGTTTGTTACCACCTGCTAAGGTAAACTGCCATATTAGAACAGGTTGGCCTTATTGGAACAGGGGGGGGGGTCAGAATAACCGCAGCCTATAACCACAGTTGATAATACCCTTTAGCGAACTACGCCCCTAAGTAGTTAATTTGTTTTTACGTACGTACGAAAGCTAGTTAGTAAACCTCTTATTTCTTGGAGGCCAAGCGTGGAAGAAATGGCTGGCAGCGAAAGGGAAAGCGCCTATCCCAGTTAATAGTAAAGATGTCACGATGGACTTATGTAAACGATATCGCTCCACAGAACCGACCCGTTCGTGGGGTCAAAGGAAGTAGGCCTAGCATTTGGTAAATATAAGGCCAAACTGCAGTGCCAAGGACATGTCACCACTGATCTGAACGCCATAAAAATCATAGCCGATTGTGTGCCCGATATACGCGCATCTATCAATAATTTTCCAATAATATTTATTACAATAATTTAACCAAGTATAGGTAAACAAGTTTTGTTTTGCTGAATTCCAGCGATTCTCAGGGGGCTGTAGAAGAGGTAGGGATTTGAAACTCATTCTTTCTTGCGTAGATTTGTGTTATAACCGTAACTTAGCGATGCCAATTTCCACCATGCAAGCTATGGCTCATTTAGTACTCACTTCCGGTAATTTTCAATGGAGGTCACGAAGCCTCTCTTTGACTTGAAGTAGCTCTTCCGCGTAACCACTTATAACAAAGTTTTAAGCTTAAAATCGATGTCTCATGACTTATGAATAGAAAGATGGGGAAAATGAGGGCTTTTGCTAGCTCTTGCAATGCATGGCGTTTTTTAAATCACTACCCCTCGAACTAACAGAAAGTGACATAGTTGCAGACAGCGAACGCAAATGTATTTTTTTGTGTGTTTAGAACTTCACTTCGGATACTTCTAGATATGTTGGCGGCGTTGCTGGTTGTCTGTACGATTGAAACTATTAAAAAAGCTACGACACACCCCCCTGTTCTAATTTGGCACTCATCGCGAACCCCCCCCCCTCAGAGGTGCGAGTGGATATACAAAACAAAAGGTGCTGGAAAACTTTTAAAACGATGGTATGGTGCGCATCCATCAGTAGTGACACTTGGTGGTGTTAAAACGTCCTCCAGACGATGCGTTTGACTTGTACAGTCCGTTTAAAAACCGGTTCTAATATGGCAGCTTACCTTAGCGCTAGCAGCAGCAGCATCAATGAAGCGACAGTGATGGTTAATTTAAATGATCCTGGTTTAAAAAAAAAAGTGATATCATTTGTCAAAGAGGTCAGGGCCGGAGACAAGGGGGGAGGGGGGGAGCTAAGATGATATTCACTGTCAATTTTCACCGTATTTGGTTTTGGTATCACCATATATGGTGAAGATTGACTCATAGTGAAGTCTTATCCCCCCTCCCCCAAATCTCTGGCCTGTTCAATTTGGCACCGCGCTTATTTTTGTCACTTTATGTAAAGAGTGTAATCCAATGTCAACACCTTGATCCATTCACCCCCCCCCCCCCCCCCCCCCCCCCTTTTTTGTCCCCCAGCTACTGGCCTGCATGGGGGAATAGGCGCTATCGAATCTCACTAGCAGGCGCACAGTCTAGTACGGAAAGGAAGACTCGATGTGCAGGTATACGTAAAGCTCATAATTCGTCTCATTCTGGACTGAGCTGACATTATGGTCACATCCCTATGTTGTATCAATAATAAAATAATTTTTTTTATTCGATCAGTGTCGAGGGCGGTGGTAGTGCTGCGGGATTATAGCAGTTTACAATCCAGCCTATTAATACCTACTGATCACTGAGAGCCCTTACATCTGTTCCCAGAATCGGGAAAACATATTACCTCCTGATTCCTTATCTTTAATCAAATTCATGTGTTCCCAGAATTGGTAGATTGGCAGTTTCTGAGGAAAACGTAGCTGTTCCTATAACTATTCATATACAATTCATTCTGAGTTAGATCATCAGCGGTGGTGAAATGTGCTAATGAACAGAATTCCTGGAATCTAGGACCTTGTCATAATGTTGTTCTAAGAATTGACGTAAGCTGAGTTGCAACCAAGCAAGGATGAGCATTTTTGTGGGAGGTTGTTGGAGGAGTAAACTACTAATTCCATGCAGCCAGGTGAACAGCCTCACATTGCTCAATTTCTCATTAGTTTATCAATAACCTTACTAAATGATTTTCCGTGCTTTCTCTCAATAGGAAAAGCACCACCATTTATATCTGACTAAATCATTATAGTCGGTTACCGTGGCTGCAGTTCAAAGTATCTGTAGTAACACGCCGCGCCCATGTAAGGGTGTGGCTATGCCAGACATCGTCACCCTCCCCAGCCTTACACATCATCTTCTGACCTTCCCTGGGGGGCCACTCGTCTTTTAACCTAGCCACTGTCATGCACAGTATATGTAACAGGGACACACTGGTACTGTTGCTACGTATAGGCACACCTGCAGCCCATATGGTTGCTGCAGGCATTGCAGTGCAGTGGTGCCCCTCTCTTCCACACGTCACTGCAAAAGTCACTGCAAGTGTTTATTTGCTCAAAGATAATACATGGACTGGCCCACTTTCTCATTATGTATGCGACAAACGACAGCACACGTTGCATCACAATAGCTTGGCTATCAAAGCTAGCAGTAAAACCTAGTGAAGGACCCTCTTCTGTGAAGATCTGCACACTCTCCTCCATCATATAAGATAATAGTTACACAAATGCATCTATGATTATACACAGTGACATAAAATGCAACATAGATACAGAGATATACATGAGTATGTAGATAGCATGGCTATGAGGTCGTGGCCACTCTACATTTTGTCTGATGCAGCTGAGCCTTTCATTACTGACAGCTGAACTTTTCTAGGCACTTTGTCTGTAAATTGGTCCAAATGACGTTGTCCTGGTTGAAGGTAAACACACCCACTCTGCCACCAATCATTTTGAGGCCGCATATACATCCAGAGTCAGTGAGGAGCTGCATGTTAACCCCGTTGTAAACTGTTAATCTGCACAGTGAGAAAGAGAGATAAGTTAGATAGGACCAATGTGTTATAAAATACTGTGCCTCTGCCCCCTCCCCTTAAAAATCATGTTTAAACATGTGAACAATTCAGCAGGAAATAACAAGGCACTCCTACACACGATTTAATGATACCCAGAAATGTTCACAGTTGTTGAGATACACATGATTTGACACAAGTCTTTTTGGTGGGGGGGCTAATATGTGCATGAAACAATAGAGCTATCACCCAAACAGTTTACCTCATGCAAGAGGTCTGGCTTGAAAAGCGAAGCACCCACTTATAGGGTTGTTGGACCTCCCAACCTTGGTACTTGGGGTCCTTCCATAGTGTCTTCACCTATTACATCATCATGGGTCTCAATCACCAATGGAACATCCACTAATGGTGTGCACTGACCTGTCCATTGGTGTCCCCAGTGTTCCACAGAGCAAAGTACATAGCTGAACTGGAGGGACCAGTGGTGGAGTTAATGAGCTTCACCTGCATGCCTGCTAGGGCACATTCCTTGCGGCCTGGCATTGGAATTGTTTCATTGTCCTTTTTCCATGCTGCCATCATAAATTGCTTGCTACTCTGGTAGTTGAACACAATACCAAAATAACCATGGGCAGTCGTCTTGCCAATGTAAAATGTTCCACTGTACTCTAAACTGGAGAAAGCTGTCGGTCCCAGAAGCAGATATGGATCTGATAGAGATGTTGTAACAATGTCCGTTGCCTGGAAACAGAAATAGAAGCTGTGTTAGTATCTGAAAGTTGGGCATTCATTGGAAATGCCTACATTTTTTGTACTCCAGTCAGCCACACTGCCTTGGTTTGGATTAGGGACGAGAGGCACCGATGTGAAGTAGGTGAAGTCTGTTGTGCTGATCTTGGCATTGAGACGACACGTGTCAACACTATCAAGCACAAGGTCTCCATCATAGTCACCAGCACATTTGCTGGAATCTGAAGTAATATGTATGTTGATAAAAGTGAATGCACATGTGATCATTGTCGTACCATTTGATGGGTTTGGAACCAATGGACAAGAATCAACTGCATCAAGGAGCCTATCATTGTCATCATCAGCATCACATAGGTCACCCACACCATCCCCATCAGCATCTGCCTGGTCTGCATTAGGAATGAGAGGACAATTGTCCATGTTGTCCTGCCTTCCATCCATGTCCTTGTCAAGGCGGTTGGCACAGGCATCTCCAACGCCATTGTAGTCACTATCAAACTATAGTCAACTGGTTAATTGAACAGTCCTTCATTGCATGATGACCAACCCACCTGGTTATTGCGTACGGAGAGACAGTTATCGCAAACATCACCAAAGCCATCCTTGTCAGCGTCCTCCTGTAATTTGTTGGGCACTCGTGGACAGTTATCAACGGTGTTCACAAGATCTAAACAGGGGTCATCAGTGAGATGCAGAAGACAAAGGAACAATATGCAATACTTACTGTCTCCATCTAGGTCATTGTCACACATATCTCCAACCCCATCACGGTCCAGATCAGCCTGGTTTATATTACGACTAAGCCGACAGTTATCACACACATCTCCAACCCCATCCTTGTCAGAGTCTATCTGATCTGGGTTGGATACATAGAGACAGTTGTCCTGCAGAGACAGGGACCAAAGATGGCCGATGAGGGAGAGGGAGAGGGAGGATGGCTTATTGTGTTATTAGTAAGGGTAGCTCCCTTACCTGCTCATTAAGCATGCCATCATTGTCTACATCAGTGTTATAAATACTGAAACTGGCAGGCAATGGAATGCCAGAGATGCCATCAAAGTCTCCATAAGGTATGCAGTATACACCATTGCCATACATCCCAACAGGACACTATGTGGACCAAGGAGAAGGGAGAGTTATACATGGAGAGGTGGTCATCACCAGAGGGATAGAGATGCATTACCTGACACCCAAAGGCTCCCACTGCTGTGTTTATGCAGTACGTATCCTTATCACAGTTGTGTTGCTTAGCAGCACATGGATCAGTGAACAGACACTCTGTCTTGCTGTTGTTGACATATCCAGGGGGGCAGGGTCCGCACTGGTAGCTTCCTTGAGTGTTGGTGCATTGACGCAGTGGGTTACATGGTCTAGCCATGACACTGCATTCATCTATGTCACTGCATTTCTGGAATGTGAACAGAAGCCATTTGTGGGGAAACCAATGCGAATGTGATAGAATGTGAATGAGGTAAAATGTGATAGAATGAATGCATTCAATCAAGCATTCAGTGTGGAAGATGTACAATTGATATCATACCTGCTGATGTGTTAGTGCATATGCAAGGTCGGGTCCGATCACACCAGATCCAGTGTATCCAGATGGGCACACACCACAGCTATATCCAAGTGGCAGGTCAGTACATTGTGCACCAGGGAAGCATGGTGTGGCCAGGTTGCACTATAAGAGCAGGATTAACCAACCAGTGTCAAGGTCATGCTGTGGACACTTATGGAGGGGAACCAATTGGGTTACCTCATTCACTGGTAAACACGTTATCCCATTTCCAGTTAAACCAGTGGGACAAGGACCGCATTTAAATTGTGTTTCAGAAATGGGTGTGCAGTTCACAAAGGAGTTGTAGCATGGGTTTCCATTGTCTTTACAAGGATCTGTGATCATGATAAAGATGCATACAGTGATATTCATTAAATTACTATGAAATATGCATACTTGGACAGGGTTGGCTGTTGCATGGGCTGGTTTGAGTACTGTCTCCTACACATGCTTTGCCTCCATACTGGGCAGTGACCAAGTTCTGACGACTTCGAGTATGGGTTCCTCCATTGCAAGTGACCGAACATGGTGACCAGTTCCCCCAGTCTGTCCACTGACAGTCAACTATAATGTGCAGACATACAAATGATCCTTAGTTGTTTTTTCTCCTTATATGGCTTACTTGGACACTTCACCAGTTCACATGGTTTGTTTTGCTGGCTCTCTCCTGCACAGGGCAGTCCTCCATACAGGGGTGGAACACATTCTCTTGTTCTCGTTTGGATACCAGTGCCACACGTTAAACTGCACGCAGACCATTCCGTCCATGCCTTCCAGTATCCATCCACTGTACATCATGTGTGTATGCGGTTTATATATATATCATTCCCTGGGGCATTGATTTTCTTACCTGGACACGGCTGTGGATTGCAGGTTTCTTCTTCTTTTGAAGGGCCGGTGCAGTTTTTCCCGCCGTACAGCGCGGGAGAGTTCCCTCTAGTTCGATAGTGTCGTCCTCCATTGCACGTCTGATTGCATGCACTCCAGTCGGACCAGTCGAGCCAGGTGCAGTCCACTGTCGCAGAAGTATTTAATGCTTAACCACGTCGAGATCGACTAACAGAGGTACTTACCTGGGCAAGGATTCATTACACACGCCTTGACGTCGACGGAAACACCCACGCAGCTAATACCGCCGCAGGTTGGAGCGGGGTTAGAGCAGCTGCGAGTTCTACGTTGAGTACCGTTGCCGCACGTCACGCTGCAGTCCGACCAGTCGGACCACGGGGTAAAACCTCCATTCACTGAAGCAGAAATCATTTGCAGCTTAAATGAATATATGTCTGTCGGCAACACCACCTACCTGGGCAGCACTGAGTATTGCAGTCACGAATTCCTACTCTTTCCCCCGTACAATTGAGGGTCCTTCGGTCATCAGTAGCGAGACATTCCCGGGTTCGCGATTGGCGACCTCCTCCACACGTTCGACTGCATTCCGTCCAATTACCCCATTCTCCCCATGTCGGCTGCAGGTTTGCGGGAGCAGCTTCGCTTGCTCCCGCAACCATCATCGAATTAAAGCCAACGTCAAAGTCTAAGAAAGAACGTCGGGCAACATGTTCTAGATCAGTTCGCACAGTGCAAAAACTTACGACAAGATTCGCAGCACTCTCCTGGAAGTTTGTAACTCGGTTTTCCGTTAGAGCACGTCTTTGGATTAGGGCACGACTCGAAGATGATCAACACCTCTGCCTGGCCACCCTGCATGCGTGCGCGCGCGTATAATAATGCCGGTGGGACAGGTATACATGCATGGAGCCGAATGAATGCAGTTACGAACCGGCATTGATTGGCATGTATAAGACAAGCAGGGGTCTTTTTTGTCGGCCCACGTCTTTCCCGGCTTGTAAACTGCTCCGTCATCTGTTTCACAGTACTGAACACACTATATGCACATGCGTATATAGTTTTAAAAAACTCGAACAGCAAAACGACGATGCCACTCACACTCACAGCTGGTAACCCTCTAGCTGATACCAATAACTCTGCCAAAGCAGAGCAGTCATGTCCAGCGTAAACGTGCGAATAACCATACACCTACCGTAAAGTGTCAAGATCACCAGAAGAAAGCGCTGGCGAGTGCGTGACTCCTCCATATTAGCAATCAATTAAAAAATTAAAAAATTGAATGACGCCTCCTCGGAACGCTCTATTTTATACGGGTGAAAATTTACTGATAATTGGATAAGTAGAAGCATTAATTAAATTGGGTGTCATCGATGTTTCATGCATGCGACACCCTGTCTAGGTATGGAGCGTAAAGTGAAGCATACATATAGAGGGGTTGCAGTGTCATCCCGGGAAGGTTGCTGCCATGTTTGTTTGGTGTCGCCGCCATGTTTTTTGGTGTCCTAACTATTAAACGTCATCGTTTATAAATGCGTGTCACGTACGTGAACGTACGTGCTCGACACTTATTGAAATAATCAATGGTTAGGGCACCAAAAAACATGGCGGCGATTGTTATTGCTATTGTTATGAACCTTCCCGGGATGACACTGCAACCCCTCTATACTCAGTGACATGCGCTTGTATAGGCAAGGTGTGATGTTTGCTATCGGGAAGGAAAAATGAATAGACCTATATTAGCAAGTGTTGCAACCGGTTTGGTTGGTACGGACAACTTATCGACCAAGGAGGATTTTAACCCGGCTGTCTGGAAAGGATGAAGTCACAATGCTTCTCCAGCCTCTGTAATTCCTCTCTGCGATCCACGATGTCTCAGGTACGCCTAAATCACTTTGATGGTCCTCCATGCAACGCATGTGGATGCGCTGCACATGAAGAGCATTGCCAACGTTTTCAGCCGCGCAATGATTCTCGAAAGACCACCTTCGCCATTTGTGTCTAAAGCTGTTCATATCACCACAGAGCAATATATGTGACAGTGTCCAGCAAAATCACCTATCTGGGTAGTTTTTCAAGTTTTCGCGTGAACTCCAAAGAGCTTCTATCAAATGGTCCTTACGCATCTATCCACCATAAATTATTAGGCACTGAATTTATAATTAGCCATGCATTCAATGCGAGCGTTACGTCCTGGAAAATTTGAAAAAGTATCATAAGGGTGATTTTGCTGGACACTGTTCCATATTATAATTTGTTACCGTTTATCATCAGTGTTATCATTTTGTAATTGTTTTTAATACGAATTGTTATACTAGGACAGCCTGAATTCAGGGTTTTGCTTTTAATTTTCCTACCGAGAGGGGGCCCCCGGAAATCCCCCTGCCCCCCACACACACAAACAACCGTACCACTTAACAAAGTCGACTCTTGGCTGTCCCGCTCAACGCGAGTCACGTTTTTAAAAAATGACTTCATCATACCGCATCATTCCTACTCTCATAAGGTCCGATATAAACGGATGTCATAA
Organism: Eunapius fragilis; assembly: GCA_963681505.1. NCBI lineage: Eukaryota > Metazoa > Porifera > Demospongiae > Spongillida > Spongillidae > Eunapius > Eunapius fragilis. Next base: position 1,053,063 of record OY811984.1, read on the forward strand.
AGATGGCGTGAAGTCATGTAGCTAGTTTTGTTTAAACTCTTGTGACATCATTGTAATGCAGCCTGGTGTCCCATGTATATGTATTCATATAATTCTGAAGAAAGGGGAGGAGGAGATACAGAACACTTATACGTGCACCCACAAAACAGTGTGTCCCTCGTCTGCCCACAATTATACTAAACTCCTATTTACTGAAGAGGTCAAATCTGCAGATGGTTGGCAGAACGTGCGTTTAGTGGAGGGTATTAATTGCACCCTTCTCAACTTGTTGATAGTGGCCGGTCTCTGAAGTATATTTTTGATGTCCTGTAAGAAAAACACCCAGAACCACCACATACTGATGTACAGGCTTCCCTACCCTGTGCATCACAATGTACCCCAACCTACTCATGTTGATGTGCCAGGATCTCTTGTTGCGCAAGGGGCACGAAGAATGTGTGTGTGTGTGTGTGTGTGTGTGTGTGTGTGTGTGTGTGTGTGTGTGTGGTTTGTGTGTGTGTGTGTGTGTGTGTGTGTGTGTGTGTGTAGGGGAGCACTGGCCCTCCACTGCAGCTCAATGGCAACATTTCCATTTGAGGTGTGACTTGCATAGTGCCAAATTGCATGATGTTAGAGCTGATCTAGTGAGAAACTTAGCAAATGGTATAGTGGTTGTACTTGACAAGTGCCCAAAAGTCTAAAGTTAGCCCCATTGCAGTTGGAGAGGTAATTAGAAGAATGACAATGGCTAGACGTCTACTGGCACTGATGTTGAAGAATTGTGCTGCATTAGGCAACTGGAATTTAAAGGGACAGTTAGTGAGAATTGTATGAAGAACGTTGTGGCAATGGTTGGGGAGTACTCCTTGTGGATGCCAAAAATGCATTTCATTCTCCTAACAGATCAACCACTTTGGAAAGTTCAGTAGCCGCGTTGTTCACGTTTCTTATTCCACACCTATCACTGAAGGCTATGCATGCAACACTAGTTTCAACTTCATCCTAAGTAAAGAAGGTATTGTATCCACTTTCCATGCCCATGTATGCTACAGCATTATGCCCCTCAATTAAGAGTCTCACAAATCAGGATAAATGGTACAAAACTGGTATGTTGATGACTCTGTTTGCATAGCTGACCATCCAAAACTGTGGCAATGGTTTGATTGTGTCAACTTGGTCCACAATATGGATATCACCCAGAGCCGACTAAAATAGTGTTAATTATGAGCGCAAAAAATGAACTTGCTGCAATATTTAGATCAGACCTTTTGGCCAGTGGGTAGTAAGTTAATCTGAGACAAATAATTCTCCCTCCTTGTCTGTTTTGGAGGCATGGGAGTCAGAGACCCAGTCTCAATGGCCCAATATGCATTTAAAACATCTAAGACATGTACCAATCTGATATTTCATGCCATCAAGGGTACTACTATATATGCTTTCGTTATTTGATCATAAACAACATTTGTCTGGGGTACGTTCAGAAAAATAGATCCATGGCTCACCTCCTGTTGTCAGCAAAACTAAGTTAAAACACTACTGATCCGAATCCATGCAAGGATCAGCTGTGTTTTAACTTAGTTTAGCTATGTTTTGATGATAGCAGTTGATGGTAACATCTCATATGGTTGAAGTGATGCCTGTTGCCCTGCACCTTATGTGATGACTGTCAATGGTGTTCTGGGCTGTTAATTCACATGCCAGATCAGAGCCAAAATGTTTTTCTTTGCCATTTGTAGGACAACTAATCATTGCCTTCATGGCAAGAGATGGATATATAAAAAATGGAGCTAGGCTCACAGGTTACATTGTCAAAGATAAAAATCCAATAAATATCACACCTTGTCTTTAATTTTTTACTGCATGCAAAACAATGGAGCGTCTTGCTTTCCAGCCTACATTGGCTACACATGGACTGGATTACCATAGCAATCATTATCCTGCTCCTCTCCATATGTAGTAATCCCCTCCTGTCCTTGCATCCATTTCTGCATTCAATATTACATGCACTTTATGTATACCTAGGTAAACTTGTAGGCATTAAGGATGAAACGATGGGCAGAATCTAAGTCAGCTAGCACACACACATGTAGCAGATGGGCACTGTGTGTGTGGTGCTGCAATACCGCACATAGTCTGCATGTGCATGCACCCGGCTGTGAATTATCTTAATTGGCATCCATGGGGGAGACTTGCAATGCTGCAGTGAACTACACTATCACCTAGGTAACTGAAAGAGGTCTGTATACTACACCAGTATAGTGCACCAGTATACTACACCATTGGTCATTTAAAGAGGTGCGAATATATAAACTGACTAACTACCCTGTGAGGGAACATTTATATGCATGCCCCTGTACAAACATAGGGAGAGAGAAAAAGAGAGAGAGAGGGAGAGAGAGAGAGATAGAGAGAGAGAGAGAGAGAGAGAGAGAGAGAGAGAGAGAGAGAGAGAGAGAGAGAGAGAGAGAGAGAGATAGAGATAGAGAGAGAGAGAGAGAGAGAGAGAGAGAGAGAGAGAGAGAGAGAGAGAGCGAGAGAGAGAGAGAGAGAGAGAGAGAGAGAGAGAGAGAGAGAGAGAGAGAGAGAGAGAGAGAGAGAGAGAGAGAGAGAGAGAGAGAGAGAGAGAGAGAGAGAGGTGAGGCCTGTGGCTTTGTTGCTCAGGTAGGGTTTTAATATGATAACAGCAAGTCAATGTCACAGATGTATTAAGTGTATAATTAGAACACATAATGACTTTATGGTTCCTCCAATATGGCTGCTACCCATGCAAAACTAATAAAACATTTTTTGTTTTTTTATTTTGATGAAAACATTTCTACACTCATAGTGTGGAATGTACATTTCAAAAAGGGACTAAATATAGCTATTCTTGGTGTTAGTGAGGTGTTAAGTATATATTTATATATAGTACGCGCATATACGAAGGTCGCAAATAGGTGCGAAATAATCAGTCTGCAGCTGGACTTTATTTCCGCCCTTCATTAGATATCCCACAAAACAAGTAGTATCATCCTTTGCTAGGAAGTGCATATCTACATTCTGTGGTGGTGGGCTGCTTTAAATCTTACTACCCAAATCCCAAATTATGAAAATGCGCTCAGCACACACACGGTCCAAGACATGCACATAGCCATATGCTTTGGACTCCTACCACAATGGGATAGGTCGGCAAAAAATCAAAAGGGCAAAGCCTTAGAATGCACATACGACCACTGCCGCCCTTCTTGTCATAAGTGTGGCAAGTGATTCAAATGAATCCTCCTCCCACATCAGCTAACACAAGAGAAAACAAAAGAATCACTACAAGTGCTATGTGCAACCATACAGTTTCACGAGAAATCACGCTATTTTATGTACATTTGTGTCCTTAATATAAAACATTTAAGAACTGGCTGAACCATAGTCACATACACATTACAAGCTGAAATTTGTAATTAACAGCAGAAAGAAACATGTTTTTAATATACCTGAATTGTCGTCATGGCAAAAAAGAAGCTAACAGGAAAGTATAAAATTGATTTCGCACCTGGCACAATAGTTGTCGAGCAAAATGAAGGTGTCCATTAATAAATGTTTTCGTACAAAATATTCAAAGCCCTTGTGTACCATTAGTGGTGGAGTCGTATGGAGCCTGGGGAAAGGAGGCTTTGGAGTCTATCTCCCAGCTAGCTTCTCGACTAGCCACTTGCTCGTCTAAAGCAAAGTCAGTGGTTCTTACTGAACTCTATGGGCGGTTGAACCTTCACCTGGTACGAGCTAATGCAATTGCCATCCTTGCCCGTAGCATCGGTCAAAGTGATGTAGGGTAGATATAGTTAGCATTTTGTGTACATTGTGTGTAGTCTAGTTGTATATGTTTATATATCAGTGCAACGTAAACTTTCATGCATTCATAAATTGTATTCATCTTATATTCATATTATTAATCTTCATAACAAAGCCCTAATTAAAAAGCAAATTATGGTCTTAAATGTTAATAATTCACTATTGAACTCAGCAACTTGAAATCAGTGCTGGTCCATGGTGCATGCGTTACTATTAAAATCAAATAACTTTGTTAAAAAGTTATTACGGTTGAAGTTGTTATGGGATAACTAATTTTTATAAGTCCATTATTATGAATTAACAGCGCCATTTGATTAGGTAATAGATTATGTACTGCTGAGTGATTAAAACTAAAGTAATTAAAATTGCAGTGGAATTTTAGCATTTATAAGTTTGATTTGTTGTTTTGAATATTAACTAACAAAACACCAGTCAAATTAGTTATTCTGCAGTTTATAAATCTTGTTATGAATTAAAAGTTGTCTAAAATTACACTGTCAAATCAATTAATTGCAAGCTATTCGATTTTATCTTTTGAATTGTGAAAAAAAAGATAATAGAATTCTAGTGATGTGGTTCATATTTGACTAAACATGGTTATTGCGTATTTATAAATTCATTTAGATTGAAAATCCTATTAAGGAATTATCAGAACCTGTGAAAGCAGGTTCCATATAGGATTGATGTCGAATCTATCATCATAGTGGTGACACTTAGTCTTATTTCCTTGAACATGCTGCAACATGAAGCTGGCCAATGCAATAGAAATAGTAACACTGGCCTTATGGACCAAAACGATTTTCAAGTGTGCTAGTGACATTAGAGATATGTTTAGACGTTATAGTATTAAGCCCAATTAGGAATGTACACGTTACCTAGCATACTGCAGATCAATGGCAATGGCTTTCCCCTCCCCTAAATGGAGTCAGAGCAGCAATATTCTGAAAGGAAAACGCGGTACAAGTTTTAAGCAAACACCAACTGTAAAACCTATCACTGTCATATTTCAGTGGATTTTATAAGGGTGGAAACTTTAGACAGTAGAGCGAGGTGATTTTAAACTATAGTAATGTCTTTTAACACTCCAGAGCACAGAAGAAATATGCATTTGGTGGGAGGGACATGACTAGTAACCAAAGGTTTATGCTTCTGATATTAATGACTTATGAGTTTCAGTCAGATTGGCTTCTCAAAATCAAGATTCTGAGTGGAATTGCACGGAATGTTACTTAGCATAATCTCACATTGCATGCTCAACTTTTCATTCTTGGAGAAACCAAGAGCCTCAAGGCTGTGGTAGATCACAGCTTTGTCTATTCTTGTAGGGTGAATCAAATGCTTCACTGCATGTCTGCTCACACTATCACCACTGCTTTAGCCGTATTACATCTTCATGAGTTACATCAATCTTAATTGAGATTACTGAAATGTACAGGATTATCAATCTTGAGATTACTGAGATGTACAAGTGAGATACTGAGATGTACAGGATCATGTGATCCTGAAATTAATGAGATTAGAATGATCAATTGTGATATTTACAGGATGTCAGTATATAAAAAAATTGATCTTCAACTCGTACATCCCAGTAAATTTTGCAATCTATCCCAACCTATTTGAATTGTCTTCAAAGCACTGATAGTCTAATTAGAAATGTTCAACATATATTTTGACATCTAATTATACGTCTAACATAACCATACAACTGAATTTTGATGCTTACAAATTTCACAATCTATACAATCCAGTAAATTTTATGCAGCCTTGTAACAAGTCTTTTTTTATTTACTCCTCTATTGAATTCTACATTTCTCAAAGAGAATGTTTTAACCTACGTATTGAATATGGGCATCTTGATACCAAGAAATTGGACCTTTCTGAAGGATTTAGTAACACGTTAAATTGAAAGGAACACACAAAAACTCCTTCTGCTATATCCTTGTACATAGGTTAAAGTGCATCATCTGTGGACTATAAAAAGGGGTGTATTGAAATTTTAATTCCTTACCTATCCTAGTCTGATCTTGAATATGTGGGTGTTGATTTAAAATGACAAGGAACTGTGTTGGAGAGGTTATTTTAGAACACCTCAATGAACCAATGTGTACCATGCTTCATAAATTGCACCAGCATGGGCTATGACTAAGGTACACTTACCATTCAAAATTAATACTTGGTACCGAAAATCGAGGTAATAACTATAAAGACATGTCACTCCTGATTTCCTGATCCCTACATCTCTTCAGCTCCAAAATTGAAATTCAGGTGCAGAAATTGTAAACTATACAAATGAATTCTTTTCATTTGTACTTTCCGTTCTTGGAAATTGGGGTATTTTAGTCCAATTATCATTCTGCATCAGTAGCCAAATGAGGGCTGTTAAGAAATAAAAACTTTTTGGTTCTTCTGCATTCATTTTATCATCTCTTAGTACTTTGAATTGAGTTTAAAATCACACGTGTATAGCACGTGGAAGTGTAATATAGATTTGAACCAACTGTAGGGATGCAGAGATGAAATTCACAAATGGCAGGTTGTGACACTCAAAGTGTGGTATTGTAGTTGCAGCTCCAGGATAAGCGAAACATCATTCCCATGTGCTGCAAGGTATTTGTGACTTCACAGTATTTCCTGCTTTCCTAGAAATATTTGCATATTGTTAGTCACTGCTCATGCAAGGTTGCCCTGCAAGCAGATCTTTCCAAGCCTAGCTGGACAGTGCCCCAACCCCATCAGTCTATTGGTCTTGGACCATTTGCCACTCCACCTCAGGATCTGATAGACCACCAATCCCCAGGCCTATAGGGGCTGCTCCACAATCATGTAAGGTGGCACCCCATGCAAACTCTCAAGTGCTGTGAATTACATTCCTTAGTGCCCTACTGATTGTTTGGAACTATTTTTAGCAGGTACTTCTGCCTTGTACACATTTCAAAGGCTGCATTGAATTTAACCAACAATCCCTGCTTCAAAGATAGAAGTCATATGAAGACGTGCAAAAATTCAAAGCATCAGTGAATAAGGAAGCACTTGGGCAGTCATAATATACATGTGATAACATAACGAGCAACAAATATGCAGATATACACAACACAGAAAAATGAGTACATACATTGTATGGCCATATACTTTGCATGGTCATTATTTTGTCTGATGCGGCTGAGCCTTTCATTACTGACAGCTGAACTTTTCTAGGCACTTTGTCTGTAAGTTGGTCCAAATGACGTTGTCCTGATTGAAGGAGAACACACCCACTCTGCCACCAATCATTTTGAGGCCGCATATACATCCAGAGTCAGTGAGGAGCTGCATGTTAACCCCGTTGTAAACTGTCAATCTGCATGATGGGATTAGAGGGGGATGTGGGTTGGTTTGTGGCAACAATATCATCGCACACACCAGCATTACCTCATGCAAGAGGTCTGGCTTGAAAAGCGAAGCACCCACTTGTAGGGTTGTTGGACTGCCCAACCTTGGTACTTGGGGTCCTTCCATAGTGTCTTCACCTATTACATCATCATGGGTCTCAATCACCAATGGAACACCCACCAATGGTGTGCACTGACCTGTCCATTGGTGTCCCCAGTGTTCCACAGAGCAAAGTACATAGCTGAACTGGAGGGACCAGTGGTGGAGTTAATGAGCTTCACCTGCATGCCTGCTAGGGCACATTCCTTGCGGCCTGGCATTGGAATTGTTTCATTGTCCTTTTTCCATGCTGCCATCATAAATTGCTTGCTACTCTGGTAGTTGAATACAATACCAAAATAGCCATGGGCAGCCGTCTTGCCAATGTAGAATGTTCCACTGTACTCTAAACTGGAGAAAGCAGTTGGTCCCAGAAGCAGATATGGATCTGATAGAGATGTTGTAACAATGTCTGTTGCCTGGAAACAGAAACAGAAGCCGTGTTGTTATCTGAAAGGTGAGCATTCATTGGAAATGCGTACATTTTTTGTATTCCAGTCAGCCACACTGCCTTGGTTTGGATTAGGGACGAGAGGCACTGATGTGAAGTAGGTGAAGTCTGTTGTGCTGATCTTGGCATTGAGACGACACGTGTCAACACTATCAAGCACAAGGTCTCCATCATAGTCACCAGCACATTTGCTGGAATCTGAAGTAACATGTATGTTGATAAAAGTGAATGCACATGTGATCATTGTCGTACCATTTGATGGGTTTGGAACCAATGGACAAGAATCAACTGCATCAAGGAGCCTATCATTGTCATCATCAGCATCACATAGGTCACCCACACCATCCCCATCAGCATCTGCCTGGTCTGCATTGGGAATGAGAGGACAGTTGTCCATGTTGTCCTGCCTTCCATCCATGTCCTTGTCAAGGGAGTTGTCACAGACATCTCCAATGCCATTGTAGTCCCTATCCATCTGTGGTCCGTTGGTTAATTGAACAGTCCTTCATTGCATGCTGACCACACCCACCTGGTTATTTGGTACGGAGACACAGTTATCGCAAACATCACCAAAACCATCCTTGTCAGTGTCCTTCTGAGATGGGTTTGGCACTCGTGGACAGTTATCAATGGTGTTCACAAGATCTAAGCAGGGGTCATCAGTGAGATGCAGAAGACAAAGGAACATATGCAATACTTACTGTCTCCATCTTCATCATTGTCACACACATCTCCAACCCCATCACGGTCCAGATCAGCCTGGTTTATATTACGACTAAGCCGACAGTTATCACACACATCTCCAACCCCATCCTTGTCAGAGTCTGTCTGATCTGGGTTGGTCATATAAAGACAGTTGTCCTGGAAGTATAGAACAAAGGCATCATTTGGCGTGGTGTGTTGTGAAAGAATGAGGATAGCGATGGGTGGGTACTTGTCCCATCACTAGTATGCTATTGAACTCACCTGCTCATTAAACATGCCATCATTGTCTACATCAGTGTTATAAATACTGAAACTGGCAGGCAATGGAATGCCAGAGATGCCATCAAAGTCTGCATAAGGTATGCAGTATACACCATTGCCATACATTCCAACAGGACACTATGTGGACCAAGGAGAAGGGAGAGTTATACATGGTGAGGTGGTCATCACCAGAGGGATAGAGATGCATTACCTGACACCCAAAGGCTCCCACTGCTGTGTTTATGCAGTACGTATCCTTATCACAGTTGTGTTGCTTAGCAGCACATGGATCAGTGAGCAGACACTCTGTCTTGCTGTTGTTGACATATCCAGGGGGACAGGGTCCGCACTGGTAGCTTCCTTGAGTGTTGGTGCATTGACGCAGTGGGTTACATGGTCTAGCCATGACACTGCATTCATCTATGTCATCACATTTCTGGAACATGAACAGAAGCCATTTAATATGTGGGAAAGGTACCATGTCAAGACCTTTCATCTTTGGCATGTGGGACGGTGTGCATATTTCTGACATTGGCATAGGTCTTCCACTAATTGTTATCCCTAATTTTTCAAGGCTTCCTAATGCCCTGTTCTTCTGTGAGGCACATTCACCTTGTATCTAATGATTCTGTTGTGCATTTTTATTGCATGAGAGATTAACATACCTGCTGATGTGTTAGTGTATATGCAAGGTCGGGTCCGATCACACCAGATCCAGTGTATCCAGATGGGCACACACCACAGCTATATCCAAGTGGCAGGTCAGTACATTGTGCACCAGGGAAGCATGGTGTGGCCAGGTTGCACTATAAGAGCAGGAGTAACCAACCAGTGTCAAGGTCATGCTGTGGACACTTATGGGGGGGAACCAATTGGGTTACCTCATTCACTGGTAAACACGTTATCCCATTTCCAGTTAAACCAGTGGGACAAGGACCGCATTTAAATTGTGTTTCAGAAATGGGTGTGCAGTTCACAAAGGAGTTGTAGCATGGGTTTCCATTGTCTTTACAAGGATCTGTGATCATGAAGAAGATGTGTACAGTGATATTCATTAAATTCTATTACTATGAAATATGCATACTTGGACAGAGTTGGCTGTTGCATGTGCTGGTTTGAGCACTGTCTCCTACACATGCTTTGCCTCCATACTGGGCAGTGACCAAGTACTGACGACTTCGAGTATGGGTTCCTCCATTGCAAGTGACCGAACATGGTGACCAGTTCCCCCAGTCTGTCCACTGACAGTCAACTATAATGTGCAGACATACAAATGATCCTTAGTTGTTTTTTCTCCTTATATGGCTTACTTGGACACTTCACCAGTTCACAAGGTTTTGTTTGCTGGCTCTCTCCTGCACAGGGCAGTCCTCCATACAGTGGTGGAACACATTCTCTTGTTCTCGTTTGGATACCAGTGCCACACGTTAAACTGCACGCAGACCATTCCGTCCAAGCCTTCCAGTATCCATCCACTGTACATCATGTGTGTATGCGGTTTATATATATATATCATTCCCTGGGAGATTTATTTTCTTACCTGGACACGGCTGTGGATTGCAGGTTTCTTCTTCTTTTGAAGGGCCGGTGCAGTTTTTCCCGCCGTACAGCGCGGGAGAGTTCCCTCTAGTTCGATAGTGTCGTCCTCCATTGCACGTCTGATTGCATGCGCTCCAGTCGGACCAGTTGAGCCAGGTGCAGTCCACTGTCGCAGAGGCATGTAATGCTTAACCACGTCGAGATCGACTAACAGAGGTACTTACCTGGGCAAGGATTCATTACACACGCCTTGACGTCGACGGAAACACCCACGCAGCTAATACCGCCGCAGGTTGGAGCGGGGTTAGAGCAGCTGCGAGTTCTACGTTGAGTACCGTTGCCGCACGTCACGCTGCAGTCCGACCAGTTGGACCACGGGGTAAAACCTCCATTCACTGCATGGAACGGTAAGCATCAGCCGGAATAACATTTATGTTGGTGTCGTCTAGCACATACCTGGGCAGCACTGTGTATTGCAGTCACGTACATCTACTCTGTCTCCCGTACAGTTGAGGCGCAGGTTACTAGTGAGACATTCCCGGACTCGTGATTGGCGACCGCCTCCACAAGTTCGACTGCATGCCCCCCAATCGCTCCATTCTCCCCACGTCGGCTGCAGGATTGTGGGGGCTGCCGCTCCAGCGGCAGTACCGGTTACAGTTGCTTGTTCAAGACTAAGCTCATAATCTTGAAAGGAGGAAGGCGCCGTTCGGGGAGAGGTAAAAAGTGACATAAACCATGAGCGTATCGGTTTCCCGCTTACCGCACGACTCGCAGCATTGCCCTGGAAGTTTGTACCCGGGCTTCCCGTTTGTACACCACACAGGAGTGCACGTCTTGACACTGATCAACACTTCTGCGCGACCATCCTGCATGCGCGCAAGTGTGCCCAAGTATATACGTGTGGAGCGGAATGAAAGTATGTAGTACGAACCTGCGTTAATTGGCATGAATAGGACAAACAGTCGTTGTTTTTGTCGGCCCACGTCTTTCCCGGCTTGTAAGCAATTCCGTCATCTGTCTCGCAGTACTGAGTACACTATTCCGTGAATTGCAAAAAAAGATAAACGGATACGATGGCGAACGTCTCATCAACTCACTGTTGGTAGTCCTCGTACTGACACCAACAACCCTGTCGAGATGTGGCCAAACTCAGTTTTGCACGCACAATTTGCTCAGTTCGATTAAACCTACCTTGAATCGCAAATATCCCTAGAAAAAGGCTCGGCTGAGTGCTAAGCGCCATAATAATTGTTCAAAATAATAAATTACGTGCAACGTCACACTTTTATAGAAATTTATTCTCACCTGAAATTGTTAATTTACCCTATTACAGCCCAGCGGATGAATAGTTGAGGGAGCGGGCGTGCCTCCTTCCGCTTCGCGCGGAAGCTTTTGTAGACCCGCACTTGGTGGCACTTGTTTTATCGCTGGTTTCTCGTTCGTTTTGTTGAATTCGTCGCCATCGCATAATACACTCATACTTTAGCCTTTAGGTTAATTAACTTCTCATATCAGCCCTCACCTCAGAAGACAAGCCGTTCAACCGTGGCGCAACATTCATCAACTTAACTTCAAAGTACTGGCACCTGGTAAAAAAAGTAATATCGTCGATTTGTGACCATGGCACAAGCGTGCAGTTTTTAATGATGCATACATTTCTCCTGCGTCTTGCTCCAGAATGGCTTAATCATGCAGGCGCGCCACCTGTGTGTATACAGCCGTGACAGACGCATGTATTCATTAACTGAATCGATACTTAGAATTAAAAAAGGGATATCAGTTTTGCACTAATATACACGGTCGCACTGCCGCGTGCATTTCAAGCTTGCATAGTTTGAATGGTCGCAAACTATTTGCGCGCGTACAATGGCTAACTGAATTATTCCATAGCTCAGAAGACGGTTTCTCTATACAGAGATTATATCCCTGCTCTACGGATCCGACGTTTTGTAGTGAGTTATGGAGGAGCCCCCTGGCTTGAAGTATTTTAAGGGACACTGAAACCAAACTTCTAGTCTCGCGGGCATGCCGTAATAAGTTAAATAGACTATAAGACCTACATGAAAGTATATAACTATGTGTACGAGATCACCATGGGTACAAGTTCACGACCTGCTACCATTTGCGGTATAATTCCCCCCCCCCCCCCCCCCCCCATCACCCATTTCGTTTTTATAACTGACAGTTAATAGCGGATTTAGGATGTTTCGACCTCTGTAATTTTACCCATGCCCCATGCACAAGTATATTGTCGTTGCGAGTCTCGGCCTCCGATCGACCACAGCGCGGATGGATTGATTACATCACCACACGTTCACTTGTGTGTTATTGTGGCATTGTTGAACTTGCAGCCATGCAATAATTAAAAAGTCGCCGTTTAGCAAGGTGCGTACAATATATTATATATGCACATGGGACAGTTCACTACGTAATCATCCGCGTGGGGTCTGGGTACGAGACGACATTTGTGTCAGCGCGCGCGCGTGTGTGCGTGTGCGTGTGCGTGTGCGTGTGCGTGTGCTTGTGCGTGTGTGTGTGTGTGTGTGTGTGTGTGTGTGTGTGTGTGTGTGTGTGTGTGTGTGTGTGTGTGTGTGTGTGTGTGTGTGTGTGTGTGTGTGTGTGTGTGCATTTAGGTCCTCTCATACAAAGGGAGTTTACCTTAGGGGTTAAAAAGACAAATACCGTTCTGATCGCTGGATTATCAAAATCGAGTCATGTCGCCGGCTATTGATTTTTACTCTAACCATTGCGAACACTTGGAATAGCAGTGCGAAGTACGTGCACATTTTCCCGCTCGATTTGCGCGCGACCCGCCTCTCAGTCTCAACATTTCATGGGCCTAAATCATAGATTACGTATAATATAGGGAATGAAGTGGGAAAATGCGCACGCACTTTGCACAGCTATATCTTCGCAACTGGTATAAGAAAAACGAACAGTACAAATCAATATCGACAGGACATAGAGCAAATAAGGAACAACCAACTTCCCTTGACTGATGCAGACCAACTATGCATGCTAGAGAGATAATTTAAACACTGTTGGATAGAGAATTCAACGGAGATTACAACCATATTAATGAATCCTGGTACCGAAAACTCACTTTTCGGCAAACATACCTCAATGTACGGGAAAGGTACCGAATAAGGAACAACCACATCAAAGGGTTGTTATATATAAACACACAGCTGCTGCCTTGGGGCGGGGGGCGGGTGCTACCTGCTTAAAAATGAAATCTTTCGTCTATCAACTGCATTGTATAGTCTAATTATGGCCGATAAGCGTAAAGGGCTATTCTCCTGAGGTCGCTAGGAAAGTCATAGTATTCTTGAACTTAAGGGGTGTGGGGATGACGAAAGAAGAGGTGTTCGAAGCTGCAAAGGTACTAGAGCCTGAGGAGGAAGGCTGTAGGTTTAATTTTATTGTGCTCGACATCAGCGTTGAATGTATATCTATAGTAGAAACAGCACTAGTTAAAACATCTGTAAACTTGTGTGTCGATCAGATTCATTGATCTGCGCATGATCCTTAAAATAGTAAACCCATAATGTTGATTAAAATTTTTAATGAGATTTAGTGTTCCTTAATAGGGGTGCGTTCTTGGAGCGAGAAAGATTACGGATTTCATGCGATGTTATTGTTAAGTAACACACTTAACAATAACATCGCATGAAATCCGTAATCTTTCTCGCATCTATTTTATAATCTATGTTTTGTCCAGAGATAATATTATTTGACTAGCCCTCGTGCGTGATGTCTTACTGACATCATCGCTCGCTACACGAGATAAATGTCCCAAATGTACGCAACGATCCATCCAGTATGCATAGCTCTGGGTACGACACAATCCCTCCCTAGTTTTGAAGATGTCTGCCAACTAAAGTGTCACGCACCCTTTGGCTCGTTCCAATAAACAACATCAATACCGTTACCGCTACATCTTATTATCTCTTATCCACTATCATAGATATTATACAAACCTCACTTTTGATTTCTGGTCAGTAAGAATGGCTCACACCTTGGATAAAGGAGAAAAGGACTCTATGATACAAATAGAAACTGTACGTAAAGGGAGCAAAGGTCCTTGTTAAAATGAAAATTGAACTGAGGATCAACTGAACGACTTATGGAATTTGGAGCAAAAAATAGTTTTAGAGTCAACATGGGAACCATTTCTGTTGAAATTGCATGTATTGGGTTTTAGGCAAAGGACCTTTTGAGCGAAATATTCATTTTGTAAGTAAGGGAGCAAAGGACATGCATCATTTGTAAGCTAGTAAAAGAGCAAAGGACCTTTGTGGTATGGCTCCCTTATAAAGGAATCCTTTAACACCTTTGAAATCTTTATCCAGGGTGTGGAATGGTTCATCATATATTCTTTGGTAAGTCATGCTAGCCCCACACCCAGCCCCTTCAGAAGACACTCTCAGAGGAAAGGAAAATTAAATAAACTGTGTCACTGATTTGGCATGTATAGTTCAGCCATGTTGCAGCTGGAGGTTATTGCACATTCAAAACACACCAGCTGCCTTCCTCCTTCATTTATCACATGGTTTTTTGTCCAAACATTTATCCATAGGGGCTGGCCCCAGTTGGCGTTGTGCATAAACCTGTAACACAATATATGAGAGTATTTGTAGAACTTCTTACCCAGACAATCCTTGGCAAAAATGGCTGATCTTCACCCCCGTTGAGCTCTCTCTACTAGCCTTTTTCTCTGTCTTGGTCATGCATTCTCAGTTGGATACTGTATGAAATTCCAATATTTAACCATGCAAGTCCTTTGGTAACTTTGTTTATGAATTCCCTCCCATTATGTGTGAAGGATAAGATGAGCTTTCCTGGAAAACCTTTGACAATGATTCCCGCAGTACAGTATCTGGTTCTTTTCTGCAGCTTAGGCCATTTACATTCATTTATTTTGCTTGTCTCTAAGCATGATCTATGCTAGATTCCTTCGAAGGATTTCTTCCCTCCTCAGTCATCAGTTGTGGGCTGTATGCTACCTTTTCAGCTAGCTGAGTGAGTAATGTTAGCACTGCGTACCAATCAGTTTATATTATGGAACTGGCAACGTACGCACTGACTATACTGCACAAATTGTAGGAACATAATTTATGGGATAGAGAGGAACTAGTGGGGACTCTAATTGCTTAGACACATGCACATTTAACTGTTGGCCAATCAAGGGCACATTATCAGAGAGCTGATAAAATAATATGATATGATATGATAACATGATATAATGATGGGTGGAGGCACCATGAAACCCCACCCCTGTGAATGTACAAACTTGGGATGGCGCCATGGACACAGAACACATAGAATATTTCAATTTGATGAGGAGACATAGCTCCCAGTGAAGAGTCTAGGGGAGACCATTTTTCAGCACTTCATCTGCTGGTCAGCATTGCATCTGGTCTGTAAGTTGGTCCAAATGACGTTGTCCTGGTTGAAGGAGAACACACCCACTCTGCCACCAATCATTTTGAGGCCGCATATACATCCAGAGTCAGTGAGGAGCTGCATGTTAACCCCGTTGTAAACTGTCAATCTGCATGATGGGGTTGGAGAGCAATGTGGGTTGGTTTGTGGTAGCAATATCATCGCACACATCAGCATTACCTCATGCAAGAGGTCTGGCTTGAAAAGCGAAGCACCCACTTGTAGGGTTGTTGGACCTCCCAACCTTGGTATTTGGGGTCCTTCCATAGCGTCTTCACCTATTACATCATCATGGGTCTCAATCACCAATGGAACACCCACTAATGGTGTGCACTGACCTGTCCATTGGTGTCCCCAGTGTTCCACAGAGCAAAGTACATAGCTGAACTGGAGGGACCAGTGGTGGAGTTAATGAGCTTCACCTGCATGCCTGCTAGGGCACATTCCTTGCGGCCTGGCATTGGAATTGTTTCATTGTCCTTTTTCCATGCTGCCATCATAAATTGCTTGCTACTCTGGTAGTTGAATACAATACCAAAATAGCCATGGGCAGCCGTCTTGCCAATGTAAAATGTTCCACTGTACTCTAAACTGGAGAAAGCAGTCGGTCCCAGAAGCAGATATGGATCTGATAGAGATGTTGTAACAATGTCTGTTGCCTAGGAACAGGAGAAGTGTTAGTCTGAAAGATGAGCATTCATTGGAAATGCTTACATTTTTTGTATTCCAGTCAGCCACACTGCCTTGGTTTGGATTAGGGACGAGAGGCACTGATGTGAAGTAGGTGAAGTCTGTTGTGCTGATCTTGGCATTGAGACGACATGTGTCAACACTATCAAGCACAAGGTCTCCATCATAGTCACCAGCACATTTGCTGGAATCTGAAGTAACATGTATGTTGATAAAAGTGAACGCACATGTGATCATTGTCGTACCATTTGATGGGTTTGGAACCAATGGACAAGAATCAACTGCATCAAGGAGCCTATCATTGTCATCATCAGCATCACATAGGTCACCCACACCATCCCCATCAGCATCTGCCTGGTCTGCATTGGGAATCAGAGGACAGTTGTCCATGTTATCCTGCCTTCCATCCTTGTCCTTGTCAAGGCGGTTGTCACAGACATCTCCAATGCCATTGTAGTCACTATCAACATTCTGTGGTCCGTTGGTTAATTAAACAGTCCTTCATTGTATGATGACCACACCTACCTGGTTATTGGGTACGGAGACACAGTTATCGCAAATATCACCAAAGCCATCCTTGTCAGTGTCCTTCTGAGATAGGTTTGGCACTCGTGGACAGTTATCATCGGTGTTCACAATTGCTAAAGGGTTATCAATTAATGAAAAACACAGAAGGCTATTTTAATGCTTACTGTCTCCATCTTCATCATTGTCACACACATCTCCAACACCATCACGGTCCAGATCAGCCTGGTTTATATTACGACTAAGCCGACAGTTATCACACACATCTCCAACCCCATCCTTGTCAGAGTCTGTCTGATCTGGGTTGGATACATAGATGCAGTTGTCCTATGGAGCAAGGCCAAGGGTTGTTTTAGTGCAGCATTGTGGGGATGAGATGAGATGGAGAGACAATGATGGTGACAGTGGGGAATATAACACCATTAAAGTCACCTGCTCATTAAGTATGCCATCATGGTCTACATCAGAATCATAATTAGTGAAATTGGCAGGCAATGGAATGCCAGAGATGCCATCAAAGTCTCCATAAGGTATGCAGTATACACCATTGCCATACATCCCAACAGGACACTATGTGGACCAAGGAGAAGGGAGAGTTATACATGGAGAGGTGGTCATCACCAGAGGGATAGAGATGCATTACCTGACACCCAAAGGCTCCCACTGCTGTATTTATGCAGTACGTATCCTTATCACAGTTGTGTTGCTTAGCAGCACATGGATCAGTGAGCAGACACTCCGTCTTGCTGTTGTTGACATATCCAGGGGGACAGGGTTCGCACTGGTAGCTTCCTTGAGTGTTGGTGCATTGACGCAGTGGGTTACACGGTCTAGCCATGACATTGCATTCATCTATGTCATCACATTTCTGGAACATTTTAAAGTTAACATTGATTACCAAAAAGAAAAGATTATGATAGAATGCATGCAAGCATTGTTTGTGAAATTGCTATCATACCTGCTGATGTGTTAGTGCATATGCAAGGTCGGGTCCGATCACACCAGATCCAGTGTATCCAGATGGGCACACACCACAGCTATATCCAAGTGGCAGGTCAGTACATTGTGCACCAGGGAAGCATGGTGTGGCCAGGTTGCACTATAAGAGCAGGAGTAACCAACCAGTGTCAAGGTCATGCTGTGGACACTTATGGGGGGGAACCAATTGGGTTACCTCATTCACTGGTAAACACGTTATCCCGTTTCCAGTTAAACCAGTGGGACAAGGACCGCATTTAAATTGTGTTTCAGAAATGGGTGTGCAGTTCACAAAGGAGTTGTAGCATGGGTTTCCATTGTCTTTACAAGGATCTGTGATTATGAAGAAGATGTGTACAGTGATATTCATTAAATTCTACTACTATGAAATATGCATACTTGGACAGGGTTGGCTGTTGCATGTGCTGGTTTGAGCACTGTCTCCTACACATGCTTTGCCTCCATACTGGGCAGTGACCAAGTACTGACGACTTCGAGTATGGGTTCCTCCATTGCAAGTGACCGAACATGGTGACCAGTTCCCCCAGTCTGTCCACTGACAGTCAACTATAATGTGCAGACATACAAATGATCCTTAGTTGTTTTTTCTCCTTATATGGCTTACTTGGACACTTCACCAGTTCACAAGGTTTTGTTTGCTGGCTCTCTCCTGCACAGGGCAGTCCTCCATACAGTGGTGGAACACATTCTCTTGTTCTCGTTTGGATACCAGTGCCACACGTTAAACTGCAAGCAGACCATTCCGTCCATGCCTTCCAGTATCCATCCACTGTACATCATGTGTGTATGCGGTGTGTATATATCATTCCATGGGAGATTTATTTTCTTACCTGGACACGGCTGTGGATTGCAGGTTTCTTCTCCTTTTGAAGGGCCGGTGCAGTTTTTCCCGCCGTACAGCGCGGGAGAGTTCCCTCTAGTTCGATAGTGTCGTCCTCCATTGCACGTCTGATTGCATGCGCTCCAGTCGGACCAGTCGAGCCAGGTGCAGTCCACTGTCGCAGAAGTATTTAATGCTTAACCACGTCGAGATCGACTAACAGAGGTACTTACCTGGGCAAGGATTCATTACACACGCCTTGACGTCGACGGAAAGACCCACGCAGCTAATACCGCCGCAGGTTGGAGCGGGGTTAGAGCAGCTGCGAGTTCTACGTTGAGTACCGTTGCCGCACGTCACGCTGCAGTCCGACCAGTCGGACCACGGGGTAAAACCTCCATTCACTGAAGCAGAATCATTTGCAGCTTAAATGAATATATGTGTGTCGGCTAACACCACCTACCTGAGCAGCACTGAGTATTACATGGTTGTATATGGATTCTATTACCCGTACAGTTGAGGGCCGGCCTGTCATTAATGAGACATTCCCGGACTCGCGATTGGCGACCTCCTCCACACGTTCGACTGCATTCTGTCCAATTACCCCATTCTCCCCATGTCGGCTGTAGGATTATGGGGACCGCTTCTGATGTGCCAACCGCAACAGATAGTTCGTAACCTATATCATATTCTTAGAAATTGAGAACGAGCCATATAAAACAATTATAATAATATATTCAGTCACTTATGCAGCGCCGAAACATAATTGGCAACACAAACGCATAAAGAAAAAAAAAAAAGGGGGGGGGGGGGGGGGGGGGGGGGGGGAGGGGGGGGGGGAACGGATCGAATCAAATTTTTAAAATCTCCTGTATAATTATTGTGTGATTGAATACTAAAATCAGAAGCGTGTGATTTTGCTGTTCAACCTCGAAATTATTGCATGAACGCATTTTTCCCATGTGAAACATCATTTTCAAAATGTATAAAAACTTACTGCAAGACTCGCAGCACTCTCCTGGAAGTCTATAGCCAGGTTTCCCATCGGAGCACGTCACTCTATCGCACGACTGGAGTTTCGTCAACACCTCTGTGCTTCCACCCTGAATTTTAAAATGCGTTAATAAAAAAGCGCATCAAGCCGAAAGTAATGCCTACCTCCGTGGTTTGGCACGAATACGTCATGCATGGATCTCCTGTTGGGTCTGTCCATGTGCTGCCAGCCTTATGGATGGACCCATCTTGAGTCTCGCAATGAGGAATGACACACTGTGCGGAGATTTTAACCAGGTCAGCGAGTGCTCAAATGAGGAAAGGTCTAGATCAACTCACGGTGTAAACTGCTGTTATTGTAGACCCGACGACAGCCAACATGTGGAGTGAACGTCACTATTGAAGTAAATAAAGCACCGCGCTTACTTTGCATAAACGCGAATGTTAACACCAGATGCACCCGCAAAAGAGTTGCCATTTCGCCGCAGAGAGAATAAAATACGTACTTAAACGATGGCTTGCCAATAAATACCCGACTGCGCCCACGTAAATGTGTAAAAATACTTCGGTGGTACCTCCCACCGAATTAAGGTGCCGAATACGATAAGACTTGCAATTCGCAACTATTGCAACAAAAACAGCTTTTAAAACCTTCAGTCTTGATGAAGCGTTTTTAGTCACTGCATACTGTTAGTATCTATGGTAAGTGTGAAAATGCAAGATGATGGATTACTCCCACGTATTATAAGAATCTGTTTAAATATAATAACACCTCTGATTAAATAGTCATCAAAACAGTCTCCTTGTCATGGTTACGCTGACATAGTGAGCATACTATAGACGAGACTATCTGAGACTTACACAAGCTTCATTTGACTATGAATTAACGATTACGCGCTCATGCATGATAAGTATAGTACTGACGTGGGCTGTGGCACTACACAAGGCATTCCAGAAAGTTCTGCTACCCGCAATCCACCCCCTGACACTAATGAGATCGGATAGCGCACATTGCACGTGTGCGTGCCGTCACTGGCAATGTCAAAAAACTTAAAACGAAAAGAACGGGTAAACAGTTTGATGCCTGAAATCAGAGATAATATATAAAAGTTGTCAACTTAATAGAAATTCAAATTTCATTGAATCACCAACCATGCTAACATACACTGAAGAGCACTTGGTGCAGGAAATCAAAGCTGAAGGTTAGCATGTACTAAAACATTCAAAGGCATGACTGTGCCAACATGAATCAATCCACATCCTGTGGGTGCAATGAAGTGTATGTGTGTGTGTGTGTGTGTGTGTGTGTGTGTGTGTGTGTGTGTGTGTGTGTGCATGTGTATGCATGTGTATGTGTGTATGTAATTGGAAGAAGTGGTGAGCTCATGCAAACACACAACGCATACACACGCATACACACACATGCACACACATACACACAAATTAGGTAATTATCATGTTGGCAAAAATTTAAGTTGGGGGGTCCAAATTGCTGCATTTTGACTTTGGTACCATATACCATGGAAGACTCAACTATCTGTATACTGACCACACCTTAACTACATAATACAGCCCCTCATTCAGACAAGGCCGGCTCTGTACACAGATTTTCATGGCAGTTTGATATAATGTGTCACAGAGCCTGCATTTCAGCATACATTTTTTTTACCAATGCAGTTCAGTCTATGAGTGGTCCAGTTTTCTTTTCTTTTTCCAAAGATTTAAAAAGGGCATAGAGTTTCACTTGGCAAACAATAAGTATGAGGTTTTTCACAACTAAAAAAACAGCTTGTAGGTTTTCATTTCTTACTTTGCATTTATTTCTGTGAATTGTGGCTACTGAAATGTGCACCAGGTAAACAATATGTTATGCAAAAATAAGTGATGCATTTATGAGTTTCCTAGATATACGGTAACTCCTTCCTCCCTCTCCTTCCCTCCCTTACTCCTTCCCTCCCTCTACTTCCCTCCCTCTGCTTCCCTCCCTCTCCTCTCCTTCTCTCCCTCACTCCTTCCCTCCCTCTCTTTCCCTCTGCTTTCTCTCCAAAACACATTACCAAGCCTCAGAAGAGTGGGATGGTGGAGTAGCTAAAGCAAGACAGGCTAGTTGCAGAAACCACTACAAGCATGATGGAACATTAATTACATCACCACCCTATTTATGAAAATGACCTTACCCTCGTCACTGTTGAGGGTTAAGTGCAATCCTCAGTCTAAATTTTGGTTCTAACATTTCTGTTTTTGTGTATTTGTTTATCAATATATGTATTGTGTATTTGAATTAAGGTTATTAAGATTAAAATACTTACTTCCTCCAGCTATGGCATAAGTTGTTTAGCTTGGGATATATAACTCAAAAGCAATCTATGATAATCTATTTTCATGTTGGGCTGGTAGTAGCAGGGCTTAGGTCACCTTGACAAAAATTAAAAAAATAAAACTCTACACTTGCAGGTGATAGGCCCAACAAGATGACCCCCTTGGCCCCCCTCTCTAGTTCTATTTGAGGTAGCATGCATCTGATGCAATCTGTGCTTGTCATTTTATCAAGCCTGGTGGATGATGAGGTGCCAGCAGAGAAGAGTACGTGCTCCACTGGAAGAGAGAGGTCAGCACATTCCGATGTTGAATTCCCAACTGAAATGGCGGTTAGTTAGAAAAAATTGCTAGTGAAATGTAACAATGCCTAGAAACATACATGTATGCACAGTTATAATGCTACGGTTTTGGTTCCAGAGACAGAACTCCGATGCAACATATTTCTCTCCTTCCACTTTGCTCTCTTCCCAAGTACATCACAAGCAACCTGAGAGTGGATCAAACGCTCCCCAAAGTAACATTCTTCCTTTGTGGCCAGAGAGGCAGCTAGGGTGTGGTGGGTATTGCGATAATTACTGATGCAAAGTGTTATTACACTGCATGCTTCAAGGTATGGTCAACAGTGAAGCAATCTAGCTTCTCTCAAAAAAGCAACCTAGGTCCATCAAATTTAATCATGGTACTTCCTTCAATTAAAGAAGTCGTCTTGTTGTTGGTACAAGAGTATCCACAACTCAATTAGATGACATGCAAAGTAGCCCACAGAGATCCAATAAAGATCCCACGTCTGTTCACAAGCACACACAAACACAACGCACGCGCACACATATTTAGGCTGGACATTTTGTTAATGGTATAGGCACCGAGATGAGGTGTGGAATGCCATTACAGCATGATGTTTGTATGCAGGCCTTGAATAAAGCATTTACATATCCAGCAGGGGACAACCATGTCTAAATTTAATGCTCTAAAAAGACCTATATCAATATACCTATACCTCAAAAAAAAAAAAAAGTTTCACCTTGACAGATGCCAGAGAGGTCATGGCAAGATTACAGAACAGGTGGAATGCAGGCGGACATTATGCAATGGGGAGTAACAGCCACATCCATGACATCCACGATGTTGATCTCTCAAACTTCAAAGCATCTTTCAACTACACCCAAGGGGAAAAGTTGTGTTCAGCTTAGACGGCAAGAGAATTTTAATTTCTTGGCCTGGTCATGTAGAATATATATAGCAATATACAATAGAATGTATGCGTTACATTCTACATGACAAGGCCAACAGTTCACCAGTGGCACAAGACGGAAATCTAGGTACCTTCTCTCCAATGTTCACATGCTCAACACAGAAATACCTAAGTTACCATGGAGTTGGCAAGGCTTCCTCAGGTATGCAGAGGTTACAGACACAACAGACAACATAATCCTATTCAGTTGCAGCCCACAGCTGTTGGAACTTTATTAACTGTATTTCCACAAATAGGGTCTGTGAAATAAAAATGGAATGCTGCAATCATAATTCCTACATTATATCCAACCCCTTGACGGTGAAATTGATGGTGCAGAATATAAAGACTTTTGTTCAACCACACTGCAAATATGAAGTGCACAAGTTTCCTAACATGTGCACAAGTCATCCTATGGGTGTGGCTTTTTCTTCTTCTTTTCTGCTTCTTCCTCACGGACCTTCTCAATTTGCTGTATGTATTTGTCAATTTGATCAGTGTCTAGAAACTGAAACACAAAACTGAAATAAAAGTAACGACACATAGTTTTTTTTTAGCTCACTTCAATCTTTTTCCCTTTCTCCATCACTGCTAGTTCTATATTTTTGCTCCCTGATTGCACCACCTCTAACAGTCCCCTTACAGCAAGAATGATGGCCTCATCGCGTGTCTGTGTGCTCTCCTCACTGTAGTACTTCTCAAGGAATTCGCGCACTGTCTTGGCATTTCGTCCCGTAGCGTTGGCCTGGGATAAGGCCAGGCTGTAATGGAGCATCCAACCATCTGCAACCCCCCCCCCCCCCCCCCCCCATCCCATCAAAGGATGCCTCTAAATTACCTTCCATTCATGGTATGTCCCAGCTGGTTCAGTCTGGTACAGTTTAGGGGTCCCTTGATCAAACCCAACAACAAGAAATGAAACACCAAATGGTCTTGCTCCACTCCGCTGAGTGTAACGCTAACAGCAATGAAACAAAATCAACCTACACAAACGTACTACACAATATGAAATAGAGAAAGTCCACTACACTAATTCCCCCCCCCTCCCCTCTGCAAGCATAGAGGAAGCATAGAATACATTATAGTGACCCCTACACTGCCAAAAAAGCAAGGTGACCCATACACCGGGCAACAATGTTGCATGCAACTCATTATATTTTCAGTAAAAATTAGTTTACTGATATTTTACTAGAAATTTACAAAAATTCATTGTGTTGCACGCAACATGTTGCCTAGTGTATGGTCGCCTTTAGTGCATCTGTACTCCAATATGTGGTAAAATTAGACACCTAAAAGTGCTTGTGCAGAAGACAAACACTTCACAGAAATATCAGCATGTTCTAACAGCAGTTGAAGGTTGTGCACACACCCATAACACTGCTTGGAAGGGGGGCTTTGTGTACGTTGCCCTGATTAGAAGCTGCTGCACAGCGTCTAATTGCGAGCTTGTGGGCTGATGTACATTCCCCCCACTAGTGATCACACAAAATACAGAGGTGTTGATTGCAGTGATTTAATGGGGAGAGATGCGCACACATGTGCACAACGCTTCGTACAGGAGGTTCCTTTTACAAACAATTGCAACTATCTATACCAGGAAGTGAACAAGTTCTGTAAATAGATAGTTGCAATTGTAAAGGTACAAACACACGTGTATCTATCCCCATTACATCATGCGGCATACACTGCAATCAACACCTGTGTATTCCGTGTGATCACTAGTGTATCAGCCCACAAGCTCACAAATTAGAGGCTGTGCAGCAGCTCCTAATCAGGGCAACACAAACACAAACACACGCACAATCCAATAATATTTAGACTCTAAAACAATTTAAATGGTTGGTGTTTAGTGAATGCAGACCTTCCTTAATCACAGAGATCAAACACGCAATGGGCTAATATATTATGTAACTGTACACCTCGATAGATGACAATAAATGGTGCCCAGAGGGATGTTTGAAAAAAGGACGTCCTCCAGAGGGTGTTAGGGAATGTCCCGGGGAGTGGTGGCATAAATGCCTGTGCAGAGGGCTAGCAGGTGTAACATAAGCTGTCCACGGGAGGTGTAACCAAACAGAAGCTTGTCCAGGGTGCTGTCCCACAGGGCGATATAACAGAAGCTCATCCAGAGGGTCCCAGAGGGTCCCAGAGGGTTACGTTATTGTTGTGGAAACAATGGCCCAATATAGTACAGTGGGTGCAAAGTGCAGCCTCAAAAGTGCTCCCACAGGGGTGACCTCACCCTATAAGGCTTCACCCCACAACAAAGGTAAACCGTAACTGTGCAGACAGGGAGGACACACATGCCAATGTAGGACACTCAATTTTATTGTTACCTCAAATGCGTTAGGAAAACGTTTCATCCTCTTTTTTTTTTTTTTTTTTTTTTCTACAGCACATCATGTAATGTTTGCTCCCTCCATCTCTAATATCATACAGCAGTAATTACTAGCGTGGTACAGTTCGTTATACGCTACATTTATAGTGGGGAAATAATTATACTCCATGGGGAAGCATCATGGCTATAGATAGGTACACACAAAGGCACAATCACACTGGGAGAGTACTTTAAAGTAACATCGAAGTGCGATAGTAAACTTGCAATTAGACACCACAGCTTCAATCAGACACCTACGGCTTCCAATACACTTGCATGGAAGATTTGGGCATTTGCCACAAAAATACCAGCACCATTGCAACGGCGGTCAAAGGCTTCACACATGCCGGGCCATCGAGGATTGCTAAAAACCTGGCAAGGACAGGGCATACCGTTACGATGGTGCTGGCTTTAGTGCGTGTGGTATTCATGTTTGTAGTCACAATCTGTAAGTGTGCAATATGACCGCACTGGCAAATCTGTAAACCCAAAAAAAAACCTTTCTCCATCCACATGATGTCGACACTTGTGCCACCACCAAGAACAACGCCCAGGTCATTTTGGTTTGCCTGATATACCACCCTAGTAGTTGATCAATATTACAAGAGCACATTGCACAAAACTGCAGATATTAATAAAAGTCATTTTATTTGCATTTCTTTCTTAAATGTTTGATACTGAGCAAATAGATGCCATGCAATACCCTCCTCCTCACAGTACACCATACAATGTACACTATGAATTTAGTCAGGGAGACAGCATTCCTTAGATGGGTTACTGTAGTTCAATAAATTAACGTGTACATGGTGTAGTTTGATTAAGAATTGACCATTGAAAATGTGGTACTGTACCATACAAAACCCTACATCACTGTTATTTACTGATAGTGTGGTCATGGTGATGAGAAATATGTGTTTTGAGAGGTAGAGAATTTCAACACACAAATTCCTGCAATCCTCAGGTGCAACAGCTGTGAGAACTCCTTAAAAGACCACAAACTGAGTTACTGGAAACACATGACTACCATAACACAATACCATGATAAGAAGTATCAGGAATAAATGTCGAGCTATTGTTATTCCCCGTACAAAGAACACTGCCAGTGCCAACATATGGGATGTTGAAAGAGTATAGCAAAATTAGGCAGTGGTAGTGTTTTCTGTCGAAACTGTGATAAGTTATTGTTATTGCTGTGCCTATAAGCTACCAACAGTTGTGCCTCTAAGCTACCAACAGTTGTGCCACTAAGCTACCAACAGTTGCGCCTCTAAGCTACCAACAGTTGTGCCTCTAAGCTACCAACAGTTGTGCCTTTAATCATAGATTGTCCATTCGTACATTAAACCAGTTTAACAGTTTTAATGAGACACATGGAAACGTAATGTTTCCTCAAATATAGGCTCCAAAACACTCCATTAGACCCAGTGTAAGCAAAAACTATAAGAGTTCGCTATAAAGTCCTTGTTTACCGATGAGACACTGACCCACCATTTTTGGCTTCGCCTGATTCCTATCTGAATAGTTGCAATGCCATTAACAACCTTGCTCTACCAGCACACAGCTCTCTGGCCAATAATGGCCTTTGAAGAGGCACAAACGTTTATATCAATAGCCAGTCCTTTAGCCATGGTAGTTAAGATGGTGGCAAAAAGTGGGTGCATGAAATTTGCTTATAACACAACAAATAGTGAGACTAGCGTTGAGAACTGGTGTGGTGCTAATGCCTAAGGGGTGTGAGGACAGGACAGTGGTGCTGTTGGAGCAAAGTGTGGTGCTAATGCCCAAAGGGTGTGAGGATAGGACAGTGGTGCTGTTGGAGTAAAGTGTGGTGCTAATGTCTAATGGGTGTGAGGATAGGACAGTGGTGCTGTTGGAGTAAAGTGTGGTGCTAATGCCTAAGGGGTGTGAGGATAGGAAAGTGGTGCTGTTGGAGCAAAGTGTGGTGCTAATGCCCAAAGGGTGTGAGGACAGGATAGTGATGCTGTTGGAGTAAAATGCGGCCTTTTATGCTGTGTAAAAGGTGGAAGAAGCAACAGTTGTGCCTCTAAGCTACCAACAGTTGTGCCTCTAAGCTACCTAGTTGTGCCTTTAATATCTAATGTACCAGGCGTCCTGAGGGTACACGTACAGAAAATTGATTTATTCACAGTTGTGCCCGTTTAACATTTGACGGTGCATGTTCCTGGCACAGGTCCTTCAGAGCTTGGCCCAAAATTGCCAAGCTCTAATTCTTTTTGACTGGTCTCAAGCAAGAGCGTCAGAGCGACCAAGTTGATCAAATAGCTTCACATAGACACTATGCTTGGACCAGAAAAAAAGAATTAGAGCTGGGCAATTTGGGGCTAAGCTCCAAAGGACCTGTACAACGAGCATGCATCGTCAAATGTAAAAGGGATGTTAAACTGGCAGAACATGAATAAATTTATTTTCTATACACCACGGTAGACAAATGTACCCCCAAGAGGACATCTGGTATATTAGACATTAAGCTGCCAACAGTTGTACCTTTAAGCTAACAATAGTCGTGCCTCTAAGTTAGTGCTCCTAAGCTACTAACAGTTGTGCCTTGCAAGCTGCCAACAGTTGTGCCTTGAGAGCTGTCAACTGGCAGCTCTCAAGGGAGGTTTGCTCATCTTAACTTTGATGGTCAGACATAATACAGTGATTGACAGTAAACCTCGCGTAAAAAAACAAAGTGATGAATGCGTGGTACAATTAACCTCCAACAGCTAAATTCAAAAAAGATTGCAAACATCATTTTGATCCATGGTTGAAAATAGAAATAGTACTTCCTAATGATGCTTATAATGTGACAATCTTAGTTTTATTAATTGCTTAAAACCATTTGGTATCATTCTTTCATGGGAAGTGTGTTAATGAACTAAACAATGATTTCTACATCACTCCTGTTTGGCTCAGCACATAACAGGAGATAGCTATTCCTCAGAGACATCTTTTAACTAGTCATGTGCTCCATAGTAGTTATGTGATTTTCCTCAGGTTGTATTATTAGAGTTCCCATTGATAGAACGTACAGCATAGTGTGGTACAGTAACTTTTTGAGTCTCTACCCACCATGTAGTGTATGAACATGTTCACTTATGATGTGCAAAAAAACATACTTTTTTCCAGCAATGTGAGAATATTTATGGAATCAGACATGCTGATGTGTTATATATATAAGAGCAAATGGCTCGTTAATGCAGGAGAAATTCCCCCCCCCCCCCCCCCCCAAAAAAAAAAAAGAAAATGCATTGGGCATCGGACATACTAAAGAAAGGAAGACCTAAAATAATTCCCATTTACTGAAGAAATAGTTAAATATGAATAAGAACTAATTTGCATTGTATTTTAAAATAAAATATGCACTCATAGTAACATGTAAAGAAAAACATTCTCGAATGAGAAAGTTGGTGGAATATAGGAATTGGAGGGAAAAGTGGCATAAAAAGGAAGGGAACAAGGTTTTGGGAAAGGAAAAATGATACAAAAATCCTACATTTTGCAGTTCTTTCTTTTAGTTCTGTTACATTTACACGTGCTATAGGATTTTTCTTTTCCCCAAACCTTGCTACCTTCCTTTTTGCCTCCAATTCCTATATCCCACCAACTTCCTCGTTAGAGAATGTTTTTCTTTACTTGTTCCTCTATTTATTATCGATGATACTGATAAGTGCTGATAAGATTAAGACGTAAGCTTGTTATGTTTATTGAACGGCTTACAGCAGCTTGCTTCTTTTCAGTGTTCTCTTCGTAACAAGTGCGGGCTTTTGCTATGCACGCTTCTGATAATCTATGCTGTCGGCTCTAGAGGTTCTATTCTATTGTTGTGACAAAAACAATTTCACAGCGACAGAACTTATTTTACGTATGTCATGGTTATGTACGTCCAGCATTTAAATAGAATTATGGCACCAGTAGCCATAGTAACAACAACCTATGAGTTTAGCAGCTGCCACTACAAAAATAAGGTATTTCACGTATCATGTGCACAGCTAATCAGTGAAGATAAAACGCTGAATCATTACACGTCCTTTTGTACAAACGGCATCATTTGAAATTGATTCTATCGCGAGTTATACGAAAATAAAGGAAGGAAAGAGAAGAACCTGGAGAATGATAGGAGCAGGTACAAGGGTGAGCTAATCGTATTTTGGTTCTCTAAAACCATGCGTTTTTGTGGAGTTGGACTAGCGTGAACTCGTCATTTGATTTCTACTATTACCTACACTTATCCGTTCGTCGGGAGCATCACTAGTCGCGGTTCACTGTTTTAAAAAATGATATTCATGACCTGGGTCAATTCGTATATAGGAACTAATATAGTTCCTGATATATAATCCTTTTTTTATGTAGACAATAAATAAATTTTTTATCCAAATTTTTTATCCAAAAAAAAAAGTCAAGTGATCAGTCATATAACTGCTGGTTAGTGTATTACAGCAGTAATGTTCTAAGTTATTAGTCTATTAATTGGTATTGTAGTAGGACAACCAAAACACGCATTGTTCTTTTTGAAAAGTAAAAAAATTAGTGAGATTGTCAAGGAGCTGGGATTCCTCCCCATCTGACCAGCATCCAGCCCACCTATCTTGACCAACGTACTTGTATTTGTTTCATTTATTTATCATGGTTTATACAATGACAAGTTCGAAATAACATTCATAAAAATAATTGTTAGGCTAATTATAATAGTTCGAATTCATATTTAACTATTTCTTCAGTATCAAAATAGCGTTTCAAAGTATTATGCTCAGCAGACATATGCATTATGGTATCGCAACATGCGGGTGAATCCGGCTCGAGCAGATGCGAAAGACCCGCTCATTCCCACCACCACCAGCGTGGGTGAGAGTCAACGGGCATACTCACCTGACAAACTTTTGCGACGTATCTGGTAATGTATTCCACGGTTACTGGGTCGTCTACTGTTAGTCGGTGACTCTGGCACTCCACTCTAGCTTTGTTAACGAGTACCCTGGCATCTGCCGTTAGTCCAGCAAATGCAAGGCACACGTGATCATCCAGTGAACAGATTTTGCGAACAGTTCTGGCGTCCTGGAGCTTGGCCAACGCTCTCTTTTCCACGGCCAAAACTACTGTATCTTTCCCCCTTACAGCAACCTGTGAATAAATGCACCGGTAGCACTCATGGTGGGCATTGAATAAAATTGTAATAATGCCGAAGCGCAATACGTACCGCAGTTGAGCCTTTCTTAACGGCTTCTTGGGCATATTCCACCTGGAACAGGTGACCGTCTGGAGAAAACACTGTAAGAGCGCTGTCATATTTGCCTGCACCAGCATCTGCCATCCTACGCTTTGGCGCGGTAGCTTTATAGTTATTAACGGTTTATTAATAGTGTGACATTTAATATAATAACACGATGCAGTTCTACACAGTGCACTTAGCCACCCCATCTCACTTCCCTCTCACAAACTCAATCACTTTATTCAACAACTGTGTTTTCCACTTTCTGAAGCTGTATCAGAGCAGTGACACCTCTCTGATGTGATAGAAGACTAACTATTTACAAAGCATTATATTTATATGTTCATGTTATGTGTGAATAAAGCATGTCTGCTATCAGTGTCCTCCCCTCACGCCTCTGTGGTTGCCCCTTCAGAAGTTACGGTACTTTGACCTCTGCAAACGTGCTGCACAACACAATCCATGAGGCATGGATCCCTTTCAGTTCGTTCGGTGGGTTAGGTAAGGACAATGTTCACACTGGTCCAGCTGACATATTAGTTTCTAACCCCAGTGGCTCGGCTAGTGCTGCTTACAGAATCACAGTCACCTTATCGCTTAATTCTTCAATTATTTTGGAAGCAGGCATTTCAGCGGGTGCAGCAGCTAAAGCAGATGAAGTAAGAAAGCACTCTAAGAATGGTGTTAAG
Source organism: Eunapius fragilis (assembly GCA_963681505.1). Taxonomy (NCBI): domain Eukaryota; kingdom Metazoa; phylum Porifera; class Demospongiae; order Spongillida; family Spongillidae; genus Eunapius; species Eunapius fragilis. Next base: position 1,084,594 of record OY811984.1, read on the forward strand.
AGCACGTAACAAGAGTGGCCTCCACACTTTTAGCTGTGGAAACATATCCATGGAGCATGGGGAGCTGGAGCAGCTGGAAAAACATTTTCATTTATTGCATTCTACAGATGAAAGTCAATGGTTTTGTCTAACCTGTATGGCAAATTTAATATCATTCTCATTCAAGCAAATGCTAGAGCCATAATGATGAGGTCATTGGTGCTGGTTACTGCAGATTGTTTATTGGAAAACCTGTACAATTATTATATGTTTGTATGTATCTCATGTATTATAATAATTATAATACAGTAACATATAAGAGAACAAAACAACATGGTAAGCATTATAAATTGTCGTTTCATAGTTCATAGAATAACAAAGAGAAAGACTAACGGAAGTCCCATCCCATCAGCCATGTCTAATGCACTCCTCCATTTAGTGCGAGAGCCTCGGAGACATGAATTGGTGGCTCTGATTATGTTGAATGTTAAGCTAGCCCACAGCCATCCCTTCACCTCTCCATAAGACTTTTCCCATTTCATACAAATGTGTTCAAAGGTGCTTAAGATAGCATGTTGCTTCACATCCCAAGGAATACAAGCTAGGAGATGAAGGACCTTGACATGGCAATTGATCTAACCAGGGGCAAAGGTGATTCAGTCTTACTGTAGATATCACATATTGCCTTCTGCTGATTGAATGCATATGTCCAAACGTGAAGCAAGACAGGAGAGATAAGTGCTGGGCTTCTTTGCCCCTTGATACAGTGACAAGCCCATCCCAGTTCAGAACACTTCCCACCATTAGCATCATGTTTTCACGCCTCAGCTGCCTGAACCTCTGCACCAGCACACACCCTGCTAATAAAATGTTTGAATTATATGTAAGGGGTGTCATGACACCAGGACTAGAGTAGTACGGGGGCATAATTTGGTATACTTCGTCCATGTACCTTTTATGAGCCATCCTAAGTGTTATTCTGTGGACGAATCCTAAGTGTTCAGTGAATGCTCTAGGAGGGTCATTTAAATAGTACTTGGTTTTCTAAAAACACTTTTTCTAAAAACACTGCCTCAAACAGCGCTGATTTTGTGGTTTATATGCAATGTTTTCATTTTTTCCACGTCTAGCACTACATCCAGTTTCGAATAAACGATGAAAAACACAACAACTGAAGCGGTAAGGTTTCTGCGAGCAAAAACTAATTGTAGAGCCTCACAGTTTATCACTTTACAACGGATACGCGGTGTTTTTTAGCTTTTCCTTCAGATTTTCTTCGGCTCTTCCCATTTTCTGCTCGTACTTTGCTGGTTTCGGTCTGGCGTGTTTGTGGAAGGTATGGACTTTTAGACTTTTTTCTGCTTGGTTCATTATCCGACCTGTGATTAAGTATTTCTGCAGGGAGAAAAAGAGGATCGATGAAATTAGCGGCCTATATAATTTAGTGTCATTGGGTGGAGCCATGCACGGTGACCTAAAAATTCCTGATTTGTGCTGTACTCTGTCAGTAAGGGTGTATAGGCAAAGCTGGTTGAAGGAGACCCAGACACCTTGACTACTAAACACAGTTCACGTTCTGTGAAGAACTGGGTGGCGTTTTCGTGGGGAAACTGTGAGACCTCTTTCACCCTTCCTTCAATGCTGCATAGGTCAATCGTTTCTAGGGTTGGAGGGGGGGGGGGGGGTACTAGACAGCGGGAAGGGGTATCTAATGTCCCACCGTCTGTAGCAAGGCCGCGATATTTCTTTCTTATTGCTTGCAGCAAAGAAATGACGAGGCAGTTGGCATTAAAAAGTCCTTCTAGTTCAACAGTATGAGCTATGTAAGTGCCAAATAACCATTTCTCGTGCTTTTACTAGTACCTTCTCCGTTGGGCAGAAGTACACGAATCAGCATCTTGTTGTTATGACTACCGAGACATAATTATTTAAAAGTATTGTTTCATTCTATTATTACACATCGCCCCGCCCCACGGGTAATATTGTAACACATGCCTTCGTAGTAGTACGTAAATTATGGCTTATATTGCGAGGCATTTGGTCGTGCTAAGGGCTTGCCTGACAGTTCCAAGGCGAGTGCCTCTGTGCAGGGCCTTGTACGAGACGAGCACATTAAGAAGGTTTTCATCAAACCCGCCAAGAGGTAAATTATGAGTCTTTCTAAATAAAAATTATAATGTATATATACCTTAGGGTTCGGTAATTTTTTCCCGAGAAAGCCTTCAGAGGAAAAGCCAACCGAGAAGGACAGAGGTTGTTTTCTACTTCAGTACAAAAATAAATATTATTTTCTGCTTACAACCAGCTCCAAAAGATAAAGAGAAAGAGAAAGAAAGAAAGGGGGACGAAAAGGAATTTGAAATCAAATTTGAGTTTGACCCGAAGAACTGGACATCGTGGCTGCCTCTGGCTGCTGCTGTGGCCTTGGGCTACTGGTTGACGCGTTCAAGTGATCGGTCTCGTCAGATCAACTGGCAGGAGTTCAGAGTGAATTATCTAGAGAAGGGGGAAGTAAGTGTGTCTTTTTGTCATCTCCCCCCCCCCCCCCTCCCCACTCTACCCTCACATACAACCCATCAGTGCTAATATTTGTACACATGAATTGGCAGGTAGACCACTTGCAAGTGGTGAACAGGAGCCAAGTAAGGGTCTTCCTGAAGAGGGACTCTACAGCAGCTGCACCAGGGGTACGGTTGGGGGGGGGGGGGGGGGGGGGGGGAGCCAATTTTATTGCTGGAAAACGTATAACATTCTTCTCCCTTCTCACACAAAGGGACCTGCCTACCTCACCTTTACCATTGGCAGCATGGAGTCCTTTGAGAGGAGTCTTGAACAGGCCCAAAGGGACCTTGGTATTGACCCTGTGGACCAGGTCCCTGTGTTTTTTGTTAATGAAACGGATTGGTTAACTGAACTGTTCAAGTTTTTCCCAACGATCCTGATGCTAGGAGCACTTGTATTTTTGGGCAGAAGACTGTCATCAGGTGCTAGTGGTCGAGGGGTAAGCGTCTTGCTGTGTTTGCTTATAATGTGTGTGTGTGTGCGTGTGTACATGTAATGAGTATGTATTATGACTGCTATATGATGTGCGGTTTAAGTCAGAATGTCCTTTGTGTGTGTGTGTGTGTGTGTGTGTGTGTGTGTGTGTGTGTGCACGTGCGTGCACATAGGGTTTATTTGGAGTAGGGCAATCTACTGCTAAGTTCATTAACAAGGAGACAAATATTACTACTAAGTTCAGGTGACACAGCATGTTCTCTATGTACTGCCCACTTTGTCCCTTCTCATCCTTCACCTTATCACCCCTCATGTTCTGCCTCCTTGTCTTACTCGACTTCATCCTTCTCTGCTATCGCTACCACCTCACCTTCACTTCTCACCACCTCACCATCTTCACTCACCATCTCACCATCTTCACTCCTCAACATCTAATCATCTTCACTCACCACCTCACCATATTCACTCCTCACCACCTCACCATCTTCACTCGCCATCTCACCATCTTCACTTACCACCATGTTCTCCCTTTTCCTGAAGTGATGTTGCTGGCTGTGAAGAGGCGAAGGTTGAGATAATGGAGTTTGTCAACTTTCTGAAGAATCCCCAACAGTACCTTGAGCTTGGGGCCAAAATACCTAAAGTAGGCTTGCTTTGTCATTTGTAGAAATGTCCTTTATCTGTTTGGGACAACTTCTTCCCTCCTTTCATTAGGGTGCCATTTTGTCAGGCCCTCCTGGAACTGGCAAGACCATGCTTGCCAAGGCCACTGCGGGGGAGGCAGGTGTCCCGTTTCTGAGCATATCTGGGTCCGAGTTTTTGGAGATGTTTGTAGGCGTAGGCCCTGCTCGTGTCAGGGACCTGTTCAGTCAGGCTCGCAAGAATGCCCCCTGCATCATATTCATTGATGAGATCGATGCAGTTGGACGTACTAGGAACAAGAGGGGAGGATTTGGGGGACACGACGAACGGGAGAACACTTTGAACCAGCTCCTTGTGGAGATGGACGGTAGGGGCTGGGGAAGGGTGAACAAGTGCTTTGAGTTAATGGATGTACTGATGCAGGTTTCAACACCACCAGTGGGGTTGTGGTTTTGGCCGGTACCAACCGACCCGATGTGCTTGACCCCGCGTTGCTGAGACCGGGGAGGTTTGATCGGCAGATCTATTTGCCTCCCCCGGACATCAAGGGAAGGTGTGTTGGTTTTGTGAACTGGCACACACGTGCGGTACTTTTCGTTGTGTAATGCAGCAGACCACATCCTCCCAATTGAGGAACAACCTTCACCCACCTAACGTGCATTTGCTTCCGATTGGGAGTATTGGGAGTGTGTAGCATTTAAGTTGTGTGTTTACAGCAGATTCTGATGGCTTGTAGTCGCCTTGAGCGTGGGCGTTCACTTCTGGATGCCAAATGGAATACATTGTAGCGTGATAAACTGGATACTTACACAGCATCATGACACTCTTCAAACTTGTAGCCAATTGTGTGAATATAAGGGCTTTCCTAACCTCTCAAACTGTATCTTTTTGTCTGCGACCTTTACCTTAGGACGTACCCCTGCCTGTAGGGTCTGGGAGAGGTCAAAATAAAACTGTTGGGTTCCCAAGAGGGACAGTTCTTACCTTTTGATTTCACGTGTGTCAAAGAGATTAAATGATTGTGGTAATTTATAATCATGAATCGAGTGGATTTGTGTAACAAGTTATAAACTGGTGTGCTGCATGAAACAGCTGTGTTACTTGTAGGCAATATCTATTTTTTAAGTGTACTGCTTTGAAAGCAGCTTTAATTTGGGCAAAGTTGAATGCATTATTTTAAACCACACCATAAATATTGATCTGACCACTGTACTCTAATAGTACTTATCTATGGAGACACCTATGCCACATTCACGTGTGCACACACACACACACAATGCAGGGCATCAATCTTTCGGGTTCACCTTCGACCAATCAAAACAAAGCTGAACATAGACGACTTAGCAAGAAGGATGGCTTCACGAACACCAGGCTTCACTGGAGCCGACATAGCCAACGTTTGCAATGAGGCAGCTCTAATTGCTGCCCGCTACTCTGCTCCTGACGTTCAACTCACCCATTTTGAGCAAGCCATTGAACGAGTCATTGCTGGTACATAGTAGAAATGGGGTAGGGGTGAGGTCATGGGGGGCAAGGTAGAAGGGGTGGAGCAAAAGAAGTTATTGGAGGTTTAAATTAATAATAGCTATTCTGTCTTATTGCAGGTCTTGAGAAGAAGTCTCTGGTAATACAGGCTGACGAGAAGAAGATCATTGCCTACCACGAAGCTGGGCATGCCGTGATTGGATGGTTTTTACGCTATGCGGACCCACTAATGAAGGTATAGGAAGGGGAGGGGAGGGGAGGGGGGTATGTGAGGAAAGAAGATCAACGTAAACCTTGGTCTCAGGTGTCGATCATCCCAAGAGGGAAAGGACTTGGATATGCTCAGTATCTCCCCAAAGAGCAGCATCTTTATACCACAGAGGAGGTGAGTTGTCTGCCGTCTGTAGGCTGTTGACTTTGTTGTCTGCTTCATAGCTGTTTGACAGAATGTGCATGACCCTTGGAGGAAGGGCCTCGGAAAAAGTGTTCTTTGGGAAGGTCACAACAGGTGCCCAGGATGATCTTAAGAAAGTAACAGCAAATGCCTATTCTCAGGTAGATTGGGTCCCAGGAGGTTAGGGATACATGTAACTTGGAAAGAGGTGCCATGCTTATGAAATGTGTGTATTATGTGAGTTAATGGTAAAGGTTGGTTTGTACAGGCTATGGTACATTTGTTTGGAAACATGAAAGGACGCAGAATATAAGGCAGCTTAGCTACATGTATTAGCAAAAACCAAACCCATATATAATGCCCTATCGGGGGGTAAGGGGTCACCATCTTCGTTTTAACTGCAGGTAGCAAAGTATGGCATGGACGCTAAAGTGGGTCAGGTTTCCTTTGACCTGCCTGTTGAAGGAGATGGTCCCATGTTTGAGAAACCCTACAGTGAAGCCACAGCACAACTAATAGATGAACAATCGCGAAATCTGATAGACCAAGCTTACCAAGCAACTGTAGACCTCATCACAAAACACAGAGAGGATGTAATAAAGGTGATGTTGTGTGAGTGTGTGGAATGAATGCCTTTGACAAATCCCTTCCCTCTACCCCAAAAAGGTGGCAGAGCGGTTGCTGCAAAAGGAAATACTACAACGCGAGGACATGATAGAACTGTTGGGGCCCAGGCCATTCCCTGAGAAGTCTACGTACGAGGAGTTTGTTGAGGGAACTGGAAGCTTAGATGAGGACATAAATTTGCCAAAAAGCTTGGAGGACATGAATAAAAAGAACAGGACAAAATCTGGATAAAACTGCATTGAATATTCCCCAACATAATTAACACACACACACACAGTTCATTCTCTTTCTGATATCACAGTAGCTGAATGAGAAGGGATTGTATCACGTAGGTTCTTTCTGGTGCTGTCCATTGTACTAAGCAGCAGAGTGGAGAATGGCTGTCCTTTGTTGATTCAACACAATAAGACTCTGGCTGAATCAACAACTAGAGATCACATAGGTTTTAAAGGGTTAAAACTCCACCCAAGCTAATAATGCTCAATATTACCTTGAACACAGTATTAACTTTGCAGTTCTTTCCAGTGACATCATCATGGTAACTGTCATGAAGGGATGATGCTCACTAGCACTATTTCAGTTAATGCTCACCTTTCTGATGTAATGTTTGCAATCTTTACTGCGTACTCGATATCTGGACTAAGGAGAACTCCTCCATTTTCTTGCGAGTGCAGGAGCTGTCCCGTCCGTACCATCCCTGCCACCTGGGAGCAAGGTACACTGCAGTAGGCAGTGTGCCACATGGAACAGAAATTATGTGCCAACTTATGTGAGTGCGACCTGAGGGAGAGGAGGTAGGAAAGGGTGGGAGAAAGGTAAAGGGACTCCATTTCTAACCTCAGCGTGAACTGGCACCAGCCAATTGGGAGGGTGTAAGGCTGTGGGGGATTGCCTGAAGTGGCCACTGCGATCATTCCCACTGAGCATTTGGCACAGTAGCACCTAGCTAGGCACGGTCCAATGGCAAAGAGCGAGTGTGTGTCCATTAAGTGGTCTTTGAACAACTCGCACTGGGTCAGAGTAGGACAGGAGTGGGGTGCCCGACTTGGCGACTCTTGCAACAAGGACTCCTTTTTCAACTCGTCTGCGAGTTTGGAGGCTCTGAGTGACTCCCTGCGGAGTGTGTGATCGACTGCTATGGCTACTTCCCTCTCCTTGTTGCTAGCCACATGAGGGCCTGTTGTGTGAAATAACGTCGCGTGGGAGTATCCCTCCTTACACCTGAAATGACTCACCACTAATTTCCTCTTGCACCTGAGTAAGTTTCTTTGGTGCGCCTCCTATTCTGTAGACTGTGTCGAGGATGAACTGAAGGGTGCCGGCATCCTGAAGCATGGCTTTGGTAACCCCAGCCATGTCGAACAAATATTGCCACTCTGGGCTTAAGTGGTTAATCTGACAGGGAGAAGAAACCAATTTGGAGAAGCAGGTGGTATGTGGGTGTTAAGCAATACGCAAGCACCCAAGTGAAATCGGGGCTCACATCAAAATCTGCTACTTTTGGTTTGCTCGTGAGCCTGCAAAGAGCACAGTTTTACCCAACGCGACACGTAAGCTACTCTGTATAACATACTCTGTGGGTCTCTGCAGCTGCTTGGTTTCAGAGTCCACCCTTGCACGCAGCCTCAGAGCCTTGTCCTGCTGAAGCTTCATTACCCTATCCAGATGACATACATACTGCTGCCTCTCTCCAGCATCGTGAAAGCCAATGCAGGTGATCCCGTGCTGGGGAGAGGGAGGATGTGGCACGCTAAGGAATGTAAACACGTACATCCACACCCCTTACCTCAGATAAATAAGTGATGACCAACTTGCTTGGCGTGTCGTATTCAAAAGTCTTTGTTATTCTTTTTTCTCCAACCACAGTCTGCTCCTAATGAAATAATTAAGGGAATATTGTGCTTCGTGAACGAACTGCAAGCAAAATACATGCACTACACACACACACACACACACACACACACAGCAGGTACACATATTTGATAGATATGTATATATCAGAGATAATTATCTCTGTCCATATGTAGAACACTTCATGCATGCCTAATTATTACATTGTAAGGGTCACCTTGGTATCAACCACTCTTATGTAGTAACCCTTCTGCACACTGTCCTTCATCAGGACACTCAGGTATTCTGCACCTTGTGGTAATGGCTGGCCATTGAAATGAAGGTGGCTGTGTGCCAGAGCTATTACCTGCGAAGACACATCATTTGTGATGGGTGGGAACACACAGCATTAGCCAACGCACTGTGCAATGCGACCCAAACAGACGAGCCAACAGGTCTGTCAGCGCATCGCTGTCCTCGTGTTTAGTGATCTGTTGGAATCGGCGTGCTACACAACACGACGCCAACGTTACAACAGGGGATAAAAGGCGAGGGAGGAATTGCATTTGAGACACTCGGTCTCTGGCTCTTACACTTATCCTGCGACTGCGCTTGCCCGCTTTCGCAAGGTAGCACGTGATGTAGCTGTAGCTCGTCCCCTTCCACGCGTAGTTCGTGCGTAGTGCAATAAGTTGTTAGTTCGTCGAGCGAGCCAAAAGCGTGAGGGTTTTCGCCATCTTCTGATGTATCTAAGATGTATCTTCCGTCTCGGTTGTACACTAGAATGTGATAAATATGACCTCCAGACCTGTTTCAGGATATATGATAAGATGGAACTATAGATCGTGGATTTAACCTTACTTGGCAGAAACAACGAAGCACCCGGGCTGACTTTGGCTGTCGCGAATGATAAAGTAGCCATCGCCTGCTTTCTCAAGAAGTGCGCTGGCTTTCTTGCTGGAGATAAGTCCGTGGTAGTACGACATGTATTGTTCAGTGGACACATGGGTCTGGGCACAAGAGCTGTGGGCGGTACTGGAAGTATTCCAAACAGAGCTCCCCAACATTGAATGTTTGCTGACGCGTAGCTTACAACAGCTCGCAACGCCAACTTCACACCAACATTAACGTTTCTCATGATAGATCCATGACTCAGACATTTCCCCAGTGCGATATTTACCGTGTACCCGGCTATGGCACCGAACCTCTTTCCCGTAACGTAGCTGCTGAAGGTAACGTTGGAAGTTCTTCGCTGACGATTTTACATTTCAACGACGTTTACGAGGTGAGGGAGAGAGAAAAGGAACCAGTGGGAGGTGTAGCCCGCTTCAAGACCAAAATAAACTTGGTGCCTGTACAAGATCCGCTTGTATTGTTCAGTGGAGACGCTCTGAGTCCGTCTAACAGTGAGTCATTTTATTCAACCGCCGACGTTCATATAACTTCAACGCCTTTCAGTGAGCACGGTAACCAAAGGGCTGCATATGGTGTCCGTTCTCAACAAACTCGACGTCAAAGTGGCTGTCTACGGAAACCACGACTTCGGTGAGTTGTTATACCTTTTCCCTCACGTGTCAGCCCACCCTTGGGGCTTCCATCGGCAGACTTTGGTGTTGATCACCTGGTGAAAGTGTCGCAACAGACGACGTTTCCATGGCTGATGAGCAACGTTCTAGACAGGAGAACGGGGAGACCTTTAGCAGAGGGGAGAAGGTCTCTTGTGTTGGACTGGAGGGGGGTAAGGGTTGGTCTGATGGGATTAGTTGAGTGGGAGTGGCTGGACACCCTCGCTAACCTCGGCCAAGAGGACGTGATCTTCACAGACTTCGTTACAGTAGCCTCTGAGATTGTGAGGGAGTTAAAACAGCAGGTGGGTGTAGCAAAGTGACATACAGTTATTGTGATGTAATGTGTGTGTGTGTGTGTGTGTGTGTGTGTGTGTGTGTGTGATGTAATATATGTGTGTGTGTGATGTAATATGTGTGTGTGTGTGTGTGTGATGTAATATATGTGTGTGTGTGATGTAATATGTGTGTGTGTGTGTGTGTGATGTAATATGTGTGTGTGTGTGTGTGTGATGTAATATATGTGTGTGTGTGTGTGTGTGATGTAATATATGTGTGTGTGTGTGTGTTTGTGTGTGTAGGGTTGCCAGCTCCTGATTGCCCTGACACACATGCGTATGCCCAATGATTTAAGGCTGGCGAGAGAAGTGCAGGAACTTGATCTTGTACTCGGAGGTCACGACCACCACTATGAGATGAGACAGGCATGTTGTTTAGGGACAGGTGGGGTGGGAATGAAAGCAGGGGTACAGGCAAATCCAAGATTTGGTTATGGTGGAGAGCATCCCAGCAAGGAGTATGGAGGAGCGCTCTGTAAGCTCCCTCATCAGTCCCTGCCGCTTTGCAACTTTTAAAATGACAAAACATGGCATAATTGTATAGTAACAGATGTAATATGAATGTGGGGGGGGGGGGGGGGGGGGGCAATTGCCATTTCATACACCATGGGGGGTGGGGCTGGAGGGGTAACATTTTTGTCTCATCACTTGTGGCATTCATTGTAATTAATTTTGCTTAGGTTGGAAGGACAGTGGTACTGAAGAGTGGTTCAGACTTCAGGGAGTTCTCACAGGTGGATGTAACCTTTGTTGCCGGGCAACAGCCGCAGTTCAGGATCACCAAGCACACCATCACTAGGGAAACCCCCCACGACCCAGACATGCAGGCACTGGTGGAACAGTTCTCGGAGCTGGTGGACCAGGGTATGGAGGAGGAGCTCATATACCTGGACTGTGACCTGGACGGCAGGTTTAGTCATGTTCGGACTCAGGAGACCAATCTTGGCAATCTGGTTGCAGACATCATGCGTAAGTCGACCAGGGCAGATGCGGCTCTCTTCAATTCTGGTAGTCTGCGCTCTGACACTATACACGAGAAGGGTCCACTGAAAATGAAGGTGAGACGGTCGTATGGATTGCATCTTCGTTGTGATTATAAAGAAAACGTTGTTACAACAAATGCGAAGCAGCCTAAATGTTTATTTAAGCCAGTTAGATGAGACATAGTTTTGCATGCGTACTACTCCACAGAGCTTTCTCTTACTCACCTGTAGGACCTGAAGGACATCTTTCCCATGGTGGATCCCCTTGCTGTGGTGGAGGTGACTGGCAGACAGCTTCTGGCAGCATTGGAGAACGGTGTCTCCCAGTACCCTAAGCACGAGGGAAGGTTCCCTCAGGTGTCTGGGATAAGGTTCTCCTTTGACCCAAGCCAGCCTGTGGGTGGGCGTGTGCTTGCACACAGCGTATGCGTTGATGGGGTCCAGCTTAAATCTAGCCAAGTAAGGACAGTGACCATTTTTTAAGTTGTTGACTCATTCATGAATTTGTGTATGTGGGGGCTTTGCATAACCTTACACTTATGTATTCAATATTCAATAATTTGCATTGTGTCACACACACACACACACACACACACACATATCATGTATTCAGTCATGCTTTAATGGTACATCCTTTGCTAACAAACAGTGGTCACTGATGTTTTGATGTTTTTCACCCATGATGTCAAGGATCTGTGCCTGTTCAATCTGGGCACTAGGTCTTGTCCCCATTCCAGAGCTGGTGACAAGTTATTGGCCCCTGTTTACTGATGGTTATGGAATGTGACTTATTATGCTCACACCATACTAGATACGCTCAAGGAGAAAGAATAACTAACTGGGTTAAGAAACCTTCTAGCATTATAACTTTTTATCTTTGCTGCCAGTTCCTATGCTTTGGAACTGATATCAATAGGGGTCATTCATGTGGAAGCCTTCTTCTCTTAAATTTGCGATAATAATGTTGCACTCTTTACTATCTAGTGAGATGTTTTGAACTTGTATGCATTACTTTCTAGGCGTTGTATCAACTGTACAGCAGTTGGAAGTGATTTTTCTCGCTATTTTTATATGGCTAGACCAAAAAAAAACGAACCCGTTTCATGCCCGCAATGGTTTTGAAATGCACACATCATGTCTTTGTGCTTGGTGTTTTGACCTAAGGACTTGCATGCTTAAGAGTTTTGCATATAGGGCACTCGGTTCTTTTGTTTTTACGTTTCAGTCTTTACCTTGCTAAGCTATACTGCCCTGGGTTCTTTACAGTTTTTTAACTGGGTGCTAGCAAATGCTTCACTCTAGTAGGCATTGTATGCTGAGATTTGAACAGCTGCTCAGCTCGACTCCCCCTTTAAAAATGACTCCATGGGCATCACTGCAATCCTTAGTTTTCTACAAAGCATTCTTTTATATTTAGCTTATTATGGCACACAACCCTAGATGGAATAACATTGTTAATGACTGAAGCATGGCATTCAGAGTAGTTTTTTTGTCTGTGCCATTTTTGGGGTGTTTCAAAACAGGCTCACCCAAAGCAGAGTGCAGTCTTCTAAGCCGCTGCCTAATACCCCCTCAGACACAATGATAAAAATCATTTCAGCAAAAAGGGTCCTAATGAAATAGCCTTCTAACACAAATGACTCTATTTGATATCAATCTTAAAGCAGGTTTCCAGCGTAAGAGATGGTAGCGAAGAAGTGTGTATGGTTATAGTCCTCAAAAGTTTCTTAATCTCCTTGAGTAAAATATGAGGATGGTAATCCACATTCCATGGCTATGCAGTAATAGTGCATCTCCAGCTGGACGAGACCTGGTGTCCAATGTTTCAATGTAATGAAATGCCGTATGTGTCGAAACAAGTACTAAGTTTTCATTTGGCTTTCAAAATGTACACAGTACACATTATTACTTTTAGTGTGGGAGCTGTGTTGGTTCTTATTTGCATAAATTACTGTTGGTCACTTATGCATATCAAAAGTTGAGCAACAGATTATGTACATTTAATGTCTACTGTTCCTAACGTCATCCCGGGGGTACAATTGTACACGTAAGATGTGCAGCAAAAAATTTTTTATTTTTGTTGTTTGGACGCTTATGGGATTTAGTTCCATTTAACGGTACTGACATGTAGTACAAGTTTTTTTAGTTTTGGGCCAAGAAAAGTAAGGCTTAAATGATGCATATAATTAGCAGAGCTATCTATTACGTGGATAGGTCAATAGTATTACTTAGCTTGGCCCGATCCTAAAGGGACTTGTATGATGTCAGTATTGTTAAGGTTCCCTTCAATGACCGAATGTTTTTGCTTGTGTGAATGTACAGCTGTACCCCCAGGATGACATTCAGGACAATAAACATTAAGCACTTCCATTATATAAGTGCATGACCACTGAATACGTGCATAATTGGATAACTTCTGTTAACTTCTGTTGTGTCTTCAGCTGTACAAACTGTGCACTAAAGGTTGGTTGGTCACGGGGAAGGACGGTTATGAAGTGTTCAAGGATTGCCGTGTGTTGGTGAGTGGCACAAAGATTGTTGGACAAGTGACTGAACGTAGTGTTGGGTGTCCCCCCAAACAGGTCAGGGCTGAGGAAGCACCCATACTCGATGCCATTGTTGTCAATTACCTACATGAGCAGAAGAATGCTCTGTGTTTGGATGGCGCGGGGTACGTTGGGCATGTGCTTTTTGTGTGTGGGTTACCATGCATCATTACCACGGTGACGTCCTGCCTTTGCCTGCAGACCTGCTCGTGGACACATCAGACCTGAGGTTGATGGGAGGATCACTGTGATCATTCATGAAGCAGCGGCAGGGTGACCTGCCCAGGCACCTTTGTAGTAGTGACCGTCACACACACAGTGGCACTGCAGGGACCACCTGCTGCTCAGCTACACCGATGTCCATTGTGCAATGACATCTTTTTAACATGTATGTGTATGTACATAAAATATTCGTCGTTTTAACATGGAGTTGTGTGTGCAAAATTGTCATTTATTTTATCACACAATATATTCAATTTACAGTGCAGTTATGCCTTACACTGTGGGGTGCATCTTAAAACATCAGTACAAAAACTTATTCAGTATATTCTCTAAAGCAACTTAAAGTACAGAAAACAATTTGTGGAGTGAACAAATGTCCAGTATTATTGCTTGGGTTCTTCCAATGGTTTGAACCACTGCTTAAACTTAAGTCTATCTAAGTTTTTTTTGATTCCTAGCTCTTCAAGAATAAGTGTATAAACTTCAGGGTCCAAGTGAACGATCTCAAGCAGCATGTCTCCATCAACCCCCTCCTCTGCAAACCTTTGTCCATACTTATCCATCTTGTTTGCAGCTAAGAAGTCATATACAGTGACCAGAGCATGTGTGGTTGGAGTTTTCTGGAGCAAACGCTTGAAGAGGTACTGGATCTTAAAACAATGGAGAGGACTGGACACTCCCAGGTCGTTTAGTACATCATCTGCAGCTCCCACAAGCATAAGTCCATCAATCCCTTCCTCTTTGAAGCCATCAATGTACTGGTCCATTCTGTTTCTGTGCAAGAAATCAGCTACATCATCTACAGAGTAATCCTTGGCCAGATCCTCAAGGAGTTCAGTTTCTGTTTGAAAGGAAAAGCATATTAGCACTACATGTAAAGCAACACAACTACCTCTTTGAATAGCACGAGCTAATGACAGCAACCTATCTTTTTCTTTTTTGGCTGTCCAGTCGGGCATGAAGGCAATATGAGAGCAATACCAATGGATGGTGAGAGCTTACACACATTTATTCAGAAGGGTAGTATTAGTATCATCAGGCTTTGGAGTGACCACTTCCCATTCTTCAATATCACCTTCCTCATCCTCGTGGTCCCCAGGCCCTTGAGTGTCGTCATGGTCCCCAGGCATTTGAGCGGCTGCTGCATCATCCAAAGCTTCAGGCAATGGCCTCTCATCATCCAATCCTTCAAATCCATACGTTCCAGTGATAGGGTTATACACATACATCCCTCCATCTCCAGAGGAGTCTCTGAAGTGGGGAAGTCTCTTGTCCCAAATGTCTCCAACAAACTCCTGCCACCGTACCCCTTCATCAGTCCTCTCATCCGTGACACACAGCTGGACTGTGGCAACCAGGCTAAGGGGAGAGAAAGAGCACACTGTAATGGGAACACCCCACCCCCTGTGCAATGGATGTGAGGCAAGAACACATCACTTGTGCACATACCCTCTCAGGGCAACTCTGAAGGCTACGTAATTCTGTACACAGATTGTACGAGGTATAAATGTGGGAAGGAGGTCGTCTTGGGAAAGAAAATGGAAATCGTTCAAGTATTTGAGTATTGGTATCTGCATAACAAGTGAACGGCATGGAATTAATTGAAACACATACAATTCACTCACTCACTCACCTGCAGTGTATCGTTGGTATTTTTGGTGAAGTAGGCCTCACAATGAACTAGACTGCCAGTCAACCCTTTGAGCTCATCTAGAAGTTTCTTCATATCTGTAAAATAAATAACCAATGTTGTATCCAAACAGATGCACTTCCATTGACAAGTGTGTCTTTCACCTCCCCCCCATAATATTGTTCTCTGGGTCATACATATGAGTGAAAAAGGACCTAACGCGATACATGTATCTGAACCTGCGTCAGCAGGTTCAATATAGGATTGATTGAGGTGATGAATGTCATTAAAAATTTTAAATCGCGTCGGGAGGGACAACGGAGAAACGGATCACTTATCTCGTTGCAGCAATCGAACGACAACACCAAGATCTACGTTTTCATGCTAGTTTCATGTCATTAAACTATGCGCTTCCAGACAAACAAAGAACCTGCTTCTCGTGCCCATTCCCAAAAAAATTGTTCGTCGTCGTCGTCGTCGTCGTCGTCGTCGTCGTCTTCCTTAGGAAGGTATAACTCGAGCTACGAACGGTTTTAAAGAACGAAAATAGTACCAATCTCTTCAGAATTTACCGGCACGTTATCCTAGCATGTCATTTGGACACATATCACATCTAGAAAGAAACTACAGCGAGAAATACCCTATTTTGTTGCAAGTTCTATGGCCATCTAGCAAGTTCTAGCAAGTTCTTAATAAAAAAGAAGAAAAAAAAACTTATGAAACAAGTAAATAAAAACATTCTCTAACGAGAAAGTTGGTGGGCATATAGGATTGACAATGTTGGTGTACAAAGCACGGAAACAAGTGTGACAGAAATGTTACTGGAAAATTGAAATAGGCCTATATTTAGCCCAGTCACATTTAGGCAGCGCACGCCTGAGAAAATGGGCTAAATATAGGCCTATTTCAATTTTCCAGTAACATTTCTGTCACACTTGTTTCCGTGCTTTGTACACCAACATTGTCAATCCTATATGCCCACCAACTTTCTCGTTAGAGAATGTTTTTATTTACTTGTTATAAAAATTTCCAGGAAGGAGCATCAAAGTTGATGAGTGCAATTAAAATGTACTCATAATTAAAAATTCAGGCCACTGTAACTCCATAATAAATAGACTAATTTCCGGTAAGAAAGAAGTTGCAGAGGACCTATGTGTCTCTTAGAATTTCAAATAATTTGAGAACTTGAAAAAATATGCGTCAGGTCCCTTTTTGCTGCAAAGATCCCATACATATTATTAAGCTGGAAAGAATCAATTAGGCCTAACCTACCTTGACACAAGGCTAGCACATGAAACAAGTAGGTGCAGGGGACATACACAAACCCCCAAAGTACCTCCTTTCCATTTAGTTGGTACCAGACGTAATGCGTCCAGGTCATTTGGGGACAGGTGGGACTTCAGAGTGAAGGGCAGTGTGTGGAAGTCATACATGCCATCCTTCAGCCATTGGATGAACAGCTGCAGACAGGTGAACACCATGACTGTTGGAAGGGCCTCCAGAAACTTCAGCTGTGGTGGAGACAGGGTGGGGGTGCAGGCCTTGGGAAATATAGGCAAGTTTTGATCTATCTGGCCATCTAGAGTGGCCATGAACTGACGAACAGTCAGTGTGCCTATTGGACCCAGCTCCTCACCCTCCTGCAGTGAACAGGGAGAAGGTGGTAATAACCAGGTACTCACACCACCACAACCATCTCCCAAACCTTAGTGAGGTTTATGAGGTGACCCAGGACATTCTTCAAGGCCTGCACGGCCTCCAGCAGTGTCAGGTAGCTAGCTGTATGGAACTCAAACTCCATCTTCCTTGCAGTAGAGTCATCACATGGGACCTGGCCATTAGTTTAAAGTCATATACATTCAGCAACAACGATGCATGACAAACCATACCTTGAGGGAGTCAGGCAGCTGATCTCCTAGGGTGTCAATATCACCACCAGAGCTGGCAACACTGCATACAAGAAGGTGAACGACAATGGACTCCATCATCTCTACACCACTTACTCTGTTGGACGTGGTGAAGACTGCTGGGCCATGTTTCTGAACTTGAAGTGTGTCCTTATGGAGCCTGCACCCTCCAACTGAGGCTTGCCAGCAAGGTAGGTGGTCACCATGTCTTCCTGGAGCAGATGGAGGTTGAACTGGCAGACTGTTTGCTGCATTGCACTGATCGATACAGATGCACTTGGATTCCTTTCTGCTTTAGAGGCACCATCTGGAACACAAACGGTTCCCTGAGGGAGGTATCGACTGCGTACCAGTTGTAAGAAGTCGTCAACATCATGAAGACTGGATGTGGCAAAGGTGTGTGAGAATGAACTAATAACACAACACTTCAAAACATCAAATATGCATACAAGCCTATGCCCCACACCAACACCTTACTTGGGCACCCGACACCTTTAATTGGGCACCCAACACCTTAATTTGGCACCTAACACCTTAACTGGGCACCCAACACCTTAATTGACCTTAATTTGGCACCCAACACCTTAATTGGGCACCCAACACCTTAATTTGGCACCCAACACCTTAATTGAGCACCCAACACCTTAATTGGGCACCCAACACCTTAATTGAGCACCCAACACCTTAATTTGGCACCCAACACCTTAATTGAGCACCCAACACCTTAATTGGGCACCCAACACCTTAATGCCTTACATAACTACCACCAAACATGCTGCCTATCTTTAACTAACACCTAAACACACCAGTTCTTCCTCCCCACAATACAGTGGCTCAATGTGAACTCAGACAAAGGAATCTTAGAAGGTTCCGGTGGCAGCAGGTGGCCCACAGGGAGAGACTGGGACCTCATCATAGTGTACAGGCCTTCTATGAAGTTATTATGGGTGTTGACAATGTCGGCCATCACAGTGTACAGCCAGTCATTTCCTTCCTCCTCCTCTGGTGTGTCTGGTGGTATGGTAGCAATGAAGGGGAGGTGGGGGGGGGGGGGGGGGGGGGATATGCATATACGTGCTGATAGGCTAACCTGACAGGAAGTGGAGGAGGGGCATATCATCAGCTATGGTGTACACCTTGTTCCCACGACGCACAGCCACACACGCCCCTGCACCAATGGCATGGCCTATTGTATCCACGTAAGTATTGTAGCCAACTGGACGTGTGTAGAGTGGAAGAGGGGAATGAGTGAGGTAGAAGCAAGAGGAGGAGACATGGGAGGGGTAAGGATGAATGATGGGTATACATGAGAAGAATTATTAAGTCCTAACCTTTGACCCTTTCATACAGGTCCTTCACATGCTTCCCAAAATCCTTGGAATATCTCTCCACGGCTCGCTCTACCACTTGGCCTATCTTCAGCTCTGTGGCCAGGTCATAGGACACAACATAGGCCAGTTGTGTGTGCAGCCAACGGTAGAACTCCACCAGGTCAGGCAGGAGGTGCTCCCCTGCCTGGAGCTTAGGGCGCTCCAAAACAAACTGTGTGAGCATAGACAGCTCTCCCCCTTGCTTCTGAAGAGATATGTCCCCAGAACTCAGGAGGTTGTGGGTGAAGTCCTTCTCTGTAGGAAGCTGAGGGTACTGCTCACCCAAGGTTCTGAGGTATATACAAGGAACATGGATAATTTACATGTATTATTAAAGGCACACACACACACACACACACACACACACACACACAACACAGAAAAGGCTACCTGCCTGAATCTAATATTGCAACTTCTTGCTGTCAATTGCAATTTGTGTATCAGATTTACATGTAAATGGAATTTGAAGTATATTTATCGTTGGTACCATGCATAAATTAAATCCCAAAAAATATTAAGTACATGATCTGCAGATTATTAATACTCCAAAAGATTATATTTAGTGATAAGGAGTGTATTGGAAATTTCAATCAAATTATTCAACATGGAGGAAAAAAACGTCAATAATCACACCCACATTTCATTATAAAAGCTATTGGAAGACAGAGATATGAAATTCTGCAGTATCCTCTTAATTTTGTATATATTCAAATTAATTAGTTATGGCCATGTTTGGATCTTGAATATGTGGGTGTTAGTTTCAAAATTACAAGGACCTTGTGCAAGTTATATTAGAACAACTCACTGTGCTACAAAAATTGCAACATCACGGACAATGACTAAAAGATACTAAATTTGTTAAAGATACATTTACAGTTCAAAATAAGACTTGGCACCAACAACAATACATTGCTGATCCTATCACAATCACCCTGCATCAGAAGGATGACCACTAGTAATTTGGGCATAACTAAATAGTCCAGTTGTTGGCTTTTTAATTTTAAGTGGATGACCTCTGTCTACTGGCTGGACATGCATCCATGTACATTATTCCTACTGATTAAACAATTATATTCCAGAAAAGCAGCTTGAACAGGCCTCAATACCTATTCATGAATGTAACTGAACATAAATTTGATAACTGAACTGTTATATATTGTTGTTCAAAGATTTGTAATAAATGAAACATTACCTGATGCTTCGGAAGACAGGGTTTTGCCACTCAAGTGAGTAGTTGGTGAACTATAAGATACAAGGTACAAGCCACAATGAGTTAGCATTTGATTTAGAAGACCCCCCCCCCACCCCCCCCCCCACCCCCCCCCCCTCCCAAGATATCAATGAAAAGTAGAGTGCTGACTACAGACAAGTAGAAATGGAGCACATGTGTTAAAGATATGTTCTAATTAAGAGCGTATTCCTATTTTACAGAAGTACATACCGCATTCCTAAGCTCAGACCATGATGGTTGGTAGACCTGTGTGTGCCACAGCCTCTCATAGCTGTCCAGCTGATCCCTGGTTAAGAACTTACCTTGCTGCACGTTGGCAGCAGTGGCAGGGTTTGTACCCAACTAACAGTGGAAGAAGATATAATTTTGAAACCAATGAACAGAGATCCCATGCAAGTTGCAGCAAAGTGTGTATCACATTACAGTTGGGATAATCACACACACACACACACACACACACACACACACACACACACACACACACACACACACACACACACACACACACACACACACACACACACACACACACACACACACACACACACACACACACACACACAAAGGGTTGCATCATTCCATATTTGAACTAAAGAATTCAGGGACATGGAAGAAAATAATTTGTCAAGCAAAACCAGCTAGCTACAAACCTTCCTTGATACATTTATTAACTAGCTACTAACCCTATAACTAGCAAATAGTTAATAACCAGCCACTAATCCTACAATATTTAATAACTAGCTACTAAAATCCTACAATAACTATAATAACTACTAGTTATTCACATGCACACAACAAATACATACCTCATAGAACCTCATCATGCACTTCATGATGAAGAATGACCTTTCCTCATCAGATATGTTGAGGTTGTTCCTCATGTAGAGCCAGATTGTCCTCAGTTGGGACACACAGTAATGGCGAATGGACAGCCAGTCAGAGATGACGGTCCCATGGAGCTTCTTGTCAGCATTGGGCTGCGTGAGGAGGGCGACACAGAAGGCCCCAAAGTTGGCCCACAGGAGGAGGTAGAGGGAGTGGAGGGTGTAGGTACCCCTGCCCGCATGCTTCAGGTAGTCCTGACGACCAAATTGGCCTTCAGGGGATAGTTCTACTCCACAGTCATAGTGGAGGCCATTGGGACTGACCTTGGTGTCATACTGTGCAGGAAAAAACAGACTACATCAACAGACAGTAGCACTTACACTACAGAGGTTACCATGAAGCCAGTCACATATGTATCCACAAGATCACCAGGGGCAAACATGTGGTACCAAAGATGATTGCTGGCCTTGGGAGATCCCATCACCACAGCAACCATGTTAGCCAGGGCGTGGCGAAGATCAGCGTCTGATTGGTCTGTTTTTGTTGTAAGGGATAAAGGGGTAGGCTACAAGGAGAACGAGAACAGATAAAAACGCACCTGAAGGTTGGGACTTTGAAGGTCTGAATAGTTGTATCAGAGGGTCCTCTTCCTTGCCCTTCCGCTGCTTTGGCTTTGCCTGTCTCCCTCCTGGCTGCAACACCAGCACCTCTTCGTCTTCACGAAGTGGATTTGGCAGCTCAGGTTTAGTCAACATCAGGTCTGGGTTAAGGAATCGTTGGATGATGGCTATGTGACCTTCTTCAAAGAAACGAGACATCTTGTCTCCACCAATGGCATTGCATAGCACCTCTGACTTTTTCTGACCACCAGAAGTGAGAGGTAAAATGAGGCATAAAATGGAGCAGCCAGACGTGAGAGGAGTACCTTACATTTTTATCAAAGAAATCATAGTACACGGTTAGCCAGACAGCCATCCTGAATGCACCCTTTGCATCCACGCCAGAAACCTTCTGTGATGTGAAGCTGTAGAGGGGAGGAGGGGGAGGGAGTGGGAGAGAGAGAGAGAGAGAGAGAGAGAGAGAGAGAGAGAGAGAGAGAGAGAGAGAGAGAGAGAGAGAGAGAGAGAGAGAGAGAGCGAGAGAGAGAGAGAGAGAGAGAGTGTGAGAGTGGGAGGATAAGTTTAAGTTTCACAAGTTCACATACTCATCAGCTCATCACCAATCCACTTGCCCTTGATTTATACCTTTCATGTGCTATTTTGATCAGGTCATCAACACTGCCCTTGCCATCATGTATCTTCACCATGGTAGTGTGAATGCGATGATAGATGGCACCCAATGGTGAACGAGGATCTTCTACCATAAAAGGAAATAGGTGTGGCTTTGGTTCTTCTTGCTCCTGTAAAAAATGGAGTTAAATGAAGTGTAGCTATCTATATACTATTTATGTACATTCATTCATTCAACACACACAACTATGTTGTCACATGGCTAAAAATTCCCTTATTACATAAATAGCCATACATCAAGAAGTGTCAGTAATACTGAAAATGAACCATCCCTCCCACCACAAGAAATGAATGTTATAGCAAGGCACACACACACACACACACACACACACACACACACACACACAACCTTCAGTTCCACACAAAACTGTTCCAGACAGGTTATGCCTCGGCAAACTGCATCAAACTGCACAGTCAACAGATCTGTAAATTTTCTGAAGCTCTTTAGACGTTTCAGGAGGTGCGAGGCAAGAACAAGGGTGTGGCCCTTGCAGGCCCCACCTCCTGTTGCTGGGTCATCGAGAATAGTGTTGACCTCCTTACGGATGCCACCTAGCTGCCTAATTTTGCTAGGCTCAGATGGGTCAAGGTCAAGGGCCACTTGCTGCACTATGACCTGCACTGTAGCCTGCTGCTCAATGAACAGAAGCACTTTCTCCTGAATACTGGTGACAGTCGATGTACACAGCTATATGGATGAGTACATGTAACGTGTGTGTGTGTGTGTGTGTGTGTGAATGCATGCATTTGTATTTTGTAGGATGTTAGTGGGCGATGAGATGTTCAATTTATGATGTGTACAAGTGCCAGATGCACTCTGTGTACCTCAGCGATGGTGAAGTACTTGCGGAGCAGAGCAGGCAGGGCGTGCTGCTTGCCAGAGAGGTGTTCCATCACCGCCAGGAAGTAGAGATGGGCCAGCGGCTGCTGCATGCGCACACTCTGAAGACGCCACCATTGTTACAAGGGTGGATGGAGGAAAGAGAAATAGTGTGTGTGTGTGTGGGGGAGAATGACGTGATGGTGTGGTGCATGAGAGGAGAATGGTGCAAGACTATTATGGCATTTCAAAGCAAAGAAATATTAGCATCCACTCACGATAGCATCTCGTTCAAGAGCAATGAATGTTGACTGCTGGTAAAACATAGGGATGTAGTGAGCAGGAGGTCCCAGGTCAGAAGCTGCCATCAGTACCTCACCCACAAGTGCACGAGGCTGGATTTGAAGAAGCAGAGGCATATAAGGCCACCATCATGTGTGGGTGCATTGGGTCCACCATCATGTGTGGGTACATTGGGACCACCATCATGTGTGGGTACATTGGGACCACCATCATGTGTGGGTACATTGGGACCACCATCATGTGTGGGTACATTGGGACCACCACCATCATGTGTGGGTACATTGGGACCACCATCATGTGTGGGTACATTGGGACCACCATCATGTGTGGGTACATTGGGACCACCATCATGTGTGGGTACATTGGGACCACCATCATGTGTGGGTACATTGGGACCACCATCATGTGTGGGTACATTGGGACCACCATCATGTGTGGGTACATTGTGACCACCATCATGTGTGGGTACATTGGGACCACCATCATGTGTAGGTACATTGGGACCACCATCATGTGTGGGTACATTGGTACCATCATCATGTGTAGGTACATTGGGACCACCACCATCATGTGTGGGTATATTGGGACCACCATCATGTGTGGGTACATTGGTACCATCATCATGTGTAGGTACATTGGGACCACCACCATGTGTGGGTACATTTTTTTTAAATTAAACCATTGGAGTTTAAAATTACTCTGTTCCCATCTATGCTAGTGCTAACTTATGTTGTTTTATCATGTGATGCCCTGTATCTATTTATTCCCAAATCACATTATGTAAACACCTTGTGCAGTTTTTCATTGGTAATATTAAGGTGATTGGTAGTGTCCAGAAAAACTGCACAAGGTGTTTACATAATGTGATTTGGGAATAATAGATACAGGGCATCCCACGATAAAACAACATAAGTTAGCACTAGCATAGAACAAAACAAGGATGAGAACAGAGTAATTTTAAACTCCGATGGTTTAATTAAAAAAATAAAATAAATAAAAAATCTTAACAAAGCTGTCAAGCACAATATAGAATGGTTAACCTGACAACTTGCAGCTAACATTAAAATCAGTAACACAAAATGGATGGTTGATTCATTTTATTGAATTCACAAAAAATATTACCACCCAACTAATGTAATTATTATCCCTTGATGGTTTTAATTAAGGTTGTATGTCATGTTGTGTACATATCACCAAATAAATATTTGTACAGAATGAATAATTTTATTAAAGTAATCACTATCACAAACTGCCACAACCTTGGGACAAACTGATATGATTTTTCCTATTCCTAACACTATGTAGTACGCTTGCATGGAATAATCTGACCTTGCTGTTGTATAGTGCCAGTGGGTCCTGGTCCAGTGAACTTGGGCTACCACCATCTTGTTGTTCACCCAGCATACGCGACAGATACAGCTTGAAGGTGTGGATGGACATCTGCAAATCTACACTACAGTCATTCCGAGACAACTCCCGGGTCAGTTCGGTCTCAGCTGCAAGTGGCAACCATTGTTTCTGACTGTTGGCATAGGACAAGAACCAACGACAGTCCTCTGGGTTGCAACAAGTGCTGTTGACTGGGAAGAAGTGGTTGAATATCCTCTCCATGAGCCTGTGGACCTGATCATCACATGAGGGTGTGACCTTGAGACACTCCACCGCCACCTGACACACTTCCACAAGATGAGGACACCTGCCCCTCAGCTGAAAAATAGGGTCACAATTAAAAAAACATGCTACACACAGCCATCTTCACACCCCACACAATGCAAACACACCACACACACACACACACACACACACACACACACACACACATGTAAATATATACACATAAACACACACGTACAGGTACGTACATCCATACGCACACACAAATAAACATGTAACAAGTACCTCTCCATTCTCCTTGAAGTGCCTGGTAAACAGAGTACAGAATACCTTCTGTCCCACATTAAGCACCTCGCTGTCACAATCTGGCGTGCACTGGAGGACTGCAAAGGTTGCCTGCATCACGTTTGACTGGGCCCTCACCTGCTCCATGTCTGCAGCTTCGTCACACATGGCCAGACCCGCACTGATGTTGTCGGCAAGAGAGGGGAGAGTCATTATGTCCAGGTAAGCCCTGTACCACTGCTTCAGCTGCTCTAGTGCACCTGTACGAGATAAGCCCGCATACAAGCAACCAAGGAGGGCTTTAAATAGAGCATTGATGACAAAAGTGCTCAAATGCTGGACACTGAGGGCACTTCCTGATTGGCTGACAGAGTGCAAGAACTGCTTAGTAGGAGATGGGGGTGGAGGTGAGAGTATTTCAGGAGAAACTGTTTTAATCTTTTGGAGCAAAGCAAGTGAGCGAAGGATGGTTGCCACCTTGGCTAGGTCCAGCTGGTACACAGCCATGTAGGTGTGGAGGTACACGATCTTCTCAGTAATTTCAAACATGTCGAGGTCACGGAACACCTCTCGAATGATCTGTTTCTCAATGGTTGATTCAGGGCCTGCAAGACGGAGCTTTGAGGAGATGAAGTTGTTGAAGTATTGGGGCCACAGTTCAGGGTT
The DNA here is from genome assembly GCA_963681505.1 of Eunapius fragilis. Classification (NCBI taxonomy): domain Eukaryota; kingdom Metazoa; phylum Porifera; class Demospongiae; order Spongillida; family Spongillidae; genus Eunapius; species Eunapius fragilis. Next base: position 1,110,142 of record OY811984.1, read on the forward strand.
GTTAGCAACTGTCTGCACACATACAACCACACACTCCTTTGAAGCACTCTGTTAACAAGAGAGAAGGTGCATGTATATGTAATCGAGGGGGGGGGGGGGGGGGGGGGGGAGGGGGTACACCAAACGCAAAAACATACTGGTTCTCTCACCTTTGCCCTATCTTTGAGGGCAGACAACATCCTCTCACGAAGGCTTCCAAATTCCGCCCCCATGTCGTGAGGTTGGCTGCTGGGAGCCGTGGCAACATTCCCAAGGACGTTAACACCTTCGTTTGCATCCCTCCTGCACTGCTCGATCAGCTGGTCCATGTGGGTCATCACCATATGGAAGAACGGGAATACGGGAATGTACCCCGGATTGCACGGGGCCTGCAAGTTGTTGCTAAGCACCTTTAGCTGAGTCAACAGAGGACATGGGTACACAGCCAGCAGGTCTCTGAAGAGGGCATCAACCACTGGGGACCCACCATCTACAAACACACTATCAATGTTGCAGTTCTCATTCAGCCTGGACACCATGACGACCATGAAGTCCATGAACGTGACCTTGAAGGCAGCCTGGATGGTATCAGTGATGTTCAGAGTGGACTGCTGCTGATGGGCAAGATTGGCCGCCTGCTCCAAATACCCAGACATCATGCTGGGCTTCCAGTAGGACCTGAAGTGCTTGCACAGAACCGCACCCACTCCCTTTGTGATGAGCAGGTCACGGAGGTGGCCATCACGCCGCGATATGGTGAGCTGTCCGTTGAATGGAAATCCTGCATAGGAACTGAAGGGAACACGCGAGGATATGACAGGAATAGCCTCCTCCAGAAGACCTTTTGCTGTTTGGACCAGGGAATCATCTTCCTCGTTGATGTCGGAGTCCTTATCCTGACGGAAACAGCAATGGCTGAACCAGTCCTCTACATCAATGACACCATTGCTATGCTGGCCTATAGTGTCCAGGTAGTAGTGGTCCCATCCACGTAGGTACAGCGTTGGGTAGCAAGGATTTAGGAAGTTGTGTGGAGGGAAGTGGAGTAGGAGGACAAACAGCTTAGGCAGGGGAGGTGACTGGTTCTGGTTCTGGTTCTCTGCCTCCTCAATCATGATGCGAAGATGGTTGACCATGGGCCCTGTCACCTCAGCCATGTTGGCAACCAAGAGCAGGACCTGGGAACATTCGGACCCCACAAAGGTCTTGAGGAGCTCCCTGATGCTGTTCTGGGGCTTATTGGACAGCTTGTGGACCACAACAGCACCCAAGTCGTCATGCACAAGGTCCTTGATGGCCTCACGCGCCACCTCCTCACCCCTAGCAAAGAAGCCTACCCCCGAATAGGATAACGGGAGCTTATGTATAAGGGAGGACGTTCGGGTGTAGCAAAGAAGCTTGGTTGGACAGTACCTGGAGTTTAACATATCAACCATCACAGATCAGTACTTAACACAACAGTTATGTTACACTTACGTTTTGACACGCTTCAGGGCGTTAAGGTGGTCACTGACCAACGTCTTTAGGGAGAAGTGGGACTGGTATCTGAGGTAGTTGACCAGGTAGGAGGAGCTGATCCCCATCCTGTGGATGGTGAGGGCCTCGGGAGTCATCAGCTGCATGAGCCGCTTGCACAGGTGTCTGACCAACCACTGGACGGCCATGGCCACCATGGCACAGCCCTCTGGGGACAGCCCCACGTTTGGATTGTTGCCCTGAGGGGGAGGGGCATCGTGCAACTTCTGCATGGCTTCGGCTACAGCCAGCCCCGCCCCCTGAGGGGTGAGTGTCTGGAGCAGTCCCTTGAACTCGGGGTCAGCACACACATAGTACGAGACGTGCTGAGCGTCAAGTTTGAGCTCTTCCAATGAGCACTGAAAGATAAGTAAAAGGCATACAACCACCACCACAAACACCCCCAGTCACAACATTGCTACCCCCAGACACAACAATGTTACCACCCAACCACACATCACAGCACCAACATCACACATCCTAAAGGCGTTTCTGCACTGGAAAAGGAAAACAAAAGATTGAGGTGCTTTGTGGTTGGTGAATTTAATCAGTGAGTACAGCTGCTTGCAGCCCTATTCATTGACTAATTCACTGACCACAATGCAGAGCTATCCAGTTTGCCTCTCAGCTGAAACTCTTAACACTATAACGCCAGAGCTCTACTTACAGCGGGAATGTGGAATCCTGCAGTGGTCCTAAAAGCACGGACCAGCTCCTGCAGACAGACTACTTCAATGCCAACATCTGTCTTTTGATCATCTTTAGGTTCAAAGGGCTGGTAAGTGTACTTCTCAGTGGGCAGTACGGAGAGGAGCAAGGAGTCTGTGGTTTCCTTCTTCAGTCCATAGAAGCTCTCCTTTCCTCTAACTGATTCCACAAACTCATTGACCTAAATCACATTACGAAGTACTTCACCAAGTGCATTGGAACTACATGTAAATAATTTATTTCATGCAATGTTGCTATGGGTCCCACTTGTCTACACCTGTAGTGGGGGCAGTACCCCATCCCTCGTACAAGTGGGGCAGTATCCCATCCCTTCATCCCCTGGTACCAGTAGGGGCAGTACCCCATCCCTTCATCCCCTGGTACCAGTGGGGGCAGTACCCCATCCCTCGTATAAGTGTGGGCAGTACCCCATCCCTTCATCCCCTGGTACCAGTAGGGGCAGTACCCCATCCCTTCATCCCCTGGTACCAACGGGGGCAGTACCCCCATCCCTACATCCCCTGGTACCAGTGGGGGCAGTACCCCATCCCTTCATCCCCTGTTACCAGTGGGGGCAGTACCCCATCCCTACATCCCCCCCCCCCCATCCCTTCATCCCTTTTCCTCACCTTCTCCCTCACAGTATTCACCACAACAGCCATGCATGGAGGCAACATGCCCAGAGCAGCCTCCAGAAGGGCATGGTGGGATAGGCGGTACTTTTCAAAGCGGTTCAGGAATGGGGCCGGTGTGTTCTTCACCTCAGACTGCTTCACCACCACAACACACTGGAACTCTGGGTGCACCCTGCATGGCTTGGAGTGAGCCCCTATGGCTATGTTGGCATAGTAACGAGGTCCTTTGGTGTCATCAATCCTGCGAAACCTCTGATTGAACAGGTCATAAAAGCTCTCATGAATGTCATCAGTCTGAGCCATTACAACTGTGTGTCCCTCAATGGCAGAGTGACGAATTGCAGCAATGGTATTGATCTAAAGTTGAAGGGGAGAAGTAAATGTAAGTTGGAAAGACCTTGTGTACTGGGGTACCTTTTGCAGGTGAGTGTCCCCAGGGAAATCGCTGCACACAAACACACGTGTATTCAGCCTATCCAGGACGCCAAACGTGAACAGAAGCCTCACGAGCGAATCATCCTCTGATGGGTCAATGATCAGCTTGTACCGAACTTCATTCTCGGTGCGGTTAGCTTCATTTGGCCGATCAGCTAGGCTGTCACGCAAAATGTCAAGGATATGTCTCTGTGTAACGTTATCCAAACGGGTGCCAATCTACAGGAGTACAAGGAATGAGTGAAGGTCACACCATGGATACACAGTGCACAACTCACAGTTGTTAGGAACTGTTTACAAATGACTTCAAATTCATCTGACCCATTGAAGTTCCTTTCGAGAGCTTCCATCACCACCTGAGGATTAAGCGTGTTCTGGCGTCTCCTCCTCAAGTAGTTCACAAAATGAATAAAGTCTCGAAGACCAAATAACTGTTTAGCATCTTTACGCTCCATCAGATTCAGGTAAGGCCTGCAAAAATGAGTAACTGTAAGAAGGTCTTTTTGAAGTTCAGGAGGAGGGTTATCTGGTTTTGAGCACAAACACCCCTTAGCAAGGGTTTCAAGGTCATCTCCAGAGCTTTCTGGCCTGAAGAGACTAATGGCACGGTTGGTCTTTGCTGCATCAAGGACATGATTTGTGATGGCCACAAAGGAGACCTCAGGATTGTCCAGGTAGTAATGAAGGACCTTCAGTGACTCGTGACTCTCCTCCGGGAGGCCAGCTTCATCCATAAATACCACGCAGTGGATGGGCAGAGAGATCTTCAAGTATGACCTCTGACGATTGATGGCTCGTGAGAAGACGGTTTGAATCTCATTGGATGTTGTGCGCCTTGAGCACTGGTAGTAGTGAGGGTCGAGAGAGGGATACGTGTCCGTCTGCCGGAACAGTGTCATTTTGGACTCCTGACCTTTGAGGTTAGCAACAGTAACGTTGAATGAGAGGGTCTTAGAGGACCCAGGGGCCCCCACAATGATCAGGGGTGTGCGCGTGACTGTGCAGATGATGGTAGCAAATATGTTTTCTTTCAGGGCCTGGGTCTTGGCAATACCCTGTGGCAGGTCCACCTGATCAATGTACCAGTCTAGCTCATCTGAGAAAGCTTTAGAAAATCCTACTTCGTTGGGAAGCCTGCTTACTTTATCCATCAGGTCCCTGTATGTTTCACGATACTTTGTGTTCAGACGCATGTAGTAGACTATTCCAAGGGCCACCAACAATGCTCTGCGGTGATAGTCCGTGCGATCTCCATAAGGCTTGGACTTCTCATAGCATTTCATCAACCGCTCGTGCAAGGTGAACACTCGTTGGATGTCTCTCTGGCTCACACAGCTATGCGAAGCCAATTTAGCTTGTTCTGAGCTGAGGTTATTGGACCTTAGCTGCAGCATTGCATAGTGTCTCATCACCTCCTGGCTGTCTACAATGAGCTCTGTGAGGCTGGCCACCTCAACATTGGACATTGACCTGTGGAGTGTCTTCATCTTGGCATTGATGTAGTCCCTCTCCTGAGCACTATCCAGGGAGCCATAGTCCCACATGATCAGCTGGAGGGTTGGGTGGAGGGGGCGGACGTAGTAGGAGCCTCTCAGCCACCTGTCCTGCTCATGTGATGCCAAGCTGTTCCCACGGTGAGGATTACAGGCTGCCACAACAAACAGGTTGTTGGGAATGGGCTTGAATAGGAGAAGGCTACAGTCAAGGCCTGTGTCCAAGAATATCAACGGCTCACCTCTCCATCCAATGTTCTATCTACGATGACTTCTTTGAGCAGCCCAAGGCATGAAGAAGTGTTCACCTCATCAAGGAACACCTAGTTGTGGATAGATACAGCTCAGAGGAAGGGGAAAATATTTAGAATGACTTACGGTAACAAAAGGAATCTTTTCAGATAAGTATTTGATGTTTGATTGTAGCTGGAGCTCTCTGGCCTGATCAAAAGCAGGTTTCAGCAACTCTTGTATTTCAAGTGGAGTCAGGGCTGTACAGTGTGTGTGTGTGTGTGTGTGTGTGTGTGTGTGTGTGTGTGTGTGCGTGTGTGTGTGTGCGCGTGTGTGCATTTATGCAACATGTGGAACACAATTCTGCATCAAAATGACACACTTACCAGCATGGATGTTGACTTTATAAAATGTCGGTTTTAGTTTAGCAAAGTACACAGCTTTCAAGAGTTTAGCAGTGGCCTGAACACCATAAAGGTTCACATATAACATATTGCAATACCAAATTACAATTCTGCCAATTATTATGTCCTCAACTACAATGTATGTTCCCTATCAGTTACCAGTTCCCTCCAACAATACACCAGATGAAAAGAGCTAAAGTTCTACATGCAAGCGAGAACGTCTTAAACATTTCACTCGCTTGTGTTACCCATTGTTTCCAGGAGAACACAATTTAATCTGAGAATAAGTAACTATAGAAATACTTGTGTCGCCATTAGTAAGGCCTTAGAGATCTAAGTGTATGCCAAGTGCACAGACTATTCTCAGGTAGAGAAGTACTCACCTCAGCAGTGTTGTTGGCTTCAACCTCCTGGAACAGCGTGCTTAGATCATCCTTCTCCTTGGTTACCAGAAGTGTGACAACTGGGAGGTGCCTCATCCCAAGAAGGTGCTGCCTCAGATGTGAGTACAGTACATGAGGAGACTTGGCTGAGCCTGGTAAGTTACACAACAGAAGCATGTCTTCATTGGTGACAGGTTTCTCCTCTGACAGCAGATTGATCAGCTGCACACATCTCTATTACATAACAATGAAGTGATTACTCCCACACAACACCTACTCTTTAGTCCACACAACACCTCATAGTCCACACAACACCTCATAGTCCACACAACACCTCATAGCCCACACAACACCTCATAGTCCACACAACACCTCATAGTCCACACAACACCTCATAGTCCACACAACACCTCATAGTCCACACAACACCTCATAACCCACACAACCCCTCATAGCCCACACAACACCTCATAGTCCACACAACACCTCATAGTCCACACAACACCTCATAGCCCACACAACACCTCATAACCCACACAACACCTCATAGTCCACACAACACCTCATAGCCCACACAACACCTCATAGTCCACACAACACCTCATAGCCCACACAACACCACATGGCCACACAACACCTCATAGCCCACACAACCCCTCATAGTCCACACAACACCTCATAGTCCACACAACACCTCATAGTCCACACAACACCTCATAGCCCACACAACACCTCATAGTCCACACAACACCTCATAGTCCACACAACACCTCATAGTCCACACAACACCTCATAGTCCACACAACACCTCATAGTCCACACAACACCTCATAGTCCACACAACACCCCATAGCCACACAACACCCCATAGCCCACACAACACCTCATAGTCCACACTACACCTCATAGCCCACACAACACCTCATAGTCCACACAACCCCTCATAGTCCACACTACACCTCATAGTCCACACAACACCTCATAGTCCACACAACACCTCATAGCCCACACAACACCTCATAGCCCACACAACACCTCATAGTCCACACAACACCTCATAGTCCACACAACACCTCATAGTCCACACAACACCTCATAGCCCACACAACACCTCATAGCCCACACAACACCTCATAGTCCACACTACACCTCATAGTCCACACTACACCTCATAGCCCACACAACACCTCATAGTCCACACAACACCTCATAGCCCACACAACACCTCATAGTCCACACAACACCTCATAGCCCACACAACACCTCATAGTCCACACAACACCTCATAGTCCACACAACACCTCATAGTCCACACAACACCTCATAGTCCACACAACACCTCATAGTCCACACAACACCTCATAGTCCACACAACACCTCATAGTCCACACAACACCTCATAGTCCACACAACACCTCATAGTCCACACAACACCTCATAGTCCACACAACACCTCATAGTCCACACAACACCTCATAGTCCACACAACACCTCATAGTCCACACAACACCTCATAGTCCACACAACACCTCATAGTCCACACAACACCTCATAGCCCACACAACACCTCATAGTCCACACAACACCTCATAGTCCACACAACACCTCATAGTCCACACAACACCTCATAGTCCACACAACACCTCATAGTCCACACAACACCTCATAGTCCACACAACACCCCATAGCCACACAACACCCCATAGCCCACACAACACCTCATAGTCCACACTACACCTCATAGCCCACACAACACCTCATAGTCCACACAACACCTCATAGTCCACACTACACCTCATAGTCCACACTACACCTCATAGCCCACACAACACCTCATAGTCCACACAACACCTCATAGCCCACACAACACCTCATAGTCCACACAACACCTCATAGCCCACACAACACCTCATAGTCCACACAACACCTCATAGTCCACACAACACCTCATAGTCCACACAACACCTCATAGTCCACACAACACCTCATAGTCCACACAACACCTCATAGTCCACACAACACCTCATAGTCCACACAACACCTCATAGTCCACACAACACCCCATAGCCACACAACACCCCATAGCCCACACAACACCTCATAGTCCACACTACACCTCATAGCCCACACAACACCTCATAGTCCACACAACCCCTCATAGTCCACACTACACCTCATAGTCCACACAACACCTCATAGTCCACACAACACCTCATAGCCCACACAACACCTCATAGCCCACACAACACCTCATAGTCCACACAACACCTCATAGTCCACACAACACCTCATAGTCCACACACAACACCTCATAGCCCACACAACACCTCATAGCCCACACAACACCTCATAGCCCACACAACACCTCATAGTCCACACTACACCTCATAGTCCACACTACACCTCATAGTCCACACAACACCTCATAGTCCACACAACACCTCATAGTCCACACAACACCTCATAACCCACACAACCCCTCATAGTCCACACAACACCTCATAGTCCACACAACACCTCATAGTCCACACAACACCTCATAACCCACACTACACCTCATAGCCCACACAACACCTCATAGTCCACACACCTACTCTTTACCCCACACAACACCTCATAGTCCACACAACACTCCATAGCCACACAACACCCCATAGCCCACACAACACCTCATAGTCCACACAACACCACATAGCCCACACAACACCTCATAGTCCACACAACACCTCATAGTCCACACAACACCACATAGCCCACACAACACTTACCCCATAGGCCTCATATGAGTCTTCAGAGAGATCTCCTATCCTCTGCGTAAGTACATCATGGATTCGACCCTTCTCTTTGTTCCAATTGCTCAGAAGGGAGTGGTTCCAGAGGACTGACAACATCTGCACGAGGGCAGTCTTGCCCACACCAGTCTCCCCTTCAATGATCACAGGCACCCCACATCTGTAGCGCTCATGGATGTTGAGCATCTTCAGGGTGTAGTCCAAGGTAAGGACATAGCCAGCATCATCAATGGGCCTCAGACGGCCATCTTTGAGCTCAACATTGAGAGCTCTAGACAGGTACCTGTCCAGGAGTTCCCTGGAGTGCATCTCTCTGTCCAGCATCAAAGGCAGATGTATTCACTTTAAAAGCAACCCAAACAAACTTACATCATTGAAGGGACAATCACTCCTATTTTGGTAAATTTGGTCCTTTCAGCCTGTGTCATCTTGTCAGCATGAAGAGTGATAAGATCAAGACTGGCACCTCCATCTTTGATGTCATATATCAACTGCAAAGGGGGAGGGGCCGGGGTTACCAGCACAGCAGTACACAATGAACCATGAACCCTCTTTCTAACCTGCTGGTGAGGGTTGAGGGACCAGTTCTCTTTGATCGATGGATCACAAAAGTCACTAACTTCCTTCAACATGATTTCCATGAGGGAAGACCCCAATTCTCGGGTATTTGTGGGCATAAATTCCCCAAGATTGTTCTTTTTATATTCACCCACCCCACTGTTGTAGTTGAAGGCAGGAAAGTGGTCAAGAAAATGACATCTGTTATACATGTATCTGTGTAGGGGGGGGGGGGGGGGGAGAAAGGAAACAGCTCTCACATAATACAGGCAAGCATTATGCCACTAGTCCCACAACTGCCACGTTGTTCCTTGTTGCCATATCAACTGCCATGTTGTTCCTTGTTGCCATATCACTGACCCCTAAACTCAATGCAATTTCAACATAGTACATGTAAGTACCCATATTAAATTTTCAACCTTAAAAGTGCATGTTTTTCATGTTTTTGTTAAACTTCAGACACCAATACATACAACTGATGTGTGGGAGTCGGTCTCTCAAACAAAACCATACATGTAGGTCAAGAACGATGTCATGTAACCTTTGAAGAGGTCAGAACTGCCAATGCATGGGTGCTAGTGCTGTTAGATTCCCGTGCTTTTTAATTTTTCTATCACTTTTTGATTCATGTACTTTTCATTGCAATATCAGCAAATTAAAAGTGTTGATCGTTGATATATGCAATGTATAGGCGAATTTCTTCTATGTAGGACAGTAATGGTACAAACATATCAGAGGTTAATATTAGCTCATGCAGTTAAAAATATCCATAGAGCTCTATGACATCAGGGCAAACAAAGTGGGCCATCCATCTAGGACATGAAGGGCAAACACAGTGGACCATCCATCTAGGACATGAAGGGCAAACACAGTGGACCATCCATCTAGGACATGAAGGGCAAACACAGTGTGCCATCCATCTAGGACATGAAGGACAAACACAGTGGGCCATCCATCTAGTACATGAAGGGCAAACACACTGGGCCATCCATCTAGGACATGAAGGGCAAACACAGTGGGCCATCCATCTAGGACATGAAGGGCAAACACAGTGTGCCATCCATCTAGGACATGAAGGACAAACACAGTGGGCCATCCATCTAGGACATGAAGGGCAAACACAGTGTGCCATCCATCTAGGACATGAAGGACAAACACAGTGGGCCATCCATCTAGGACATGAAGGGCAAACACAGTGGACCATCCATCTAGGACATGAAGGGCAAACACAGTGGGCCATCCATCTAGGACATGAAGGACAAACACAGTGGGCCATCCATCTAGGACATGAAGGACAAACACAGTGGGCCATCCATCTAGGACATGAAGGACAAACACAGTGGGCCATCCATCTAGTACATGAAGGGCAAACACAGTGGGCCACCCATCTAGGACATGAAGGGCAAACACAGTGGGCCATCCATCTAGGACATGAAGGGCAAACACAGTGGGCCATCCATCTAGGACATGAAGGGCAAACACAGTGGGCCATCCATCTAGGACATGAAGGGCAAACACAGTGGGCCATCCATCTAGGACATGAAGGGCAAACACAGTGTGCCATCCATCTAGGACATGAAGGACAAACACAGTGGGCCATCCATCTAGGACATGAAGGGCAAACACAGTGTGCCATCCATCTAGGACATGAAGGACAAACACAGTGGACCATCCATCTAGGACATGAAGGACAAACACAGTGTGCCATCCATCTAGGACATGAAGGACAAACACAGTGGGCCATCCATCTAGGACATGAAGGGCAAACACAGTGGGCCATCCATCTAGGACATGAAGGACAAACACAGTGGGCCATCATGAAGGACAAACACAGTGGGCCATCCATCTAGGACATGAAGGACAAACACAGTGGGCCATCCATCTAGGACATGAAGGACAAACACAGTGGGCCATCATGAAGGACAAACACAGTGGGCCATCCATCTAGGACATGAAGGACAAACACAGTGGGCCATCCATCTAGTACATGAAGGGCAAACACAGTGGGCCACCCATCTAGGACATGAAGGGCAAACACAGTGGGCCATCCATCTAGGACATGAAGGGCAAACACAGTGGGCCATCCATCTAGGACATGAAGGGCAAACACAGTGGGCCATCCATCTAGGACATGAAGGACAAACACAGTGGGCCATCCATCTAGGACATGAAGGGCAAACACAGTGTGCCATCCATCTAGGACATGAAGGACAAACACAGTGGGCCATCCATCTAGGACATGAAGGGCAAACACAGTGTGCCATCCATCTAGGACATGAAGGACAAACACAGTGGACCATCCATCTAGGACATGAAGGACAAACACAGTGGGCCATCCATCTAGGACATGAAGGACAAACACAGTGGGCCATCCATCTAGGACATGAAGGGCAAACACAGTGGGCCATCCATCTAGGACATGAAGGACAAACACAGTGTGCCATCCATCTAGGACATGAAGGACAAACACAGTGGACCATCCATCTAGGACATGAAGGACAAACACAGTGGGCCATCCATCTAGGACATGAAGGGCAAACACAGTGGACCATCCATCTAGGACATGAAGGACAAACACAGTGTGCCATCCATCTAGGACATGAAGGACAAACACAGTGGGCCATCCATCTAGGACATGAAGGACAAACACAGTGGGCCATCCATCTAGGACATGAAGGACAAACACAGTGGGCCATCCATCTAGTACATGAAGGGCAAACATAGTGGGCCATCCATCTAGGACATGAAGGGCAAACACACTGGGCCATCCATCTAGGACATGAAGGGCAAACACAGTGGGCCATCCATCTAGGACATGAAGGGCAAACACAGTGTGCCATCCATCTAGGACATGAAGGACAAACACAGTGGGCCATCCATCTAGGACATGAAGGGCAAACACAGTGGACCATCCATCTAGGACATGAAGGGCAAACACAGTGGGCCATCCATCTAGGACATGAAGGGCAAACACAGTGGGCCATCCATCTAGGACATGAAGGACAAACACAGTGGGCCATCCATCTAGGACATGAAGGACAAACACAGTGGGCCATCCATCTAGGACATGAAGGACAAACACAGTGGGCCATCCATCTAGTACATGAAGGGCAAACACAGTGGGCCACCCATCTAGGACATGAAGGGCAAACACAGTGGGCCATCCATCTAGGACATGAAGGGCAAACACAGTGGGCCATCCATCTAGGACATGAAGGACAAACACAGTGGGCCATCCATCTAGGACATGAAGGGCAAACACAGTGTGCCATCCATCTAGGACATGAAGGACAAACACAGTGGGCCATCCATCTAGGACATGAAGGGCAAACACAGTGTGCCATCCATCTAGGACATGAAGGACAAACACAGTGGACCATCCATCTAGGACATGAAGGACAAACACAGTGTGCCATCCATCTAGGACATGAAGGACAAACACAGTGGGCCATCCATCTAGGACATGAAGGACAAACACAGTGGGCCATCCATCTAGGACATGAAGGACAAACACAGTGGGCCATCCATCTAGTACATGAAGGCCAAACACAGTGGGCCACCCATCTAGGACATGAAGGGCAAACACAGTGGACCATCCATCTAGGACATGAAGGGCAAACACAGTGGGCCATCCATCTAGGACATGAAGGGCAAACACAGTGGACCATCCATCTAGGACATGAAGGGCAAACACAGTGGACCATCCATCTAGGACATGAAGGGCAAACATAGTGGACCATCCATCTAGGACATGAAGGGCAAACATAGTGGACCATCCATCTAGGACATGAAGGGCAAACATAGTGGGCCATCCATAAACTCACTTGATAAACAAACGTTGTGTGATCTTTTTTGCTTTGACGTGCTCCGCCATAAACTCGTTGAGCAGTCTGTGGCAATCCTGTGCTGCAAGATCAGGTTCAGTGCTGAACTTCACCAGGTCAGCTAAAGGGGAGCGAGAACAGACCAATCAGGTATTTCACATAGGCCACATGGAATGGTTATAGCTGGGGTACATATTTTGTCATCGTCCTCACAAAATAAAATCTTTCTAATACTAATATAAGTACATGTGGATTACCATATCATACAAACTTTGCTACACTTGAGTGGGTTCATTCTGCACCAACATTTGTTGTATATGCGTATTGTCAAACATTTCAGATACATCCATATATGTAGTTAACCATGTGAGGAACCATCCTATAATGGACCTTGGACTATATTTGACAAGACATAAGGTTTGTATGTGGCAGTCACAACATACCACCATTTTTGTAAAGTCGATCAATCCTCCTCTCCTTGTAGGCCTTGAGGTATTTGCACACCAGCTGCACTTCACTGTCAATGACATAAGGGGTCTGGTTGGGTATCAGATGGGGTGATCCCAGCAGACCAAGCGTGGGGATGTCACCACGGAACTGCTCCAGTGTTTCCTCAGGGGTCATACCGACGTCTCGAGAAGGCACCTCCACGTAGACAAGCCAACCTAGGCCACCTGGAAGATGGAAGGACAGTCCAGTGTCTTTGTCCTCAACATAGCCCAAGATGAGGAGGTCAAAGAAGAACCATCCAATGACCTCTATTAGCCGACCATATGACACATGCTCAGCACTTTGCTTGTCTTCATCCTCAGGACCCTTAAAAATACGGTGATGTGAACAAAAAACAAACAGGAGCTGAGAGCTACAAATGGTTGACAAACCACCCACCAGTGTGTACATATGAATATTGGTACCACTAATGTTTGTTCTCATATCAAATGCTTGCTTTAATCCTAGGACATACCTAATCCACAAATATCCCCCATATGGATATAGTCATACTTGTCCTACCATCTCCCTGCACCCACTGATAGAGGTGGGTGTGGCTCACCTCACTGATGCCAAGCAATGGGGCGTTTTTCCCACTGGGGGGAAGAAGTGTGAAGTTGAAGAAGACAGCACAGTCTTGCTGGCCAGATGGCAGACGTCTCAGCCTTCTGATGGCACCAAGAGGGGTGAAGGCCTCGTTCACAGCAATGGTACAGCATGATGAACTCTGGCTGAGCTGATTTTTTGTGTAATGTGTCTTCCCATCACCTGACACGTGACATTACATCATCATGATACAAAAACCAAAGTCACACAATGTATTGCACACACTCAGCCTCCTTATATACATACACGTGTATGCAAACACATACATGCACATACATACCAGCATTTCCATAGACAAGCTGTACAAGTAACTGAGCAAGCTTGTCTCGAGGAACCCTCAAACTTACAGGTTCGGCCTACAAAAAAGGGTGAACCATTTTGTCACATTATAAGATATGAAAAAAATCCACATTATTAAGGAATAACCTAAATCATAACTCCCAACTCACTTTGTGTTCTTTCAGGGTGATCCAAGGCATATCTCGCAGATTGGATGGCTTTGTTTCAATATACTGCAAACATGGACATGTGCATGGCTGTTCTAACTGGCCATGTTCCATTAACAAGTGAAACTGCATCAGGTGCTGGAAAGCATGTCAGAAAAGGGGTGTGTGATGAGATGACACATCACAGCTATGTCAAGGGCTCACCTCCTGGAGATGGAAGGGCAGCTTGTTTACTTCAAGGATAAGGTGTGGGATTGAAAACTTGGTAGCCCTCTGCAGGAACAAATCCAGCTCTTCCAGTGTTGATGACATCTGACAACGGAAGATCTGGAATGGCTCAGGGACACCACCAAATATATTCAAGATCAGAGGGATCAGCTCCTTCTGGGTGAACCCTGGACATGAATGTAACACCTGAGAGGCCTCAGGAGCTATGGATACTCTGGCTACACTCAGAGACTTCTTGACGGCAGCTTTGATGCGTATTGGTAGCGCATGGTTCAGTAGCAGTGCTGAAAGGAACACACTGACAGCAAGCATTGGTGACGGACAAGCTGTGAGGTCATGTTGTTGCTGGTTCAGGATCACCTGTAAACACTCATGTGTGGTTAGCTGCTATCAGAGACACAGCCAGTTAACCTACCTCTACGTTATTCTTCATAACATTGAATGCTCCTGGGTCATTTTCACATAAGACACTGATTTCCCTCACAATGTGTCTCACAGCTCTATCACTAAATCTTCTACACACTGGCAACACTCTTTGCAGAAACTGATCAGCACTGCAGACTGGTAGTACTGGAAGTGCATCTAGCTCACATTTCAATGCACACAAATCCGTTTCACTTTCAATAATGTGGCTCATGCCTTGCATTTTCTCTTTCATATCCTGCAGGTCTTTTGCACCACACAGGCATGAAAGTGATGTCCAGTTGCTTATCTCCTTGTACAGTAGCAGCAGTTTTGGGGTGTGGAAGAAGAGCATCCAGTTATTTTCCTTACGCAGATTCAACAGCTCATCCTTCCTTTCTGATAGCTGGGTTTCTATTTCTCGAACCTGGGCAGAGATCAGAATAAACACCAGTTGACCTGGCCTCTACACATAGTACCAATGAGACAGGGTCTTCTGTGCTGCAGGGCACAGTACTTTGCCTTGCTCCTCTGCTGAAGCCAGCACACCCAAGGTCCCTCAGCTGAATGTACAGCTTCAACATATTATTGGCAACCTACATGTACGTGAGAGAACATAGACTCCCTATACCCCAGTGGCACAGACATGAAATACCTCATTCAAGTGGAGAAAGTGCTTGATTTTGTCTCCTCCTTCTTTCTCTGCATCCAAGAAGCCCAGCTTCCTCACAAAGTCATCAATCTGCTCCTTGGACCACCTCTCCTTACCACCTGGTCCCTCCTTGTCACTAGGTTGTGGCCTCTGGGGAGATCCATCCTCCAGGCTGGATGGCTGGGCTGGTAGAGCAGCCTGAGGGCTATCAGCGGGGCAGTACTGCAGAGTCATCACAATGCCTTCACTGGAGGTAAACTCAAACTGGTAGTGGCCAGTCTGAATGATGCAGTCCAAATCCTTTGCCACGTTCTGCAGAGTATCTCCCTGTAATTAAGACATTCATAAAGGCATAATACAGTTTTCCAGTAACACAAACCTCAGATCTGGAGAACCAAAGACGAATGAGGGTGATGTTAGAGTTGACAGTCTCCAGCTGCTTTAGCCCGCCAGAGACATCAAGACTGGTCACCTTGGCCATCAGCGCATCAAAGCTCTGTTTGGTGTCCATGAATGGTAAGATGAACTTGTAGGCAGCAATGAGGTGGTTCAGGACATTCTCATTGTACTCCTCATGCTGCAGCTGGGCTGTGATCAGCTGGTACTGCTGACCAAATGCTGCCTGGCCATTTTCGCCGTCGAATTTCTTGTCTCTGACAAACTGGTAGAATGCAGCGCTGTTAGCTACAGCTGCAAATAAACCAAGGCTGTGTTGTGCCCCTGGTTTGTTAAGGCACAAGGAAGTTTTGACAATAGCTATTTTCTCCACTGCCTCCAGAGGTATCAGGTTAGCCCTACTTCCCTCCACCTCTTCAGCCAACATCACCAGTTTCTTCAGGCTGGGGTCCTTCGAGCAACCCTCCAATTTGTACTGTCCACAAACTCTATGAATGGCTGGAATATGTACCGAAGTGTACTGGAAAAGTTCAAGCATACATAAGATACCCTTCAGTCCTTCATGGCTCTTAACTTGGGGTACCAATTCTACAGTGGCGAAAAATGCAGTGAGGGTGTTGAACTCTGCTTCAATGTTGATGCTCTCCAGTTTCAGTTCTCCACCTTCAGCAATGATCTCAGAGTATTTTGCTGTCCCTTGGATCAATTTGGTAAGGAAGGTCCTAGTAGCATTCAGTGCCTTCGCCAGGGTTTGAAGGGACACACCCTCCTCTTTGGATCCCTCTTCCCTCTCCCTGCTCAACATTTGAAACGATGGGAGGGTAACACTGGACCTCATTGACGGGTGGAGAGATGAGGCTGACTTCTTGGCAGAAAACTCTTCCCTCAGTTTGAGAAGGACGTAGTTATTGAAGATCTCGCTCTGATGAAGGCTGAAGAACACCAACATATGCATGTGGTCCAGAATAGGCTTAATAAACTGGTCAAGCTGTTCAGTCATTGCAGTAAGTTCATTAACAGTGAGGGCCGTTGTTGCCTGAAGAGACACCTGACCTGGGGGTTGAAAGCTGCCACTTGTATTGGGGTTAGTAGGATTTGATAACAGCCGCTCTCCTGGTGGAGGAACCTTCTCTCCTGGCAACATTAGATGTTTTGTGAACTTGGAGGGAAATAAGACTCCATATCGCTGAAGGATCTGGGGCAGGCTACAGTACTTGGCATCTGGATTGCCTGGAATATATTTAATCAGGTGAGCATTGACTTTCTCAAACAGCACAAGGTAGTCGTTCAATGATGATTTAATAACCTGGGAATCAAGGATGGCTGACCTACTGCAAACCAGCTGACCTATCTGAAACAGCTTGGCTTGGTTGGAGGCATACAGTAGAATGTCATCATAGTTGACATCACCATCCTGTACCTTCTCCTGCCAGACAAATAGCACCACTTGAAGTCTCCTCATCCATTCAAAGAACTTGTGGACATCTTCACTGGGAAGATGAGCTATGTCCTTGGGAAGGGGGTCAGTGAGGACCCTCTCACTCTCTGGAATGTTCTTTCCATTGCAGTAGGAGACATAGATCTGACCAAGCTGGGTGATGATGTAGTCATTGGAATGGATCCATTCAAAGCTGTCAGCTGTGATACTGGCAGAAATCTTTGAACAGCAAGTAGCCACAATTCCCCAGCAAAACTTCTGCTGAGGGTTCAAGGCTTGTATCCATGATAAGTCATTCTGCAATCTGGTACTGGCTGTGGCCAAGACTTTCTGAGCTGGGCCATCTCCACTCTGGAATGTCCTTAGCTCAGGGACAACCTCCTGGACACATAACGGGACACATAACAGCAACAACAAGAAATGTACTACTACTATCATCTACACATCTTATGGGCACAAAAACAACATGCTTTTTACATAAGCAGTCCCTGCATATGTATGGTCCATAAGATATGGTGGATAGTAATGTACAGAAACAGTGATATCCAGAAGTATGCAAAGTTATCCTTAGAAATAAAACAAAGAATAAAATAAAATCACTTAATGTCTAATGTATCAGGCATCCTCCCAAGGGTAGCGATTTGGCAGTCTGAATACAGGAACAACGGGTCCCCATATGCGGACTGGAATTTAAGGGACAATCCGAACTGGTGCCGTAAAACATTGTCGTCACATGTATCCAGTCTGTACACGGGTTTTCCCTGTATTCAGGCTGCTGAATTGCTGTGACAAGGCTGTTAGGATTCTAGCAACAGCACATCTGTATTGTAAATCGATCTACCATTATGACCAAAACAATAGCAACCATCAGAGGGCTGTTTAGCTTACCACAATACTTATTTTATTGATTGAAGGAGCATGTACATGTATGTACATGTACACATATGTGGTAAATAACTTAAAATGGCTATGTTGAGATTCTTGGGACAACACTAAAGCCCAAAGCAACCCAAACCAGTTCCTGCTTTTTTTTCATTGTTGATTCATCTCAATGTTCAGTATTATAAGCCAGCTAAATGTACATGTATGAATGAAGGTCAGGATTGGCCTACCTTTTGTAATACACTTAAGATAAGCTGTTGAAACTCATTGGGATGTTCAGATATGGTGGACTACATCAATAGATGGAACAAATTTAAAATCATTAACAACACCTGCAGGTTCAGACGCCTACCAGAATATGACTCATCTTTTGGAGCAAGCCAGCCTTCAGTGCATTTGTAAGGATGTAGTTTAGTACAAATGATGTGAACTCATTTTGGACCTCCACAGCCACAGCATGTCCCTGCACATCAGTGTCTGCTGGCAAACCAAACAGCTTGGGAACATTTATACTCAACAGATCTATGATGAAGTCTTGAGGCCGCCCATCCTTAACATAATGGTCTCCAACTGCCTTAACAAAATTAAACAGAAATCGATGTCCGTGAGCTCCAGAAAATCTGTATGCAGTTGCCATATGGAGCACTGACACACAATCAACAGTTCACAATGCATTGTATTTATTACCTTTTGACTACTTCACCAATGAACAAGTTCCATGTGCCATCACTTATCTTCATTCCCGGTGACAATTTATAAGTGCTGAGGTATTCTTCTACTAACTGCAGAGCAAAATAGCACAAACCACATTAACTTTAAGTCATGCATGGGGTATCTGCTAATAAGCTGCACGTTGTGATAACTGTGGAATAAATATGAAGAAATTAGGCAAAACAAATTACCCTAGTGTACTGCACAAACCCTCTACCCCCAACATGTGTATTTCCAAAGGGAGGAGGAGGGGCAACCTTATACTGTACATGTATATGGGGTATGCTAACTTCTTGCAACAGTTACTCCATTGAGGGCAGCAGAAAACGATAAATGCCAATTAGTCAACTATCACTATGCAGACCTGTACAAATGTACATATTAATAATCATTGCGTGTCACATGTGTGCATAACCTGGAAACAGTGCCAACAATTCAAGATCATATCAATAGTAGCTACACTGCTCTACTACAACACTGTTGTCAAATGTTCCAGACTGCTCTAGAAAAAGGTTTTCATTTGCAAGGTGTAGGTTTCAGTGTAATTCTTGAACTTAAGGTCATAGCTCAACTTAAGTTATACAAACTTCTTAAATTACATAAGCCAGACAGGATGTACAAGTACATGTACATGTATAAAGCCAGTATCCAGTATGTTTCTAATAGAAAGTTAGAGATGGGTATTTTCTGGCACATACATACAAGAAAGGAACATTCTTAAATGTGCAAACCTTATGTGGCCATATCTGCCAATGCTTGAACAATGGATAAAAGAGATGGATTGGAAGTCGAGAGAAGGACTGCCTTGTAGTCTCAACCACCTACAATACCATATACAGTGCACACACGTGTACATACTGACATTTTTTTCACAAGGACACACCTCTTTGGTGAGATGTGGACGATGGGTCTTAAGCACTTCACTCCTGCCCTTATTGAGGAACTTCATTAGGTGTTCCTCTGCACCTGGCTTGGTCACATCCACCACCTGAAGCAGTGTGGTGAGCCAACCAAGCTCTTCAGAGCTACACAGTTCTCCCTCCAATCCATCCTTCTGTTTTAGTATCTCTCTCAATTTTTCCACAAAAGTGATACCCTGATGTGTTAGAGACCATCACACATAAACCCCCACAATGCACACCCACCTACCTCCTGTATTGCTCCAGCAACCGTTCCTTCAATGCTCAGAGCTTTCAGCTTTGACGGATGATCATCAATTATCCAGGACTGATACTGCGCTCGCATAGTAGTGATCAAATGTGCAATATCAGTTTTGTTAGTTATGAATCCAGCCATACAATCAAGGTAGCTCCTGTGGTATTAGAAAACGTGAAGTGTCACGGAAGATGTAAAACAAACTTACATCAGGTGTGATAGTGGTCTAACGGATCCTTCAACACAAACTAGATCAATCATATGTTCAGAACTCATCATGGCAGTAGAAGGAATGTTCAGTAGTTTGGTCAGGCTCAACCCACGTCTGAGGTCCTCTATGGTATCTGGAGTGAACTCCAACTTTTTCCTCATCTACAAATAGTGGTTATTACTAATGGCTGGATAACGTATACCATCAAACCTGCACTAGATATTTGTTCCACACTTCATCCACATTCCTCGTCCCTACACCAGTCTGGACCGAGTGGCACTTTATAGCTATGCTGACTATCAAAATAAAAGCGATTACATTTGTGTATAGAGGGGCCAGCAACGTACCCCAGACCATCCTCTTGTATATAAGATGCTCAGGTGGTCTGCCTTCACGTTTTGACGACATCACAGCCAAGTCCAAACATGCTGTCTCAAGCAACTTGATCACATTAGCGTTACTATTATCCTGCTTTACAAACATCACCGGGAAGTCACCTCTGTGGAAACACAAGGAATATTATAGGCCCTCATAGTACAGCACACGCAGTGAAACATTGAGCATCTACTCAACATTAATTAATGTATATTGTCCAGACTGTCACCCCGGGGGGGGTACAATTGTACACCCATGTGTACATCAAATTTTTTGCTGTTCAGCCATTTATGGGACCTAGTTACATTTAACAGTACTGGCATGTAGCACAAGTAGCCATGCTAGCGGATATCCATTATACTTCACACAGTAAACAAAAATGCGCAGATAGTAGTTCTAGTATGCAGATAAGGATTTAAGCCTTATTTATCTCGGCCTGAGGACTTGTACTATGTCAGTACTGTGAAATGTAATAGGTTCCTTGAATGACCGAATGGAAAAATCTTTTTTTTTGTTGTGCACCCGGGGTGTACAATGGGATTATATTGAGGAGAATAGAACAGTACTCTGTCTAACAGACAAGCACATTCACACACACACACACACACACACACACACACACACACACACACACACACACACACACACACACACACACACACACACACACACACACACACACACGTTTCTAATCAACAAGCCACACGAACCTCAACAAAATGAAACTTTATTTGGGGGACTCATCAAAGTAGCATTGGTGAAACGACAGTGAGTACAAGCGCAGTCTACACAACAGCAGTCAGTTTAATAATATATAGATAGCAATGATGAGCAAAACATTGATGCAGTATTTATTTTAAGAATGATATTCATTATACAAGGACCCTGGAACTTACTACCTTACTATTCGGATATGGCAAAGAATAGTAAGCCTTTTTACCTAAAAATGTAGAGCTACATTCATTGTTGAATACATCTCTTTTTAATAGATAAGTGTGTTTATTATTTTTCCAAATAACAATAATCTAAGTAGAACAATGTTTCAGGCTAACCTCTGGATAAAGGCAGTCAAGGTACATGACAACTTCAGTGGGTCCAGTGATTCCATCTTGTCAATCAAGGTATTTAAAAATAAGGATGACTCATCACCCAGATACATACGATTGCTGGTTGTGGTAGGGGGAGGAGGGGGATGTGTTAAAGATCACAGTAACAAGCTTTAAACATACAGCCTTATCCGATGTGCAAGGATGACATAAAAGGGAAAGTCCTTTTCAAACACTTCACTGGTGTTAAGGCACTTCACAAGTTTCTTCAGCAGATCACCATGGCTACCATCAACTTTAGGCTATAGACAAAATTACCCAGTGATATAATTAATTAATGCTTTTTACATGTGCTTACAGTCTTCTCATACTGTTGGAAAGTAGACATCACCATGGTAAAGACTCCAATGTCCTCAGACACCACGATCGGATTATCATTAATAAACATCAGCTGTTTGACCTCTGCCTTGAAGTCACGCCTGTCTCCAATCTGGTTTAACCATCCCTTTAACTTCTCTTTAGCACCTGGACGACTATCAGGTTCTGTATCTTTCTCATTGTCTGCCAATGGCTTTGTAGGAAGAACAGCCACTGGTTCTTCTGTGACTGCTGTCGTAGGGATGGCATCCACATGGCTCTC
This sequence comes from Eunapius fragilis, assembly GCA_963681505.1. Classification (NCBI taxonomy): domain Eukaryota; kingdom Metazoa; phylum Porifera; class Demospongiae; order Spongillida; family Spongillidae; genus Eunapius; species Eunapius fragilis. Next base: position 1,132,776 of record OY811984.1, read on the forward strand.
AACCTCCACCTTCCCAAGCACTTCACTGTTCTCCACAGTTGACAACAGTTCCTTTCCATCACTGGATTTCAACAGTAACACAGGTATGGCACTCTGCTTGGGCCAATGCTGTGCCTTAACTGTGAAGTCATCTCTCGTATTCACAAACACTACAGCCTTTGCATCAATACTAATGAAATGTTCCATCAGCTTGTCCAAGTCTTCGCCATCTTTGAGTTGTATACAGCGTATGTGTTCACCTTCTATAGCTTCATCCTCCGCCGCAATCACCTTCCAGTCAACAGGCCTCGAGTCACCAGTGTAACCATATGTGTAAGAGGTAACAATTTGTTGATCTCGCTTTATTCTTAGAGCTAGGTTGGAAGCAGACAAGCAGGAGTTTAGCGTTTATAACAGAAATGTTTTTAAAACACCCCATCAGTCGTTTACTAGCTCCCGTCACCCCCAACAGGTCACCCCACACCCCCACATGGGGCAACTGGACCGGCCATAGTTGCCCCACTTATTTATTGATTATTTTAATAACTACATGTATTATAGCTACAACCTGTATAGGACAGCTGGCAACAATAGGCTGCTGAGAAGGAATGATTAATTAACGAACCAGATAGTACCTGTTTTGTGAGGTGATCAAGTTCTTGGTTCAGTGAGAAATGTGTAAGTGACTAGGTCAGTAAGTCCAGTGGTCAGTTCAGACAGCACTGTTCATTATGTGCGGATGGCTAATAGCCTGTGCCCAGATATAGAGGTAAGTTACCTCACTAACTAACCTACCGATACACAATACCATAAACGGTGTTTGGCCAGAAAGTGGTTTTAAGCGCTATAGTTTCAAAATCATGATTAAGATGAAAAACACAACATTTTTGTTTGTGAAGGGAAACAATGCAATTGTATGAAACGGGTTTTATTGAAAGGATGCAATTGCAAACTTTAGCAAGCATAGTAGACATATGGCTGCCAAGTGCAACCAATTATCTTGCGAGTTGACTAGCTAAATTGGGAAAGTTTTGTCCAGTACATGCAGTTTATAGCTCACCAGGTGAAAGGCAGCAGGTAACCATAATTAAGTGAGGGGGCGGGGCAACAGGGAAGGGTAAATAAACATCAATAATGTTGAAGGTGCATTATTGATGTGTAGTCCTTTTTATGGTGTCAAACCAGACGTATCAAGTACATTAGCGGAAGTACATTCTGCAGCAACAATAATCACATTCAATTTGAGAGGGCTAATGTAGCCTGGGTCTTATTCATATTAATGGGGAGGGGGGGAGGGGAACAATATATTTGCTTAGCTTAAATAAGTACACATCCCCTGACGTACAAGTGATCATGGTTGTTCTCTGAGGACGAGCCTTGCATGAAGTAAACTAAGACGGAAATTTCAAACGTTAGACATTATTTATGGTGCATATTATTGGAGAACTAATTCTAAGTCATGGTGGAAATCTTAGTTGAACCCTTTAAAGAAGAGATATTTCAACACAAGGGATGACACTGGTGTCAACAGCACAAGGGCAGGATGGTGCTGGTGTCAACAGAACAAGGGCAGGATGGTGCTGGTGTCAGCAGCACAAGGGCAGGATGGTGCTGGTGTCAGCAGCACAAGGGCAGGATGGTGCTGGTGTCAGTAGAACAAGGGCAGGATGGTGCTGGTGTCAGCAGAACAAGGGCAGGATGGTGCTGGTGTCAACAGCACAAGGGCAGGATGGTGCTTGTGTCAGCAGAACAAGGGCAGGATGGTGCTGGGGTCAACAGCACAAGGGCAGGATGGTGCTGGTGTCAGCAGAACAAGGGCAGGATGGTGCTGGTGTCAGCAGCACAAGGGCAGGATGGTGCTGGTGTCAGCAGCACAAGGGCAGGATGGTGCTGGTGTCAGTAGAACAAGGGCAGGATGGTGCTGGTGTCAGCAGAACAAGGGCAGGATGGTGCTGGTGTCAACAGCACAAGGGCAGGATGGTGCTTGTGTCAGCAGAACAAGGGCAGGATGGTGCTGGGGTCAACAGCACAAGGGCAGGATGGTGCTGGTGTCAGCAGAACAAGGGCAGGATGGTGCTGGTGTCAGCAGCACAAGGGCAGGATGGTGCTGGTGTCAACAGCACAAGGGGAGGATGGTGCTAGTGTCAGTAGAACAAGGGCAGGATGGTGCTGGTGTCAGCAGCACAAGGGCAGGATGGTGCTTGTGTCAACAGCACAAGGGTAGGATGGTGCTTGTGTCAACAGCACAAGGGGAGGATGGTGCTGGTGTCAGCAGCACAAGGGCAGGATGGTGCTGGTGTCAGCAGAACGAGAGTAGGATGGTGCTGGGGTCAACAGCACAAGGGCAGGATGGTGCTGGTGTCAGCAGCACAAGGGCAGGATGGTGCTGGTGTCAACAGCACAAGGGGAGGATGGTGCTAGTGTCAGTAGAACAAGGGCAGGATGGTGCTGGTGTCAGCAGCACAAGGGCAGGATGGTGCTGGTGTCAACAGCACAAGGGCAGGATGGTGCTGGTGTCAACAGCACAAGGGCAGGATGGTGCTGGTGTCAGCAGAACGAGGGTAGGATGGTGCTGGGGTCAACAGCACAAGGGCAGGATGGTGCTAGTGTCAGCAGCACAAGGGCAGGATGGTGCTGGTGTCAACAGCACAAGGGGAGGATGGTGCTAGTGTCAGTAGAACAAGGGCAGGATGGTGCTGGTGTCAGCAGCACAAGGGCAGGATGGTGCTTGTGTCAGTAGAACAAGGGCAGGATGGTGCTGGGGTCAACAGCACAAGGGCAGGATGGTGCTGGTGTCAGCAGAACAAGGGGAGGATGGTGCTGGTGTCAGCAGTACAAGGGCAGGATGGTGCTGGGGTCAGCAGCACAAGGGCAGGATGGTGCTGGTGTCAGCAGCACAAGGGCAGGATGGTGGTTGTGTCAGCAGCACAAGGGGAGGGTGTCAGCAGCACAAGGGGAGGATGGGGGAACACTCTCAGTGCACTACCACACTAAAAGAGCGACTAAACCATTTAATGGTGTTTTGCATTCACAAACTGAATCTGATTCAGGTAGTGGACATTATGATTTAGTCCTAGTGACCTTTAATTAGGTTACAGGTAATACATGCAACTTGTACGCTTGCCTGTAATTGCTTAATTCAAACATGTATGAAACTATCAGAAGCGCTTCTGTTATTGCTTATTGTACTACGGGTCATACACTCCACTCTCTGGCATCCCCCCCTTTGCTACGGACGAGTCTGTATCATGTCCCACATACCAAGCACTAGGCTTACCATCCGAGACTGAATTCAGCTCTAGTAGAGCAGAACTTGGTTGCGTGGGGCTCTCTTCGCTTTTAGGTGCCAATGGCAATGTGCACTCCTCCTCATCTTTTTCTGCCATGGCCATGTTTCTTTACTATTTTATCTCGTGATGTTAAAGATTGCGCAATAACAATTTCACTGGCAAACGCGTATTAAGATATATGGTAACGTTGGTTCCCAGACCTTTTCAGGGAGTTATCTCTAATATTTAATATCAGCGTCATATAGATTTGATTAGAGGACTGTACTATCCACAAGGATGATCATGCTGGACACTGTGGCCCGACTACTAGTACACTCGATAAATAATTAGATCTACATAAATAGTCCAAACGCCGACGGTACGACACTACCCGCTTCCAAAATTTGCGCTACCCACTTCCGCTTTAAATTTCATTGCCTACCCCGGAAAACATTTTCAATATTTTAAAATTAATAACTAGCGCCACCAGTTGCAAACCCTTTTGTGGTAGAGCGCAACACATGTGTTTAATTTGGCGTTGGAACTACGTACGCAAATGTCGGGAATGGCAGCCAAAAGTACATTTCTCATGCATGCATATTCGTTATCTACAAAAACTTCCGCGACATCCCCCTACCGCACCCTCCCACTTTGGTGTCTCCGCTCTGCTCAGCCCTTTCATTACCTTTTCCTGCTAAGCTTGGATTAGTCTGGGGACCCGATTGATGATTGTACTAGTCAGGTCCTCAAGGCTAGTATTAGGCACGGGTAATAAAAACTGCAATTTACGGACAAATATCCTGTTTGCCACCGCAAACCACTCATGGTTTAATAGCATAGAACATTTTTTTGCTACAGTAAATTTTTCTCCTTACCGAGATCGAGATCCAATAGTCCTAATCCTAAACGTACCGCCCAAAATCAATATCCACTCGTGTACACATTTTCCCTACTGAGAATTTTAGTTTATTCCGCAGATATGGTGGTCGCAAGCGGACATACAACTAGTTATAAATCATTTCTAGAATTTTGGTTTCAATTTTAGCCTGTCCAGTTTTCAAATGTGGATGCTGTGTTATGTGACTGACGGAAGACCGCCTACAAAAATAGCTAGCATTTGCACAATATGGCAAATGAGGGAAACACCTCAACCAGACACTCTATTTAAGCAAACAAACTGCATCAATTAAGAATGTACTTCATTTTAATTTGAAAACATTAGCCCATTCATTCAACACCATTCTTTAAAAATACATCAGTAAAATGGTACAAATATTACAACCTAACATCTTGGAGCCTCTGATGTTCATTCTGATTTTCTTTTGACAATGTTGGGATCAACGTACCTGAAAACAGATGGACATTTATTCTGGAAGCAGTCTTTAATGTGGGCATCCTCCCGGGGGTATATCTGTCTACCGTGGTGTATAGAAAATAAATTTATTCACGTTCTGCCAATTTAACATCCCTTTTACATTTGACGAAGCTATTTGATCAAGATATGTGGGGTACTATAACTGTGCTTAACTCACTTTAACACTCTGGCTTGGGGGACCAGGTAAAAAGAATTAGAGCTTGGCAATTTGGGGCCAAGCTCCAAAGGACCTGTACAACGAGCATGCATCGTTCAATGCAAAAGAGCTGTTAAATGGGCAGAATGTGAATAAATTGTATTTTTTATACATAAATGTACCCCCTGGGAGGATGCCCAGTACATTAGACATAAAGGAGTGCATGTGATGTGTACTAATCTAACACACTGCAAGAAGAGGCACATAAACATACATATATGTGTACAAAAGGGTGTAACTAGGGTTAACATTCTAAAGGCATAATCAAAATAAATGAGGCACTAATAGGGTTAGTAATACAGACCTGAGTGAGACATGTGTTGTTTTACTAGGTGGATAAACTCACTTATCTACAGGTATAATGTCCCTGAGAGCAACTCCGTTGGAAGTAAGTGCTCCGGAGAAAACAAATCGCCTCACTTCATTCCTTGTAGCGCTGTCTTGTTTCTGCAAAGACAAATCAATTTGATAATTATATGGGCACGAACAATATCATGTCAATTTAGATATGGTATCCAAACACAATGTTATAAAAATTTCAAGAAGCATCAAATTTATGTGAAATAATGACAGATAGACCGATTTCCAGTGTGTAAGAAAGAAGTTGTGAACCTAGGCAATTCTTAGAAAATTAAATAATTCATGTGTAACGTCCTTTGGATACAGTGTGTTATCTTTTAATGTGTACTAGGCACATGACTCTGAGTATATTAGTGACAATCTAATCACTGACACACTCCGCTAATTCCACACTAGCAGGTACAATAGGCAATATTGCTAACCTTAGATCCTTTGTATGACTCAATGATCAGGGAAATGAAGAGGTTCAGCACAGCATAAATGAAGAGTATCAGAAAGATGGTGAAAAAATCTGGCTAAATATGTAGACAGCAATGTTGTCATCAGAGTGCATTCCGGTATATGTGGTATAAAGATCATCTCCATTCATCATTGTGAAGAGAGTGTAGAAGGTTTCGTAAAAGGTAGAAAACTGTTCATGGGATTTTTAATAACATATAAATCACATGACAATGTATACACATTACATCACATGACCAACAATGTATGCACATCTAAAGCATAGTCAAGTCTAACACTTCACATTATCAACAATACATTAAAGAGTACTGACATTTGTATCCTGGGTAAATTACGCAATTAAAAAAAACCATGGGAGTACACATGCACATTTGAACTGACCTTGCGATGGTATGGACTGAGAACCAGCCATCCGGCCATCATGAAGGCTAGGAAGAGGATGCTGGCACAAAAGATGTACTTCATTAGCCGGAAGAAGGCTATGTTTAAAGTGCGTGTTAATGTCTAATGAAGGAAATATGCACCCTTAAACAAATGGTGTGTGTGCGTAGAAAGACTTTACATTGAATTGGCGAAAGTAGCTGAGGTAACCCATCAGAACTGCGGCTTGAAGAAGTATCCCCAAGCCAAAGAATATAGTTACTGCTGTTAGAGAGCTGGGCTATAAAATATAGTATTAGTGCCCAGTTTTCTGGTCCTGTGAATGAACTTACACTATCATTGGTCTTGATGTCCAAAATAATTTTTAGAATTGTCCCAGTGAAGGTTGAAATATCACTGGCAATGTTGTACATATAATAAATCTTGAAGAGAGGAATTCGTTCCTTCCAAGAAAGGCAAATGTCCAGTTTAGAGTGATAAAAATTTCCCATGGCCTGTGTTAAATTAGACTAATGATGTATTGGTCAAAGATAGAGGTACGACCGAGTACCTTAGCTAGCTTAAAGGCAGTCCATATAGTCCACAGAGCTGAGATGAAAGACACCACACATGCTACCAAGATGAATAGTTCAAAGGACATCATGAAACCATCCAAATCACCCTGCACTGTGCCATCTGTAATAAAGCATATGTGAATAAAAGTTTTAGAAATATTAACTCACTCATGGAGGGTTGTTCAGTAGGCTCCAAGTTTAAACTGTATTCGATGACCCCACCTGGAGTAGCTGCGAAGTGCATCTTTACGTAAACATAAACATAAGATATGAATCAGTTGATAGGTGTACTAGCTCTTACTGAAAAGGTAAAGACGTAAGCTTCTATCTGTGATGGTCGGATAACCTGGACACTATTCACATAAAACATAACATCCATTTCTACAAACCTGGATTCCACAAATGAGAAATGTGTGTTCAATTTAATTAAATAAGTAGTTATGCAAAACTAAACACAAAAAAATCAGGCAAATGTAACATTATTCAGAACAGATTTCAACTGAGAAAGCTACAGCGTGTTTCATTGATGCCCGAAAAATTAATTACCAAGATGAAAGTAGTTTAGAAGCATAAACATGGCCCACACACACACTGCCCTTTAAAATTCAACATCATACAGTGATAGACATAAATTTGCACAACGGAATTGCATAAGGTCCAATTGGAAAGTACAAAAAAAAAGACTCAATCACATTCTGATGCCTACTGAGATGAGACCTACCATTTAGCTCTACTCTAAACAAACTAAGATGATCTACCTACTAGTTTTAATAAACCAACTATCCAAAGCCCATGATTTGTCAATTTGTTAAAGTGGCAGTGAATACAATTTAATAATAATACACCACATGTGGACCACTGTATTACAACTACCGTTGGAAGCGATCATCCTGAGCCGACTCAAAAAACTGATCCACGATACTTCTTCCTGGTCCTGGCTTCTCCAAAACAAACCTCACTAAATTTGAGATAAGGACATTAATACACAATGACGCTTTGCATCTGCATTGTACCCGTGTTCTGAGTACTGTTGAAAACGAAAATGCTCTTTTTAGAATCAAACTGCGCTTGTACATATTGAGTGAGGCTGACTGTGATTGGTTGGATGGACGACCCATTCCACACAAAGTCATATGCACCAGTGATGAAACTGGTGAGATTATAAAACTGTAAGGGGCAAACATGAGAGCTTATGCATCTTTTTAACAAAATATGACAGCACTGACTCTATTTCCAGCATACTCCAATTCTTGGAGCAATTCCTCGGTAGTGTAAGCAGAGTAAATATTCACTGATGGAGAGAAGTCCTTGATCAAAAGTTTTGAAAACCTATCGTCTACAGCTGAAAAGATGCTTAGTTTGATCCCATAGCTTGAATTTATGAGCAAGGCTGCCTGTGTAAGTGACAGAGTATTTATGAGCAGGGCTGCCAGTGTGAGTGACAAAGTATTTTAAAAATTATTTTAGTGCATCATCTGTATATATATTACGGAGTTTCCCCCCCCCCCCCCCCCCCACCTACAAATTTGTCCACACACCACGCACAATGGTTGGAGGGGGGGGGGCTCCACCTCCCTGCCATGTCAGATGTAGGCTCCACCTCCCCTGCCCTGTCAGATGTGGGCTCCACCCCCCCCCCCCCCCCCCCCCCGCCCTGTCAGGTGTAGATTCCATGTCTTCTGGTCACTTCTGTGGTCACTGCTGCTAAATGGAATTTGCCATGCAAACAAACACTACTATTTAATTTTAAAAACAAAAAAAAACACCTGCAGCGGAAGATACACAACAGGATTCATTTGTCATACATGTGACACTGAGATAAGACCAACCACAAAAAAAGATAACTTGCTACTGCCCTCATTTGCAAGCCAATATTATATGTTACAGAAATCGAACTGTATTACAGCATTGTACTAGTCGATCCCACATCAACGAAGTGTCGTTGCAATGTTAAATTACGTAACAATACAACTACACAACCCGTATCAGAGTCAGAGCGAAAGGAGGTGATTCAACTGTATCCAACTGCCGAAACAAGACAAATTAAGCCCCAATTAGAGGCTGAATCACCTCGGATCTGACTCAGGAAACTGGTCGTGTAAAAAGCAGCCTGCAAACCTGTGTTATCACGCAGATGGTCTTGAGTATTTGTAGAATGAGCTTAACCGGCAATTTGCGGTCCGTCTTCCATCTTGAGATGGGGTTGCTGATATGGTAATACATATTAGTCTTCAGTTCGCGCTCGTTTTCACTTAGTTTTTTCACGCACGCTCCTGATTTACATTTTCTCCCTTCTGCAAATACAAGCGCATTATTATCATACGTGGCACGAATCTGACGAATGAAACTAGAGAATTCTGCCCGCCCCGCCGGTGACACTTGCCTTTGCCTGCCTCACAGTGACACTTGCCGTTAATGGTGTGGTAGAAAGGCACACTTTTTTTTGGTAGCAGCTCAACCTCCTCCTCGGCTGCCGACATAGCTGTGTCATCCGACCATTGAGTAATCTGCTTAATTAATATCTATATGGTTGGCACGCACAATAACAAAACGAGTAATTAGAATAAGGCGACCGCGTTTTTACCAACTATAACATTTTCAGTTTCGGTACTAGCTATGTAGGTGTACTATTAAATACAATTATAATTTCGAAAGATTCAAGAAAATGCACATCTCCTGATGTTATATAAATATACTGATCAAAATAAGCAGGCATACTAACTATAGTAGGCATAAGGCTAGTGGGTGGGGCCCCATTTTCAACAAGTACGGGTTAAACATTTTTAAGGTAGGGTGTGAAGATATAATAAGATTATAATGTGATTTACTTTACATTATACAGCAAGCATGTGTCACCTTTGATCGTCTCTTATTTTAGACCTAGGCGCTCAGAACCAAACGTACGAGATGTAATTATAACATGTCGTATCATTATTATACATTAAAATGCTCTTCGTTTGAATCGTCATACTTCCGAACGATTGAAGTTACATGTAACCAACGTACTATTAGCAATGAATCCTATCACACCATTGTTCTATGGCATGTTTTATTTCTGTCCCTTATGTCCTCTCCTTACGGTACATAGAGGAAGGCTGTACGTTTAATTTTATTGTGCTCGACATCAATGTTGAATGTATATCTAGTGCATCCAGCACGTAAACTAGTGGGTCAATCTGATTCATTCATTTGCGCCTGACCCTTAAAACAGTAAACCCATAATGTTGATTAAAATTTTTAATGAGATTTAGTGTTCCTGAATAGGGGTGCGTTCCACATTCGGCAGCGATATCAGATAGAGTAAAAATTAACGATCAGGGCAAATCAATAGCGACAGGACTCTTCTATGTATATGTACCGATTTTGAAGCGATTGGGACTTTCCTGCAGAAGGATATTTAAGTTTTGAACCCCTTGGGATAATGCCCTTTGTATGTACCATGGTCCCCTCCGTAAGGATAAAACATGCCATAGAGAAATGGTGTGGTAGGATTCTCTGCAAATAATACATCGGTAGCGTTAATCATTCGGGAGCATTTTTATAACTTCGTGAACAGTAGTTAGTGAACAAACGTTATTGGTGTTTAATTAATTCAACGTGTAATTCTTAATTACATTCATCCGTGATCTTCTGTCACCGCGCGTGTTTCGGTTCGATAATGATAAGCCCTTTGGAGCAAGAGCGAAATGAGCTAGGTTATCACCTAGAAGAGGTTCGGGGCAAATACCTGCGTGTGGTCCAACGCATCGACCCCGCGTCCGAATGGTCCGTTTTCATGGTGCACGGAGGTGGTGGACGGGCCGGTCAATTTAAGCACTTGATCAAAGCCTTGGAGCCCAAGTATGCCATTCCTATCTTATACTTTGTGCGTGTGCGCCTACGAGTAGTAATAGTGTTGTATGTATTTGTGTGATGTGTGTGTGGGTGCGTGTGTGTGTGCGTGTGTGTGTGTGCGTGTGTGCGTGTGCGTGTGTGTGTGTGTGTGTGCGTGCATGTGCGCATGTGTGTATGTGTGTGTCGTGGTTTATGACACATGCCAAGACGTATGTATCAAAGGTACCCTTATTTGTGCAGCTGGTCTGTAGTAGCTGTAGACTTCCTTGGTCATGGTGACAGTCCTGCACCCAATCGTCCTGAACTGTACACCGCTGACGAGGTGTGTGAGCTCCTCCTTCCCCTACACCCCTTACATGCACATACAGGGGTGTGTGTGTGTGTGTGTGTGTGTGTGTGTGTGTGTGTGTGTGTGGTCATGTGATATCAGGTGACCATACAAGAAATAGGCTATATATGATGTCATATGCCAAACACATTCCCCCTGATTACATGTTTAGGTCAGCTACACTACACCCAATATGACTTGTCTTTAACTCTGTGTTTGTGTGTGTACGTGTGTGCGTGTGTGTGTATGTGTGTGTGTGTGTGTGTGTGACTGATATGCATGAAAGGGAACAAGTTTCTTTGTCATCTGACATACCTTTTTTATCAAGTGTACTACGTTTTTCAGCATTTGGATGACCTTACAGCCATCTATAGCTCCCACAAGAGGCTTCACAACGTGTTCATCTCCCATTGCTATGGAGCCATCCATACCTTCAGACTGCTAAGTGCACTGAAGCAGAAGCAAAGGCTGGCAGAGATTGCAGGCGTAATCCTTCTTGATGTGGGTATCAGAGCTCTTTCTGTCAGTGTATTTACCATACTTCCTGCCTTCATACTGGGTGAGTTAGGATTGGCTAGGTTGTATTAAATGAGGCATTTGCAAGAATGAGCCATGCTGTGCTGCTCTCCAAATGGAATTACAAGGAAAACTGGTCATATTCTTCTATTGCAGAATATCTGCGTCCCCTGGCTAGGAACTCTTCCAATGCTGCCCTCTTCCCTCCCACCACTGATCCCTCTCTTATTGAATTTGAGAACGCCATCTCTTCTAACAACCGCATGTTCATGATGAAGGTGATTGCCCAGGATGTCAGCAACCAGGCGCTGTGGGACCAGTGGCTGACCGGTGGTAAGGAGGCCATGAAGGAGGTCCCAGTGACCTTCCTGTGTGGAGAGGAAGATGGTGTCTTCTCTGTACAGAGCTGTCGGGAGGCGGCGTTATACCTTGGTGTGACCAGTGAGCGGTTCCACGTGGTGAAGGGGGCGGGTCACTTGCCCATGGTCGATCACCCTAGCGAGGTCATCAGTATCGTCACGGAGTTCCTTTCTTCCCTGTGGAGGAATGGTCAGCAGACTGCCAGTGAGGGTGGGGCAGTTTAATATTAATAAATCACATTTTATGTTTGTAATTAATGTCAAGCAATCAAAGCATTCTCATACAGTACACAAGTGTTGTGTTGGTAGGACATATGATTGGTTCAGTGAAGTCAAAATAGTCTTTCTTTTTGGCCATTGGGGTAAGCATGTTGTTCCAGAGTGACTTGGCCATGTGTTGATGGGCACAGTACGAGGGATGGAAACAGTCCAGCTGTGTGTGTGTGTGTGTGTGTGTGTGTGTGTGTGTGTGTGTGTGTGTGCAAGGTACACATACGTCTTCATGGGGGGTATACATAAGTGTATGTGAATACTTATTAGATCAAGTATCGTAAATAACTCCTAATTAGTTTGTTATTTTTGGAATGAATCCCCGTGTGAAGGCAGTGCTCGGCTAACTCATCAGCCAACCGAAGACATCATTGTCAGGCCGAAGTCTTGATTTTGTGGTTAATTATTCATATGTACATCAGTCTTGGCAGAACACACCATGGCACCCTCTCCGTGATAAAAGCTTTCATTGCCCAATATTACAGACCCGAAGTTTGGTAGAGAAAAGTTACGTAGCGTCTCTTGCTTTAACGAATCTTTAACTTCTGTTGGCTACATATGACAAAGCGGAAACAGTACTTGTTTGAGAGAGAAGAGAGAGAGAGAGAGAGAGAGGGAGAGAGAGAGAGAGAGAGAGAGAGAGAGAGAGAGAGAGAGAGAGAGAGAGAGAGAGAGAGAGAGAGAGAGAGAGAGAGAGAGAGAGAGAGAGCTGGACAGCTATTTTAACAACTTGTCCACCTATAGTATATTATTATCTCTGGTATTATAGTGGTGGAATCAGTCTTTTTTTGTTAACAATGACTTTCAATAAAGCTGGATTATTGAGTGTTACTTTAGTTCTTTTCTTTGGAAATCAGGCGTGTGGTTTATGCATTATTGGCAATTGAAGTTTTGTCATGCCTTGAAAATATTTCATTGATTTTGTAGTCATCTCTGACCTCAGTAAGCAGTTTGTACCATTGGCATTGCCACTTTCAACTTGCATATGCAATTCTATGGTACTGCTTTGCACTGATTCCATCTTGACGCCTAAGGATTTGACAGATGACTGTGATCAAATTACTTCATGTGACCAATTCTACTTTCGATCAATGATAATTCTAGCTACCAAGCTGGCGCCATTATTTTTATACTTCAACAGTAAGGACCATGCTCCTTAAATAAGGATGACTGGAGATTAAACACTTATCTAAACAAATGAAGCTTCAGGGCTGAAAACTGACAATGCATACATCAAACAGAACTAACTACACACAAAACACTTTTTTGCGCTTTCTCTTGATTTTTAATCACCTGAGGTGGGAGAGGAAGGGGGGGGGGGGGGGGGGGAGGAAGGGGAGCAGCATCATTACAAGTGATTTCACGTTAGTACAAAGTTTAATCAAAAACAGACTGGCAAATGTACTAACATTGTACTTTTAATTATTAATTAGCCTTCCAAAATACAAGATTGTAATTCGATTCAAACTTATCCCTGTTGGTCTTTTGACGTTGAAACTAAAAAAAAATTATGTGGAATTCACTAGACGACAACTCAATAAGGAACATATGCAAACTACGGAATGCAACAAAGGAAAATAATCAAACTGTAACTGCAAAGCGTTACCACATCAAAAAAAATCATACCACCTAGATTCATATCATCACAAACTTTTACATACAAAGCTTATTTTCTGGTAACAAACACACATGTCCTCAGTGAATATAAATTATTAGCAATCTTTAAGAGTACATCAAACCCCCCTCCCCTCATACACATTTTTAAAAAGCTCATATTAAAAATCTCTGTAACCATTATAGTTTTTTCAATATTTCAGAGGGAAAATGGTACTCCAAACATGATTTTTTTAAATGGTATACAGAAGCATTATGGTTACAGAGATTAAGTTACAAGTTGATAACTCCACACATACTCATTCATGATCGAAGGTAGAATTGCATCTCATGATGTAACTGAATGCATTTGCACATGAACAAGAATTTCTGTGTTTTAATTTTTACTGGAAAGCTCAACAGGGACATTGAAACATGTCAACTTTACTTGAGGTTGATCAAAATAATAAACCTGAAAGACATCTTAATAAATCCTGTGAAAAGTTAGTCTCATCAATATGTGCTGCACTCGTTTGGAAATACATGGATGATAATTGTGAGGCCATTCAAGACCTGAAGATATTAATTTTAAGCTGCTCTTTTTATAGGATAGGAAAATAGCGCTTCTTAAAAGGAGGAACCCAATAGCATTATCAAAGCTTGCAGGTCGTCTCTCTGTCAGGAATAATGAACTAAAGTCCAAGACCATTTTTAGCCTGTACAGCCGCCTAGGGTTGACATTAGTAAGGGCGAACTGTAGAGCTATCCTATCTAGGTTAACTTGACTGTTATAGGACTTATTTTAGTATTTAGACAATAGCGGAAGTGATTCGCGCAATCTGATTGGTCAATTGCAGGTATCTAAACGCGGTAGAAACCTAGAGAGGGACTCTAAGTGCCAGTGGGGGGGATTCTAAGTGCCCCGGGCACTTAGAATCCCCCCCACTGGCACTTAGAATCCTCCCGTTATTGTTATCGCGTTGCGCGATAATGTATTGGTTGCTATGTACGCGTTGCTATTGTCTAAATTGGTTAGACACTGAAACCTTCGAAATCTACGTGATTTAGAATCCCCTCGGGCCCTTAGTAGCACCCTCGCTACCGCTCGGGGCGCTACAGCCCAGGGCCCTCGGGGATTCTAAATCACGTAGATCCCTCAGTTTCAGTGTCTAACCTATATATTAAAATCTGTAATATGTATTTGAAAATAAAAATTGGTTGACGGATACAATAATAATGGACATGTAAATGATCACAATTGCATTGACTTACACTTTGCCCTGCCGTAGTATGATGGCATGCATATAGCACCTGCAGTTAAGAATGCACAGATTATCAATACGGCACAGCAATTATTGTATTACCAGAGACTACGTTTGAAACAATGGCTGGATCAGTACCTCTGGTGAAAACAGCAGTGCCCCTGGTGGTAGCCAGTATGAGGTTCCCTGGATGCAGTATGAGGTTCCCTGGATGCAGTATGAGGTTCCCTGGATGCAGTATGAGGTTCCCTGGATGCAGTATGAGGTTCCCTGGATGCAGTATGAGAGAATGCTTCAATATCGATACAACAAACATAGCAGCTACACATAAGGTACTGTACGCACAAAGGAATATTTCAGCTAGAGACTTTTAATTGGTTACAATTTGAAGACTATTTTGCAAGCGAAATTACCCAACAAATGACATACCTACATAACAGATTTAATGAGTATCTTGGGGCAATGGGACCCATTCCAAACTATGGTATGAAATATATGCTACACTTGTGGACTGCTTTAACTAGGTGATGCCATTAGCATTGATATGGTCCTCCTGTGTCCATAGGTATCTCGAATATGGACAACAAGGCATGGGAAAGGTAGGCTGTGGTACTCACCTCCGGGGCAAAGCAGAGGCAGCTGTTCCCACCCACAGATGTGTACATCGAATCAACGTTTGGTCTGTAAAAAGATGCATTTGACGAGCTAAGTGGAACATGTGGCCATGGGATCTCACTTAATGTATATAGCGCTGGTATTGCCGTCTATTGCGCTCGATCGCTGCATCATAAAAACATGTAAACAGTACATGAAATGCATTGTACAGACATCACAACATTCAGCAGAATGCCATTTATCGCCCACTTGACCAAACAGGATTGAAAAAATGGTCAATAATCTACATGCCATTTAACTTGCCACATATGTTATTGGTTACTGATAAACCTACTGTACTGCCTCAGGAAAAAAAAAATGGTTTAACCAATAATGAATATCCATTGAGAACAAATGGAACCACTTAATCCCACAGAATCAAAATGTTGGATCCAGAAATCAAATCCTTAATTGTTAATACTTTGACTGCAGTACTATTCAAATTGCACCTTTGCTTGGTCTGTAATTCCTACCATTGTGACTATGAAAAATAACACAATGGATTTTTAAAGCATTTATCCTTTAACAAAGATATTGAAATCTCTAGTGTTTTAACTCTACTTGTTTGTTGTGGTGCGTTGGCCACTCCCCTTATTACTCAACACATACCATCCTCTGTCTCTCCCGCATAAAATCCATTATGGGTGCCTGCTCAAAAGGGAAAGTAATTGAATAAAGAGTTTTTACAGTTACTTACTTACCTTATTAATTAACAAAACAGTATTATCATCAAACCTCATTTCTCCGGCTAGAAATGTCGGTGTGCTATAACACATATGTTATCAATACCTTGTAGCATGCATGTAAAGTGCAGTTGCTTACTCTTGAGTTTGCATTGTGATCGATGAACAAGCAGCAATGACAAGATAAATACACTCTAACAGCACAACTCCATGAGAGTACTAACCGTTTTCCAACGGATTAAACGTAGCCTGTCGGATTCTCATGGTTGTACGATGGCATTGTCTTGGAGCTGGCACACACACACACACACACACACACACACACACACACACACACACACACACACACACACACACACACACACACACACACACACACACACACACACACACACACACACACACACACACACACACACACACACACACACACACACACACACACACACACACACACACACACACACAGTGTTAAACAAACCAAGACGTCTGACTCAAAGAAATGCAAAAATTACCTGGTCTCGGTAATGCCCTCAGTTGTCTCTGCGGCAATAACAATGCTATAATGCAAGGTAAAAGCCACTCTTATAATATTTTTCCTCATGTACACACAACACAGTGACTTGTCGAGCTTACTTGCAGCCCTGAACTCTCCAAGTCCTGGACGCATATCTCCTTGGTTCCATGAGCGTCTCATCAGCATAACATTGGTTGCAGCCCAAGGGAATGGGTAATCTATTGTGCATACACACAGAGATCATTGCACACAACAGAGTGACTTGTCGAGCTTACATGCAGCCCTGAACTCTTCAAGTCCTGGACGCATATCCCCTTGGTTCCATGAGCGTCTCATCAGCATATCATTCCAAGGGAGTGGGTCGTCTATACATAGGATGTGTACCTCATGGACATTTTAAAGCCATACATGCAACAGAATGAAAGGTCCTGTTGCCAAGTTATAATTTTTAAATGCATACATTGTTCTGCAAATAGGGAGAAAATCATGCTTACAGACGTTGCTGGCAGAGAAGTTCGGAAGAACGGCTGAAATCGAAACCGGACTTAGGTCCAACGATAATTCCAACACACCTTGCCCATCACAGCATCAGAGGGAGAAGTTCTGTTACAAGATTTGCAACACATGTGACAAAACTTACGATTAGCAGCAGTGAACTGTGCACGGAAAGTAATAAGCCTGCAAATGTTTGGCACTAGCAGACCGTGTGTTCCTGGATCTTGTTGTTCCTCGCTGGTACCCAACCATGTCAACGAGGCTGTCAAGAATGGAACAACTCAAATGCCATAACAGGACAACAACACAACAACTCTCACCTTCCACAGTGATCGTGTCTTCTGTTGTTCATACAACGCATGTACATTCAGTGTGCAGATAACAGCGTTGCAGGTGTTCATTGTATAAACACACATGTACGAGCACACACACATAACAATCACTTTCACGCATAACACATGCACACACACACACAAACACACACGCACACACACGAGAATACTTACTCATGCAAAGCATAGCTCCAGTTCTCTCCATCATGCTTCTACATGTACCAAGAATTGCCTCAAAATCATGCCAACAGATGTTGCTGGCAGAGAAGTTCGGAAGAATGGTTGAAATCAAAACCTGACTTAGGTCCAACGATAATTCCAACACACCTTGCCCATCACACCATCAGAGGGAGAAGTTCTGTTACAAGATTTGCAACACATATGACAAAACTTACGATTAGCAGCAGTGAACTGTACATGGAAAGTAATAAGCCTGCAAATGTTTGGCACTAGCAGACCGTGTGTTCCTGGATCTTGTTGTTCCTCACTGGTACCCAACCATGTCAACGAGGCTGTCAAGAATGGAACAACTCAAATGCCATAACAGGACAACAACACAACAACTCTCACCTTCCACAGTGATCATGTCTTCTGTTGTTCATACAACGCATGTACATTCAGTGTGCAGATAACAGCGTTGCAGGTGTTCATTGTATAAACACACATGTACGAGCACACACACACACACACACACACACTCACACATAACACTCACATTCACACATAGCAGTGCACACACACGCACACAATGCACACACAGAGAATACTTACTCATGCAAAGCATAGCTCCTGCTCTCTCGATCTTGCTTCTACGTGTACCAAGAATTGCCTCAAGGAGGAGCTACACATGCAGATATATGTGCCAATGATGATGAATACCACATAGATAAAAATATACACACAGAAACGCGGCACACAGATAAATGAGATATATGAGGCTTAAGGTAATTTTAAAAATGCACAGCATAGGTGTAGACAAGGGAGCCTATAAAAGGTGCCATACATGTAAGCATAGGCGCCAAAATGATTTTTTATATGGAGGGCACTATGAAATTGATGAACGAATAATTGTGATGGATGGTGACGTAGTATTGATCAACCCTTAGCGTACCTTTTTTATTTGTCGTTTAACACCACCAATGGATGGAATTAATCTACTGGGTCTAAACATAGGATGCTCTGTATGTGTGTGTGCGTGTGTGTGTGTGTGTGTGTGCGTGCGGTTCTTTTCTAGGACCATCTCTGCTAGGACGTCCCCCCCCCCAATTATTAACCAATCAACAAATTAACACGCGGCCATATTGTTTTGGGGTCAATTTGTCGGCTATTTATTAGTCTGTTTATACGACACAATTATTATTTTGTGCCGCGCATCCACGTAGGCCTAGAACGAAACGAACTGGAAAGAGAGTAATTTATTAAACTGTTAGTGTCCTTAGCCAACCCTCCAGGTCGCTAATGCTACCGCACACAACGCGATTCAGAGATGGATGGCCTAGTGCACAGAGGGTGACAGCTGTGTCTGCTCCAGCCACATCATCCTCTCGTTCATCACATAGTTGGGTGTAGCCCGCTCTTCGCTTTATATTCACGCACCCACGCGCGCGCACACACGGTTCAGGCGCGCGCGCACACACACACAGGGTGTGGAAGCGATGTGGAGTTCCTGTAAGCGTCTAATGAGAGAAGAGAGAACGGGACACTGTTGATTACATCAAAAGCTGTTAATTGATTGTTGATTGGTTAATAATTGGGGGGACGTCCTAGAAAAGAACCGCACGCACACACACACACACACACACACACACACACAATGACACACACACACACACACACACACACACACACACACACACACACATACAGAGCATCCGATGGTTAGACCCAGTAGATTAATTCCATCCATTGGAGGTGTTAAACGCCTTAAACGTCGGACAAATGAAAATCACGTGCTATCCCTATACTTTACTGTAAACATTGTGCTGGTCTAAGTCAAAGATACACAGAAAGAGAAACCAGCCACCAGAAGAAGACATATGCTTTGAATGTTAGCGTACCTTTTTCAATTCATCCATGGATAAGGCCATAATGCAACGACGTTAAGTGCTACACAACCAGTTTTCCTCGTTTAAGTTTCTGAAGCATCCGTGAAATTTTTTCGCTCCGCTGGTGGTATTTAGAGCGTTACGGAGGTGATCAGATAACGTATACAATACGAGATGCCGCGACCAGAATTCGAAAGTGCGCGCGTATCCAATTATGGCAGTGTTCACTTCCCATAGATCACAGGTATGGTTGGGCACTTTACACTATACGTAAAGTTTTTTTACGTGTCTTGTATTGCAACAGATAATATCAGCAATTGCGGAGGATGTTGACTGTGAATCGCTATTGTTTCACCACTGGTATATTGATGATGGTGTTGTCGCAGGGCCCGTTGCAGCCATTGCTCGTGTTCTCGCCATTATCCAAGAACGCGGACCACCACTTGGCCTCAATATCAACATCGCCAAATGTGAGTTGTTCAGTTTGAGGGATCTAAGTTCTTTCCCAGAGGAGATGAGGCGATCGAATATGCCACACTTTGAGATCCTGGGGGCTCCCATAGGGGATTTAGTGTTCTGCGCAAAGTTTGTAGCGCAGAAACAGTCGGAGGCTTCCAAGTTGCTAAAGGAATTAGAAGCTGTGGGTTCTATCGACCCCCAGGTGGCCCTACTTCTTCTCAGGCAATGTGGGAGCTATTGCAGACTAGTTCACTTAGCTAGGAACACTCCTCCTCTCCTAGTTAAGGAGGCCTTTGCCCTGTTTGATGATGGTGTGCAGCAATGCTTTTCGGAATGCACTGCAGTGGATACTTCTGCGGCCACCTGGCAACAGGCACAACTTAGCTTGAAAAGAGGGGGTTTAGGGCTTCAGAGCTTAAGTTTCCACTCTCCTGCAGCTTACATTGCATCATTTTTGTCCTCAGGCCTTTCTCCATCATCATGTAGGTATATATCCTCGTCATTGCACCTTTACAACAGTCTAGTGGACCCCCAAGATTCTCTCACCCCTGAGTCTGTAGGTGATTCTCCTCTTTCACAGAAGGTTCTGTCTTCCAAGATAGAAGACCAACAGTTCAATAATCTTTTTCACAATGCATCTGTGACTGACAGGGCTCGTCTTTTGTCCATTTCTTCATCTCATGCCTCTGCTTGGCTGTCAGTCCCTCCCTCCCCACGACTCAACCTCCACTTGGAGCCTGCTGAGTTTCAAGTAGCACTTAAGTGGTGGTTGGGTATTCCAGTGGTCCAAGGCCAAAGTTGCCCTCACTGTCCTTCCTGTGTGTTGGATGACTTTGGCCATCACTCCCTCACTTGCAAACATGGAGGGATGTGGTTTCGCGACACAATAAGCTCAGGGATGTGTTTTATGACTTCTGCCAACGTGCTTGCTTGGGTCCACGTCTGGAAATGGGTTGTGGGGCAGGATCCGATTCTCAATCCCGCCCAGCAGATGTTCTTGTTCCTAACTGGGACCTTGGCAAGCCGGCTGCCTTTGACTTGTCCATCACATCTACGCTACAATCAAGTATTCTGCTAGAAGCGAGCGTGACGGCTGGTTCGGCAGCCCTGTTGGCTGAGAACAGAAAACACAACAGCAGTGACAAAAAGTGTGATGAATTGGGGTGGGCTTGTATCCCACTTGTTGTTGAGACCTACGGGTGTTGGGGGGCTGAAGCAGTGGCAGCATTATCAAAGCTTGCAGGTCGTCTCTCTATCAGGAATAATGAACTAAAGTCCAAGACCATTTTTAGCCTGTACAGCCGCCTAGTGTTGACATTAGTAAGGGTGAACTGTAGAGCTATCCTATCTAGGTTAACATGACTGTTAAAAAGGACTTATTTTAGTGTATCTAATAATCAGTGTATTGTATTTACATTCATAATTTTTATAATATAACTACAATAATTATGTTAATATTATTTTTTTATGAATGAATTATGAATTATGATATACTCCATATACAACACTTACAGTTTTAAGTTACACAATGTTACTAAACAAAAAACAATACACTGGAACGGAGAAGGTGAGGAGACTAACATCCAGTTGCCATTATTAAAAATACGTAAAGTTTTTTTAAAGCACTCATAAGTGGGTGTGGCAAATGAGGCGCTCGTGAAAAATAATAATAATAGCGCACGTGATCGCTTATTTGCCGGATTGGGAGAGATCCTTGACGGCTAGGTACATAGACCGGAACCGTGATTCCCTCGGTTAGCTGACCGTCCGCGAGTTGATAAAATCGGTCGACCACAGCAACACTGCCACGAGGATTAGTGTATGAATTGCATGATTAATGATGCCTCTTTTATTTGTACTACAGAATTATAAGTTATTCACTCTTCAAGATGACAGTAGCAATACCTATGTTACAAACCATGCTCACTGAAATCAAAGGTTACAGGATCAATGGTAAGTTCTTTAAATATGCCGTTTAAATGACGTCATGCAGCCTTGAGATGAGTGATAAGAGTCCAGAAAGATAGGTCCTAATCCCGTTTCTTTGTAAACCTGAATATTAGTTACACTGTTTCAGTTTAAATATAGCAATCAAATTCTAATATATTGCCCAATAAATCATTGCAATCAATGTATACAGTCTATCAATATGCATACAGAAGTGTTGTGTTGGTAGGACATATGATTGGTTCAGTGAAGTCAAAATAGTCTTTCTTTTTGGCCAATGGGGTAAGCATGTTGTTCCAAAGTGACTTGGCCATGTGTTGATGGGCACAGTACGAGGGATGGAAACAGTCCAGCTGTGTGTGTGTGTGTGTGTGTGTGTGTGTGTGTGTTAAGAGACATTGGTTAGCTGCACATGTAGTTTCACACCCACAGACTTGCATGATCATTTTAAAATAACATTCCTTACAGTGGAAAGGAAGTCGATAGTGAAGTTGTCTGCCTGAGCATTGGAGAGGAATGGTTGGACAACCACAGTGAAGTCACTGTAGTGTTTCTGAGCATAGTAGCCGGCCACCTTTGGTGATAAGATGTGATAAAGGTGAAGGTGGCTACACTCACCCCTACCTCAACTATCTTCTCATTGTACTGAGTTCCAAGGCTGTCCAGCTCATCTCTTCAGCGATTAGGGTAGAAGAAGTAGGGGATAGAGGGTACAGTATAGAGTTAGGTGGAATACTAGAATCACATACACAAGCTCATAGGGCTGGAAGATGGGAGTGGGGCTGGAAGATGAGGGTGGGGCTGGAGGATGGGGTGGGGCTTGAAAATGGGGGTGGGACTGGAGGATGGGAGTGGGGCTGGAGGATGGGGGTGGGGCTGGAAGATGGGGGGTGGGACTGGAGGATGGGGGTGGGACTGGAGGATGGGGGTGGGGTTGGAAGATGGGGTGGGCAATGATTGGTGTATGGTGTCCAAGGAAAACTGCTTGAAAAGTTTTTAAGTGGTTTTTTAGGTACTTAACTTGGTTTAATGTTTTGGTGAATGTGAGGGAATAGCTATACTAGCAATACTAGCTAAGCCCCCTAAACTAAGGCCTGGGAACATACCTTGCCAGGAAAAGTCTCACTTCCATTCAACCCTGAGTCTGGGAAAAGCCTCGCCTGCATTTAACTAATTCCCTCAATCCAACGCACTGTCCCCAAAGACATTGACACCTGATATGGTTCCAGGTCACACATGTATATAAAAGATGGTATCTACAGCTAACTGCCAGCTGCATTGCATACCCCACACCACTGCATTGATTATGTATTGCTGTGTTCTTGTTTATACATCAGTGGCAGGCAGAACCCTTTGGGCTTCTACCCTGACCTAACCATCTTACCTTGACCAGCGTCAAGGTGTGGGCTGACCAGTGTTTCCCTTTGGTTCTAGTCAGGCTTAGGGTAGGGGGTTAGCACCCCTACACATACCTGACTGGCTGGTTGTCACCTACCCCCTAACGGGCAAACAATCAACTATGCCAAGTGCAATGGCCAATGCCAGCTAAGCATGAGGGAGCATTCAGACACACCATGTGGTTAATATAATTCTGAACAGAGAGACAAACTAACTGTTAGTTGCTCAAAGACCTGTTTTTTTTTTGTTTGTTGTTGTTAGAAAAACTACAATTAAAGCGTATCTTAAAAATAACCATTTACTTTAGCTTAGCTAGCTTTTCAAACCACTTAAATCAAGATTACATGACTATATATTAAGTTATAGATGTTCATAAAAGTCCCTGCCCAAATTGGCTCGTGTTTAAACGTGTGTATCTCAGTAACCATAAAAGCTTCTGCGTACCTTGGAAATAAAATAATACTCCTACATGTTGAAAATGTTTGTTGAAGTGTTCAGTTACAGAGGTACAATTGTTTAAATACGAGCCTTTTTATGGGGCTGGAGGGGGGCTTATACACGGTACTTAACTTCTCCAGTCAGTCAGCCATTCTGTATGGGATGACACTTGATTTTGGAGAGTTACTGGGGTTGATTAACAATAATGTGCTTCCACTGCCTATCTCAAAACTAGTGTTCTTTTAATTTCTTTATAAAACATCTCTTAGAAAGAATTACCATCAAATCTAGCGGAGAAATTACGGGATGTTTAAAAACAACAATGGCATTTGCTGTGAAAGACAACAAACATTTGCCTGTGCCAAGGGTCTATGATCAAATGGAGAAGCAATTAAGTATATGATGGTGACATTGCTTGAAAAATTTCCGTTGGCAGTTCTGATCAACTCATTTTATTTTAAAATTGTAAATTTGCATTCTTGTCCTTGTGTAACAATGTATGTGTGCTTTCTTTTCAGGCTTCAGCAAAACAGCTAACAAATTAATTATACTTGTGGTTAATATTGTTGATCATGGAAACCCTCAACTACCCTCAAATATGGCACACACACACATACACACACACGCACACACACACACACACACACACACACACACACACACACACACACACACATTACCTCAGTTTGTCTCCCTCAGCCCCCGGCAAAAAGGCACAAACGCACTCTATGGGTATCAGACGATGGACATCCACACAGTGTGGAGACTGAAGAGACAGCTTGTAGATCTGGAGGTGTTACAGAGATGGTGGCCAACAAGGGATCAGATTGGAGAGCAATATAGGAAGGGGGTGGGGGAGCTATGATGGGTCAGCAATGGCTACCCTAGCATGAGGTTTAATGTGGGTACCTCTGAGATGTTGCCAAGGGAGACGAGGTTGACAAATACTTTGGGTATCTTTGTCCTCACTTCTTCCAGGACATCCATGAGGTGGGTGTAGTAATCATCAGCGGTAAGGGTGGGAAATGCTCCAGAACAGCTGGGGGGGGGGGGGGGGGGGGGGGGGATGGAGGTGTTAGACAAATGAAGTGATCAACTTTCACTGATGTCCTCCACCATCACAACTCACTCACCCAAGGCACTATCACACATTCACATCACAACTCACACCTCACTCACCCAAGGCATAGGTCATTTGCTCCAACAAACACAGTCAGCAACTTCCAGTCATTCTCCATGTCCACCTCTGGGTTCTGTTGGTGAAGAAGAAGTCTACCAAAGCTTGCTGCACACAGAGGGTCACCTTACTGATGTGAGCTGTTTGTACAGGTAGTCAAACTCATGTGTGACCAGGTTGGGTACCATGGCCCCACTCTGAGCTGCATTGAACACATCCTTCTGGGGCTCATATTGGAATGGTGGACATAGAATATCATAGCAGAGCTGGGAGAAAAGGGATGATGTCATTGCAACAGTGATCTGTCCATCTCATGCTATATAGATACATTTATTTTTAATAAGTCAATCTGGATGCCATGCAGTCATTAAAAAAAAACTTTAATGAGATGGGGAAAACAGTTGGGGTGTGCACAAATATATTCTACCTTCAAAACCATCTCCAGTTATAGTAACCCACAAATGTCCACATAGAATAATTGCACAGGTATGAACCAACTAAATAGAAACCCTATTTTCTTTCTGCATCCCCCACCAAAGAAGGGGGGGGGGGGGGGGGGGGGGGGTATGAACTATTCTAACAGCACTAAAATATTTCTACTGCTGTAGGAGCAAAAGATAACTATAGCTTTGACCAAGCCAAGTAGGTACACAAGTGTAGGTGGCATGAGATGGATGAGGGAGGAGGGTGAGGAGGGAAGCCACAAGAGAAACCAAGGGTCAGATGGTGTTGTCATGGTGATGGTTAATTGTGTGGTGCTTTCAAACTATGCACAATACATTACAATGGAAGGATGCTGTGGAAGTCATGTGGAGGCCTCTATGGATTGTGTAGCCAATGAGATGGTTGTTCTGACCTATGCACTTAAGATTGTTAGCAGAAACAATTCACATACTGGGAAGTCACAAGACACTCCAAACTGCATGCATGCATGCAGCGCTTACTTCAACGAAGTGGTTACCAAGGCTGCCTCCAATAATGTCCGGAGTGTAGTACCTCAGGAAAGTGGCTACCGTACTCGCATTCGCGTCTCCTCCGATGCTCCACGACTGTCCCTGTTGCGGGATACGGGCGATTGTGAAAGACACTACATACACCGAGCTAGTGTACACATCTATGTTTGTAGGCGTGTGGGTGTGCGCGTGCATAAACTCACCCTGTACTCCTGGAGGTCGCCTATTGGATTGCCTTGGCTGCCCATCATGCCAAAACCTATACACGTTTGTAGAGCGAAGCGTTTACTTTTGTAAACATGTATGTACGCGCGCGCACGTCTCTACTGGAGCACAGTTCTAATGAGGGGAGGGGCACCACTGATGCCCCCCCCCCCCCCCCCCCCCCCCCCCCCCCCTTGCACAACGAAACGCACCTGCGGTCACGCTGTCGCCGAGCGACATGACCACTTTGATGTCCTGCGGCCTGAGGCTGTACACGTCCTTGGCGGGCTCGGTGATCGGAGGTAATGGCGGGCAGCTGAAGGTGACGATGGGACAACTGTCCGCACCCGCCGACAACGTCTGTAGCAGCATCGCCACGAACATAACACATCCCGAGTCCATCATTTAGCCAGCCAGCCAAGCTAATTATTGGACAGGTCATATGACTTATTATAGTTGCTTAACGTGCGTCATTATTAACTCTTTGGTGGGTGGAGCCAGATATTAAGTAGCTATGCTGTACGGCCATGTCAGCTCGATCACTCTATAAATATTTTCTTCGGCATATCGATTATTCAAATAGGCGCGCGCGTCGAATTAGGCCTTCATAGTTTGGTTACAGGGACGTTGGACGCAAATGAAACGTTTCTGGTTGGAGCCACGGTTCTACAGTACTGTTACGCCATAATTTTGACCATTATAGACACATACACCCCACCCTCGTCACACATTATCCCATACTGATGTACTAATATATGCTAAATGTAAACATCGTCGCACTGGATGAGATACCCCTTTTTTGAACAGCGTGACGTAATTTATGAATGGCCCTCCATATTAAAGGCTGTGTAGATCACGTGATGAATCTGTTCATCAACAAGAAAACATGGCAGGTACGTACGTGGAGTAAATAATAATTATATATACTAACAGACTAGATCTCACGATTTGGTCATGAGACTAACCCTTTTTTGGCCTTTATAATAATAACACACATAGATATAACTACAACGGAAACTGACAGAAGGAAGGCCAAGATACAAGTACGCTTTTTTTTTTTCCGAAGTGTGGTCAGGGTACGAGTTGAATCTCACGAGAGGTCTATACTAGTAATAAGTCTTATGATGCTTTCATTATTGGTACATGTAATGCCTCCTTGGGCCGGTACATCATTTATACGTGAAGTCAGCGTGTGCCTGATCGACATGCATGTTCCGCCTGCGGTAAACCACGCAATGTCCAAATGGCGGGGCTTCCGGATATCTGATATAGGTAATTTAGCTCTATTGCGCGCCGAACGGCTAATACGTTTGGCGTTTAGTACCTTTTTAAACACGCTATAGATTTTTAAAGCTAATTGGCAGGGTGGTGTATAAGGAGCAGGGTATGGTGGTAGGAGCAGGGTATGGTGATGTATAAGGAGCAGGGTATGGTGGTGTATAAGGAGCAGGGTATGGTGGTATATAAGGAGCAGGGTATGGTGATGTATAAGGAGCAGGGTATGGTGGTGTATAAGGAGCAGGGTATGGTGGTGTATAAGGAGCAGGGTATGGTGATGTATAAGGAGCAGGGTATGGTGGTGTGTAAGGAGCAGGGTATGGTGGTGTGTAAGGAGCAGGGTATGGTGGTATATAAGGAGCAGGGTATGGTGATGTATAAGGAGCAGGGTATGGTGGTGTATAAGGAGCAGGATATGGTGGTATGTAAGGAGCAGGATATGGTGGTGTATAAGGAGCAGGGTATGGTGGTGTATAAGGAGCAGGGTATGGTGGTGTATAAGGAGCAGGGTATGGTGATGTATAAGGAGCAGGGTATGGTGATGTATAAGGAGCAGGGTATACAGTGGCGTGGTGGCCACAGTTTTAGTCTCGTACCCAGAAGACTGAACCCACATGTTATGGATTACATTGCCGCTGTCACTAACAACTGATTAGATGCCATCTTCAATATGATCATGTGGGTCAGAATTGAGTCTGTCAGCGCCTAAGGACTCACTTTTGCCTACGTCATAATGTGCTTGACATGGATCATCAGCGAGCACTCTACTGAGTAGGTACAAATGGTACCGTCTTCAGCTTGATTGTCTGAAAAGACAGGTTGGAATCAGGCTTTAGATAACTGAGCATGAAGGGACTAAGCTTGCAATCCTCATCAAGCTTGGCTTTTTTTGCCTTTCGAAAAGCTGCTCCAGACTTTTTACGTTTTCCCATGCCAGACATCTGGTCGTTGTCTCGTTTCTCGACTTTAAAGTATCATCCCCCCCCCCCCCCCCCCCCCCCCCCCCCCCCCCCCCCCCCCCCCCCCCCCCCCCGTTTTCACTTCCCACTTAGCTCTAACTAGGGAGTATGGGGGCATACTGTAAGCTCCTCCATTGGGTTTGGGGGCAGAGCCCCAGAAGTGAGCACTTTTCTCAATTTACTATTTAAGAGAGGTACTGCTTTAAATTTCACTATAGAATGTTATTATTATTCGTCTACTTATGGAATGATTATAATTAACTACTTTTTTGGCTATTGAATTTTATTTTATTTTTTTGTTTTGTCACTAGCTCGCATAAGGATCGACAATTACATGTATATTCTTCTGAAAAATTCGACCTGGTCTCCTGGTGCTGTTATTAATTTTCCTGATATTCCAAAAGGAGAACTACTTATTCAGAAGGGAGACTTGGTATATGTTAGGGGAAAAGAAGGTGCGGCCTTTAACTATGCAACTGACAAGGACCTGCACCTTGCTCCACTTGATGTTGAGCAGTTTGCTCTTCTCGAGGCAATTCCAACACCCAAGGAGCGCTTTGCTGTTTTTGTGACTGACGGCTGGATGGACTGGGGTGTTGCTGTTAAGCAGGGAGATAATGTTTACATACGTGTACCAATGAAAGACAACGCGGAGGGCTGTTGTACTACTGCTATTGTTCGCTATATTGGGTATCCGGGTGAATACATACCTGGCACTATGTTTGGTGTGGAAATAACTGTGAGTTAATGCCATTTTGGTACATGTAGATTGCTATATGCAAATGAACCTGACTTCGGTTAAGGTATCTTCATAAGATAATGTATAAGGAAGGACCTTTTACCAATGCCATCTGATCAGGCATCGGCATGTCAACCATGGGCTGTAGTTCACAAATATGCCAAATGAACCTGTTTTGTTGTTGTAAGGGGTGTATATGTGTTGTATTTCATGCAAGATTAGAACGATGAAATGTGAGGTTATGGGCTCATTTGTAGAGGTGCATTTGATGCACATGTGTACTTTAACTGATTCCTATCCAATCTTGCTAAATTACTGAAAGTGGCATACTAGACACTATTCCATACTACATTTAAACCAGTTTGCAATAATTATAATCAAGAACAATCTGGATAATACATTTACATGCGTGGGACCACATTCAAATGGAGTTGTTTTTAGCATAGATGTGCTATTGGGATATAGTTCAAGTTTCAGTAGTAAAGATTACTATTCCACTTGTCAACTTGGAGTATTATAATATAACTTCATTTTACTTGTGTGGTTCTCTATAGGACCCCAGGTATTATGGATGTGGTGCCTCTGATGGGACATTCCAAGGAGTCAGATACTTTATCTGTCCAGATAGGAATGGTCTGCTTTTGTCACTGGCTTCAGTCGCCAAACAGCCAGATTGGTTGAAGCTTCAGTACCATCCAAAGAGAGATACTCCTAAACCTACAGAAGGAAAGGATCAAGATATTGCTCCCATACCAGCAAAAAGAACTATCAAAGAACTATCTCATGCATCACCATCACCAAATGTGGGGATCAGTAGTACTAATGATGACACTAACCAGCTGCCCAATGGAACCAGGGTGGTCA
The DNA here is from genome assembly GCA_963681505.1 of Eunapius fragilis. NCBI lineage: Eukaryota > Metazoa > Porifera > Demospongiae > Spongillida > Spongillidae > Eunapius > Eunapius fragilis. The sequence continues at coordinate 1,162,653 of OY811984.1, forward strand.
TTATGAAAAAGGATGGGAAGAAAGTCAAAGGAACAGTCAGGTGGGCGGGGCATCGTCCTCTTGAAAATGAAGGCCCAATGCAGAAGATACCTGTATATGGTATAGAAACTGTAAGTTATTGCATGAGTGTGTATTAGTGTTTTCTGTAACTTTTATAATAATACTAACATAACACACCTACATGCTCTCTCTCTCTCTCTCTCTCTCTCTCTCTCTCTCTCTCCTCCCTCCCTCCTCTCTCTCTCAGCCTACTAAACAGGGTATGATGTTAATCAAATTGTCTGAATTTTCTAAAACCTGCATGTGTCCTGGGATGCGTTTTACTAGTCCAGGCTTGTTCTCTGTTTTCTTTAATCTAAAGAGGCTGAGATATGCTTGCAAGTTCTTCCACTGAGGAGGTCCTTTTCAAAATTGAGGTCCCCAAAGGTATTATGACAGAGCCATGCTGTCACAACAAAGCTACATGTACCACAATCAAAGCAAATTAATGATAGTCATATTTTAACAGCACCCCAAGCTGCCCTATACCAACCGTTTTATGAGCTCTCTCAGCCCAGAGAATATGCATCCCAGAAAGGTGTTCAGTTCAATACGCTTGTGGTATGATTAACTAATTTTGGTCAGAATTGTATTTTTGTATTTTTGGATAGGTCATACTTCATTAAAAATTCATGACCCCATTCATGTTATGTGCTAAGTAGAATCGTTTTACTGTGTATTTACAATGTTTATGTACAAATTGATTTGACAAGAATGTTGCTGGGCTGAAGATAAGCTAAACCATAAATGAGCAATGGCACAAAGAAAATGAAAATTTCTTTGCATTTTAACAACTGTACGCTATAGGGTGTACAAATGTACAGCAATTTTGCATGTTCCTAACATAGGGAAAGTAGCATGTCCAAACTAGACTATGATGCTAAAAGGGTGGCAAATATATATATGGAATTACCCGAAAGCGACATACTCGTCCACCCCAAGTGTAAAGTAAACAAATTACGCCACTGTATATATGGGTCTTTGCAAGTAATCTTAAGTTTTGTTTGGTACCAAAATAAGCACAATAAAATGTTGATAACAGCTTTAGAAAAAGGTGTACTTACCTGCCCGCATTGACCGAGAAATCGTGAACCGCATCTCTTAAAACACATACAGATTTACCACCAATAAAGGTACAAGATAAAAAAATTATATCAACTATTTCAGTGATGTATGATCTATCTAAAAAGGGCTCTTATATAGCGAAAAACATTTATCCAACTAATTTTCTGAATGGAGGGTTCGACAAAAAAATGCTCAATTCCCACGATCAGGTGTTAAAAAACAGTAATTGATTTTTCGGGTTAATAATTGATTTTTCAGGGGAAAAAAAACTGAGTTGAATTTCCCAAGTAGGTTTTGTCGATTTGTTAGCCTTATTCAGGTTTTCTTACAGTGGATTTCATAGTTACAGTAGCCTTGTAGTATTGTAATAGGTTTGGACTAGAGACCTTGCTCATTATGTATATGACTATAACTGAACCAAATAAAAAGGTATACATTATCACAATAATAGAGATTTAAATTTATTTAACTCTTCGAATCATACTTATTCACATACTCCTACTACAATAACCATTTCACCTAACCACCCTCACTTTCACAATAAATGTTGAGAACTGTACATATGTGTTTCCTATATACAGGGCAGTGATTACATAGCTTACTTGAAATCGTTGAGAGACTTGTCATTTAGTTGCCAGCACGACACACGGATATGTTCGCTTGGTAGCACTGCACAGTCAACTTTTTTCTTTTTGCTGCACTTTGAAGGACTGCCTCTAATAGTGGCGACTCAAGAATTTCGATGAAGGGGTGCACTATATAAGTATTAAGTATATATGGCAAGGATGATGTAAGAGGTCACGAGTTTCCTCTGCATGGGGTGAAGCCTATCAGGCTCGAGGGGACCATGTCGTGCCATTGCACAGACCATCTATTGGTACAATGGTCTGCTTAATGATAGATGAACTGTCTGGTCTGACTCATACTTTGAAAACTAGAACTCTAATTATGCGATACACAATTTATAATCGTACCCGTGGATAATATAAGGTATTCAAATAATGAGCGAATTGTCGATTCTGATGGCAAATACCTAAGTACCTCCAAATAGGGAAATGTAAACCGGTTATTTTGAATATTAAAAAATCCAATGACCGATTTCTCCTAATAATTTCACTTGTGGTATTCAAATGTATAGGTTTTTAATATCCGAATAACCCAAATAACTTGATAACTGGTTACACACCCTAATTTAATGAATACGAATTTTTTTAAATTTGGATAAGTGATTATTAATTCAAACTATTTATATAGCTTGGTGCATAATTATTCTTAACTTTATGTATTTTGACCTGCTTTATCTCAGTTGGCATGCCGTATTTTGTTGTCAGTTCTGTCAGTATATATTCCTTGAACAATGGTAGAGCTAGATGAGCAAGCAAAAAGTTTTGACATTAGTTAGTGTTCAAAGCACAGCATGTACTACAGATGTGTGGAGTTTGTGCACAATTGTATTCTTGTATCTTTATCAGGATGTCCATGTCGGCTGGAAAGACTTCGAGCCTGCTATTGCTACCATAGGCAGTTCGCAACACTTCACTGTCAGTTCAAATCATGGCAGAGCATTCATTCCTCAAACAATGGTAGAGCTAGATGAGCCAATAAGAGGTTCTGACATTAGTACCATAAGCACAGCATGTACTACAGATCAACTTAAGGAAGCTGGGGTGGATTTTGAGGATAGCAGATGTGCAACATTGGAACATGAAAAGCAAAAGGCAGTTGCAGCATTGGCCAAAGACCTGGGACCAGAGGTAGCAGGACAGACCAATATTAAAGGACCAATACCACAACTAGGAGTTGGATCTACTGTTATGATTCCTAACCTCACTCCTCCCATATATGGAATCATTGTATGGATAGGTACTATACCACAAGTACAAGGATATGTAGCAGGTGTTGAACTGGTAAAGTTACACATAAATTTGTAATAACCTTAACTGAATATATGTTTATCTATATTTGATTCTTCACAGGAAACACCTATGGAAGGATGTACTGATGGTGTATGGTTACAGGATGGGATACGTTATTTTACCTGTGGACCCCATAGAGGTTACTTCTGCCTGCTAGAACACCTGGTACCTGACCAGAGGATTATGCCAGACAACAAGAGTAACAATTGTAAGTTGTTTCATTATTGCACTCGTTGCTACTGTTCCAATTGAGGCCATTTACAGCATGTGGAAAAAGACTAGCCTTTTTAAAAGCCATTGGGATTAATAAAACTAGGTTAAGTGAAAAGGAAAAATTAGCAGATCTATTAGTGTGCCCCCCGGCATAGCATAGCAATGTGTATTGAGGCACATTTTGCATTACATCATTATGATCAAATATATCATCCAGAGGCTAAAAATGCATTCATGGCTTTTAATATTATAAACTACGTGGACAGTCACAATTTTCTAGGTGGCAACGTAAATTGTTTAACACGAGAGCCATTTGTTGGACATGGAATTAATATGCACTGTGTTTACCCTTGCATTTTACACCACTATTGCCTTTTAAAATTAGTTACTAGTTTCATGGTGCTGTCTATATATTGCATTTAAGGATATGTGTTCCTGTTGTATGTACGTACAGTGTAGTTAGTACAGTAAAAAATTGAACAGTTTGCGACTCATGTGAAGGCAGTTATAAAATGCTCTGAATCATTGTAACATCAGGACGATTAGTGCTACCAACTTCCTATTTTCAATATGTCATACCATGCCATTTTTTTTGTCCCTTACATGTACCTCTTCTCACATATTAAGGGCGTTACCCCTAAGGGTTCAAAGCAATGGTATCATTCTGCAGGGTCTCTTCAAATTCGGAATTTACGTCAAGGGATCCTATTGATTTTTTCTGTTCATTAATTTATCTGTTAAGGAGGTGCAGATTTGTAATTGCACATTTCCAGGTCATTTTGCATCATTACACCCTGCTTCCTTGTTCCTCTGATATAAGGATTGCAATGGTTCCCATGATGCCCATTTTTTAGAAGGTTGCCATCTTAACAAACTTGTACTAGTGCTATTTACACTTCTTGTGCTTCCACTTCTTCAACAATAGCCAACTGAAGTTAAAATTTGGTTAAGAGATTGAAATTCATGGATTTGGCTGCCATCACCGTACGATTGTACGTACAAATATGCGCACACAATGTCATTACATCATGTGAGCATGTTGGTTGGGTCAAACCCTCTAGTACCACTCCTTGCCCATTCATACGCCCATAATGCTGCCCTTCCCGGGGTCCAGGATAATACAGCATCCATATATTCTGATGGTAAATATGATGATCAGTCATATCATAGGAAAATGGCACTAAGAAGCAAAGGGCATCTGGTACCCCAATATTAACATCACCTGAACTCTCTTTGAAGTGGGGGGGGGGAGGGGGGGTGGGACGCAGCTGCACATAATACTGTATGTATATTGTGTAGTAGTATAATTACCCAGTAGCGGATCTGGGGGGGGGGGGGGGGGGGGGGGGGATTGGGAGTTTAAACCCCCCTTCCCTGCCCTTCGATAATATTATTCATAGCAGGAAATTAGGCAATCTGCATTGATAGTTGTGAATAAATCATTTAAAAACCCCCCTCTTTATCTGCCACGCCCCCTTCATATGTCCACCCCTGTTACCCATGCACCTATTCCAGTAATACTTAATCATGCACCTGAACTTTCTCTCTGCGGCGATCATTGAGCCTAATGTAGCCGAATGGCACATGGATTATTTCATCAAACTCTCTAGTGTACTGTATTGTGAAAAACTAGTGTCATTGCAGTATGCTTTTTTTAAAATGACGATATTCCTTTCATCCGTGATGCCATGTACTGACCTCTTTGAAAAATTGCAGGGCATTTGTGGAACCATTAATCTGAAATACACTCTTTTACATTATTTTTCAATATTGATGCAAAGAGAGGAAGGATGTGTGTTTTTAGGAAGCATACTGTGGAACTTGCGCATATAGGATATTTATGACCAAACAGAATTCTACTTCAAATGGGCAGGATAATAGCTTGCTCGATATAAGTTCATAATAAGGCACAGGCATTATTTCTTATATCCATTTAAGGTACTGTTCTAATTTTATACCTAATGTCCAGCCGCAAATGGTAGTGAATAGTAACCAAGGCATAGTGTCCCTTACAGGTAGATGTGGTCAACTGAAGTTGTTTAACCTTGCTATGCGTGGCCGAATTCAGCTTATTTTGCTGTGCATGTGGCAAACATTACTTTGCAGTCATGCTTTTTGTCATGCTCATATATGTCACATTCCTTAGCTATACATGAAGTGAAGTTTAAAGAACTGCAAGAACAACTGGCCCAAGAAAGGAAAATAAACCAGCAATACCAATACAAAGAGCAACGAGATTGGGCAACCAAAGATGGAGAGCAGGCAAAGAGAGGACAAGACCAGGCAGTGAAGGAACAAGATCAAGCAATGAATAAACATGATCAGGTAGAGAGAGAACGAGATCAAATAGTGAAGGAGCGTGATGAGATGAAGAGAGAACGAGATCAAGTAGTGAAGGAGCGTGATGAGATGAAGAGAGAACGAGATCAACTGAAGAAGGAATTGCAAGCCCTTAAGGAGGAACACTCACAGTGTAAGGCATTCTGGATAGTACCACGTCATCATGTAACAGTGATGGAGAGGTCAGTAGGAGGAGGGGCATGGGGATATGTTAAGGAAGGAAAGTTCAGAGGTCAGCAGGTGGCTGTCAAGTGCATCCATGAAGACATCGTCACCCCACTTACAATCAAGCGAGTGTACCGTGAGATCTGTACCATGTCTCAAGTACACCACCCCAACCTTGTGCTGTTCATGGCAGCTGTGCTGGATGACCAGGGAGAACCCATGATAATCACTGAGCTGCTGGACACCACACTGAGGAAGGCCTATGAGGGTAACCTCCTTCACCCTGGCGTGGACCAGTATATGGACATATTCCGTGATGTAGCCTCTGCCCTCTGCTACCTCCATGAGCTTGAAGAACCCATCATCCACAGAGATGTGAGCTCAGCCAATGTGCTTCTGAAGGCAATGGCCAACAACAGGTGGAAAGCCAAAGTGTCAGACTTTGGGTCTGCCAATTGGGTCAAGGAATCTGTTACTGTGGGGGAGGGTGCTATAGTGTACACAGCCCCAGAGGCGTACCCTGTTCACCCATCTCTTAGTGTCAAGCCACCCCCACAGACCACCAAGGTTGATGTGTACAGTTATGGGATACTGCTGTGTGAAGTCGTAATGAGGGAATTTCCCTATCAAAATACTCTGGATAATTTGAAAGTAAGGATGAAGGTCAAGAATGTCTCCTGCCATTCCTTGATGCTGGAATGCACTCAGAAAGAACCTGCACAGCGACCCACAATGGCTACCATTCTTAAGAAATTGAACTAGGACCGAGAAACAAACATTGAATTTTAAGAGACAGATTTCTGCTAAACGCCCTTTCTTTGAGCTCTCGCGAACTATAGATGGTGCATGCAGTGTACCTGAAAGACTTGCACATATACTATGTATTTCATATGTGTAAATGTATGCTTTATCATGAACATGTAGTGGTACACTGCCTGCACCATATGTTATGTGAATCTGCAGGTCAGTGTGTTGAGTCTGTTGTATGCCTTCCATCATTATTGATGGCCATGTGCAAGTGATTAGCATGTGTTACTAACCTGTGCATACTTTTTTCAATGTCACATTGTTGGCACACCAATCTTGATGTCATTAAATATTACTGACTCTCAATGTGTTCCAGGTATCATGTATATACTCTGATTTGTACGGTGTTTGGATGAATGCAGATTTGCTAATTACATAATCATGTTGCTAGCACTTTGGAACACGCTGAGATTGTTTTCCTTGTGTCATAATTTGAATCAATAGGTGTATGAGAAGTATAATGTAAGCAAAGAAAACATCAACAAGCCCCTCAGTATGTGTACAGAAGTGTTGTGTTGGTAGGACATATGATTGGTTCGAAGTCAAAATAGTCTTTCTTTTTGGCCATTGGGGTAAGCATGTTGTTCCAGAGTGACTTGGCCATGTGTTGATGGGCACAGTACGAGGGATGGAAACAGTCCAGCTGTGTGTGTGTGTGTGTGTGTGTGTGTGTGTGTGTGTGTGTGTGTGTGTGTGTGTGTGTGTGTGTGTGTGTGTGTGTGTGTGTGAATGTTCCAAGTTCCACAATGCAGACATGCATACATAGAACCTTCCTTACAGTGGAAAGGAAGTCGATAGTGAAGTTGTCTGCCTGAGCATTGGAGAGGAATGGTTGGACAACCACAGTGAAGTCACTGTAGTGTTTCTGAGCATAGTAGCTAGCAATCTATGGACAAAGGGAGGCAATGAGACGTGTGGCCGCATGGCCACAACTTTGACTTACTGCAAGCATCTTCTCATTATACTGAGCGATGAGACTGTCCAGTTCATTCCTGCAAAGAATAATGGTAGGGGGGAAAAGAGGTGACAACAATGAAGCGAGCATTCAAGTGCACACGCTTTTGCATCACACGTAAAGGATAGTCATTTCCTTTCTGTTCACAGCACTGTATATGACACCCCACAAGCACACACACACACACACACACACACACACACACACACACACACACACACACATTACCTCAGTTTGTCTCCCTCAGCCCCCGACAGAAAGGCACAAATGCATTCTATGGTTATCAGACGATGTATACTCATGCAATGTGGAGACTGAAGAGACAAGTTGTAGATCTGAAAGTAAGAATTTGAAATATTCAGATGTATGGTTAATGAGGCAATAGGAATATAACAGTCCTACAATCAAGAAAAATTTAATGAAAAGTAGTTCAAAATTATAGCACAAAGAAATCAAACATTCAATTACTTGTTAAGGCTGGCATAATTAAAATTGAAATGAGATTTTAATTGATTTACATAGTTTATTTGTTCTAACCACAGAATGAAGAATATAAATAAATGACCACCCATTTAAAGTTACTAATTTTAATATTATAGGCCAATAAAGTTATTGTGGAGTTTGATATCTTGAAATGTAGATTTCTATCATGCTTGGGAGATTACTAACCCCACTGGAAGTTAAAATACATTTTTCCTACACAAATAGGAATATAAGTACTACAATTTGCCTTGATTGTGGGACACCTGTATTTGATAAGGGAGTGTACAGGGCTGACACCGGCATTTAAAAAGGGTGCGGCCAAACCGCGCACAATGCCCGGGAGGAGCCAGCGCTTGTATGAAATGAAATGAAGGATTGATGAACAAAAAGGAGCCACATGTGAGATGAGTATTAAATGAACAGCACTTGCATCATGCAGTAGAATATGCAAATAACTAAAGTATGATTTTTTTTTTTTATCGAAGTTTTAAAAAAAAAGTGGTATGGCCGTGGCCGCACCTGCTTGAACGGCTGTGTCAGCCCTGGTGTAGGGTACAAAGGAAAGGAGATAAAGGCAATTAGCAAGAAGGTGGGTGTGGAGGAATGAGGGAGAGGGTAGGTGTGGAGGAAGAGTGGAGATGAGGATAGGATGGGTATGAAGGGATGAGGAGAGGGTGGGTGTGGAGAAATGAGGGGGTGAGGTGGAGGAATGAGGGAGGGTGAGTGAATGAGAGAAGTGAGGTCAGATGAAGATGGTTGCCAGGGATAGTGGGAAAATATGTACAGTTCACTTTTGTACCTGAGATATATAGCCAAGGGAGACGAGGTTGACAAACACTTTGGGTATCTTTGTCCTCACTTCTTCCAGGACATCCATGAGGTGGGTGTAGTAGTCATCAGCGGTGAGGGTGGGGAATCCCCCAGAACAGCTGAGCAACAACCAGGTGGTGGAGGTGTTTGTAACAACATGCCCTCACATCCCATTGCTACCCCTCCACGTCCTCCCCTCAACCATTCTATCCTCCCACTGACCTTGCCTTTGGCTTAGCTGTGCCTCAATGAGTTAAAACTACACTACCTTCTCCCCTCCCCTCTCATTTTCCCTTCTCTCCAAATGGTGGATAACCTTGTAACCTTGAATGTGGTGATGACCTGTGCCTTGGGTGAGTGTGTGATAGTGATGAATTGTGCCTTGGGTGAGTGTGTGATAATCACTATCACACACATGTCCACAGGTCATTACTATCACACACCACACTCCCATTGGTCATCACTATCACACAACACACTCCCATAAGTCATCACTATCACACACCACACTCCCACTGGTCATCACTATCACACACCACACTCCCACAGGTCATCACTGTCACACCACACTCCCACAGGTCATCACTATCACACACCACATTCCCACAGGTTATCACTATCATACATTCACACACTCACCCAAGGCATAGGTCATTCGTTCCAACAAACACAGACAGCAACTTCCAATCATTCTCCATGTCCACCTCTGGGTTCTGTTGGTGAAGCAGAAGTCTACCAAAGCTTGCTGCACACAGAGGGTCATCTTACTGATGTGAGCTGTTTGTACAGGTAGTCAAACTCATGTGTGACCAGGTTGGGTACCATGGCCCCACTCTGAGCTGCATTGAACACATCTTTCTGGGGCTCATATTGGAATGGTGGACATAGAATATCATAGCAGAACTGGAAGAAAAGTGATGATGTTGAACATTGTTCACTACCATCATACCAAGTGACATTTGCAAAGCTAAAAGTCATAGTGACCCCTGAAGATCAAGATATGTCTACATTTATTTAATATAAGATGCAGTGACATTTAATTGCTCACAAAAGTACACAACTGATGTCAACCATCCAACAATCACAGAAGGCTAAATTGCTCCACGTGTTGGCCTGTGCAAGCCTGTTTGCAAATGAACAATTCAAATTTATGATACAAATAGAAACATCAGATGTAGGCAATAAAAAGGGAGGAAACTAGGCATCAATGAAAGAAAGAAATTTATGTCATATAGAAGTGCTAAATATAGGTATCTTTAATCCCATACCTATCTACCCTACCTTGCCTATCCACCCCACCTTGCTTATCTACCTTTCAACCACACCTTACCTATCTAACTAACTACCTTACCTATCTAACTAACTACCCCACCTTACCTACCTATCTATCTACCCCCACCTTACCTACCTATCTATCTATCTACCCCACCTTACCTACCTATCTACCCCCACCTTACCTACCTATCTACCCCCACCTTACCTACCTATCTACCCCCACCTTACCTACCTATCTACCCCCACCTTACCTACCTATCTACCCCCACCTTACCTACCTATCTACCCCCACCTTACCTACCTATCTATCTACCCCCACCTTACCTACCTATCTACCCCCACCTTACCTACCTATCTACCCCCACCTTACCTACCTATCTACCCCCACCTTACCTACCTATCTACCCCCACCTTACCTACCTATCTACCCCCACCTTACCTACCTATCTACCCCCACCTTACCTACCTATCTACCCCCACCTTACCTACCTATCTATCTACCCCCACCTTACCTACCTATCTACCCCCACCTTACCTACCTATCTACCCCCACCTTACCTACCTATCTACCCCCACCTTACCTACCTATCTACCCCACCTTACCTATCTATCTACTCCACCTTACCTACCTACCTACCTACCCCACCTTACCTCACCTCCTACTAGTTCTATACCCACCTACCCTCTTTACTCATGCCCACCCCTTAGCTCCACTCACCGCGGAGCAAAGGGATGCCATCCCTCCCCCCAACAAAGGGGAAGAGGGATGGGGAAAATTGAAACTTACCCTCCTTCAATTAACCACAAAATTTGCCCTTATATACCATGAATTGATTACAGTGCTTGTGGGTTGCACATGCTGCATGTAAGGTTTCAGATTACATGTAGCAAAACCCTGTCCTTGTGTAAGTTGACCATGATAGATATAATTACCATTAATACCACAGCAATCCTAATTAAATTCCTCTGGTAGAAAACAAACAAAAAAAATATACTTAAACTTCCACAATCAGCTCCACGTGCTCTATCTTAATACAGGGGTAGGGGTAGGAATAACAGAAAGTAACACCCAAGGACAATGAACAGAGTCCATTGCATGATAACGGTCTCACAATTTGATTGTTCGTGTAAACATGTAGCAGAATTTGCTAGATTGACAGGTCTTCTGTCAGTGTCTTTCGAACATGATCATTCCCTTATTTGGGCATTTTCATATTTATACTGAACATTGTGTTGTAGTGATACATGTCAATTAAGTTGTTCCGCAAAACAATTTAAGGAATTCAATGAAATAACTGCGAATTTATCATCGTGCCCCTCCCCCCTTCCTTACTTCAAAAATGTGGTTACCAAGGCTGCCTCCAATAATGTCCGGAGTGTAGTACCTCAGGAAAGTGGCTACCGTACTCGCATTCGCGTCTCCTCCGATGCTCCACGACTGTCCCTGTGCGCAGAAGATAAAAGAATGGCGGACGGATATCACTGAACAGACTAGTTGGGTACAACGCTGGTATACCAGGATTCGATAGTGCTGTGGGCTGTTCAAAGTTATCAGCTATGTGTATATTTGTATAGGCACAAAACCTATCCTTGTTATGTGAAGGACGATGGCAGAGGGGAAAGGTAGGTGTGGGGGGGGGGGGGGGGGTGACATGTGAATTTCATTACTGGACCTTGCATTTGCCATCATTGGGAAATTATGTGCACATAAACGGGAGATATAGGTGGCGATTGTTAATATGGAAACTAAAACCCCGTAAGTACACTCACCCTGTACTCCTGGATGTCACCAATCAGGCTGCCATGGCTTCCCATCATTCCAAAACCTAAATACAAAATGGATGCATAGCCAGGTCTCGTTCCCAGACCCAGTGTTATAAGCACGCTCGATGAACGATGAATCTCATTGTAATGCGTTCAATTGGATTAACGGTATTCCTCCAATACTTCAATGTGCCATTCCTTCAATACACAAGTACTGGAGGAATACCGTTAATCCTATTCCAATTAAAAGTAAATAAATGCATTCATCGTTCATCGAATAAGGTCTATACTGATGATCAGTCGGGTCCCCTCTATCCGCAAATAAATCCAAACACGGCATCTATGCATGCATGCATGCACGTAACGCACCAGCTGTTATGCTGTCGCCCAGAGCCATGACCACTTTGATGTCCTGCGGCCTGAGATTGTACACGTCCTTGGCGGGCTCGGTAACGGGAGGTAATGGCGGGCAGCTGAAGGTAACGATGGGGCAGCTGTCCGCAGGACGGCACAAGCCCGCAGACAGCGTCAGTAGCAGCGTAGTCACGGCTAATAAAATATCCTGCTGCTGCATGACACGCTTTTACAGCGCGATTTAAAATTTACTTTTTCTCGTGCCGTTTAAAAAGGAAGTTCTAGGCAAACTGAACAAGACCAGTGGCGGAACCACCCCTTTCGTTCGTCTAATTATATATTCATAGTCGCGCAATATAGCGTTTTAAATTGCATTTTGAACCTACAGCTATCAAAAGCGTCCGCGCTTAATCCCCCTCCCGCACCACCCCCTTTCGGTGAACCACGCCCATTTCACTTAATTCTAACTTTTCATTATTGGTGCTCCCCCTCCCCCCCCCCCCCCCCCCCCCCCCCCCCCTTTCCCTTTCAAAATTCCTGGATCCGCCCCTGAAGACGTACCAAAGGAAAAGAGTTTGACTCAATCCGGAAATGCCCCCAACGTGATTTGTACTTTTCTATTTAGTTGGACAAGGCCTTGAGAAAGAATTGTTTTCATCCGTCGACGAAAAAGGTTGACTACCATTTAGGCATACATCTTTGCTAGCGGGTAAGCTCTGCAACTCAAGTAGTAGGCTATATTCAACGAGAGCATTTGAATTTACTTCAAGGGGAAAAGGCTATGCACTGCAAGCAGGTAAAACTGAAAGTAACATGGACCAGAAAGCAAATCACGCATTACGTGTCGGTCCGGGCGCGTTCAGTAATCAAGGCACGTGCATACATTTCCGTTAGACTAATTAGCGTAGGCGTGGTCACCGATGCCAAGATGCCGATAGAGAGAGTCGATCAATTGCCGTTGCCCAACATAAGGTGGTATGCGGGATTCAGCACTCTAGCTCTGTTCTATGCCACAGTCTACGCTCTGACTACTCCCGCGAAGTTTCTGTCCACACTTTTAAGTGACGTGTGGTGCGAATCGGTAAGATACTGTCTCTGAAGTCCTGGCTGATGCATAACGAGTCTACGTTACTACAGGCCGTGCTGAACATGGTTTGTTGCAGTATTTTCCTACTGACAAACTTCATCTACTCGGTGGTATTTGGACCACTTAAACACATTGAGCAACAGGTATGATGTGTGTGTGTGTGTGTGTGTGTGTGTGTGTGTGTGTGTGTGTGTTGTGTGTGTCTGTGTGTGTGTCTATGTGTCTGTTAGAGGAAACTTTTCACGTCGTTGTAAATGTCCACGCTGTACAGGACTATGGTGTATCGTTTTGTGGAGTATGATTTCATTAGAGACTCATGCTTTTGCCGCTGGCGAGAGTTTATATTAAAAAGGAAGAGTGATGGAGTAAACAGAAGAGTGTGGGGAGGGATGAATGAGAGTAGATAAGTGAAGGGAGGTTGGTTCTGTTAAGAATAATCAGTGTGATTCAGTGGCATCATCGGTGTAATTGAGTTGCATCATCAGTGTAATTGAGCTGCATCATCGGTGTAATTGAGTTGCATCATCAGTGTAATTGAGCTCAGGGCGGATACAGGATTTTTCAAAAGGAGGGGTTGAGACCAGCGATACGAAATGCGGGGGGGGGGGGGGGGGGGGGGGGGGGGGGGTGCTGTCCGCTTTAGGCCCGACACGAAAAGTGGGGGGGGGGGGTGCTGTCCGCTTTAGGCCCGACACAAAAAGTTGGGGGGGGGGGGGGGGGGGGGGGGGTGCTGTCTGCTTCAGGCCCGATACGAAATACAGGGGGGGGGGGGGGCTGTACCTTATATGAAAGGGGGGGTTGCAACCCCCAAACCCCCCCCCCCCCCCCCCCCGGATCCGCCTCTGGAGCTGCATTATCAGTGTAATTGAGTTGCATCATCAGTGTAATTGAGCTGCATCATTTGTTTCTTGTCCCTTTAGCACATGCGGGACAAGTTTTGGAACTTTGTCTTCTACAAGTTCATCTTTGTCTTTGGAGTGATGAATGTACAGGACATCCAGGAGTTATTGGGCTGGTGTGTGTGGTTTGCAGTACTAGGCACACTGATCATCACAGAGCAGCTGTGCAAGGACCGCTTTCAGTTTGTAAGCAGCAACCTTTGTAATCACACAATGAGTCCACACTTATACTGTTTCTCTTTTTTTCCACCTTGTCCTTTTTACTCTCTCTCTTCCTCCCACACCTTGCCCCTTCTCCCCTTCTCCACCTGTTGCTTCTTTCCTTCCGCCCATTCTTGTTCTCTCTGCTCCCACACCACACCCTCTTCTCTCCTGTTGCTTCTTGTCGTCCGTTCTCTTGTGGACAGCTCTCTTTCTCCCCTAACACCCCTTCCTCCTCCCATGCCAAAATACTCATCCTCTTGGGGTCGGTGTTGTTTTGCTGTGCTGGTCTGTTTATGGTGTGTGCCATCGTGGGCTGGCAGCATGGCTTTAATTACTTCACCTTCCTCTACTCTGAGGTATGTGTTTTCTTTTTTTGATGTTTTGTACGTGTGTGTGTGTGTGTGTGTGTGTGTGTGTGTGTTATGTATCGTCGTGTGTTACTATGTTGTGTATCTGTAGGTCTTCATTCTATGTGCAAGGGCTCTCCACACTGTCATCAGGTAAGGGTAACCATGGTGATGTGTGAACCTGTGGTCATTGGTTATGCACAAGGTGTGGCCCAATTGATTGTGTGTTGGGAGGGAGGGGGGGTGGTTTGGCTGGAGTGTGGCCAGGGTGTGACCCACCCAAGGGGTGTTAGGGTATGCACACACACACACACACACACACACACACACACACACACACACACACACACACAGCACGCTGGTCCAATGGTCTCTGTTCGTCATAGGTACATCATCCACTTGTGGGATATGCACCATGACGGCACATGGGAGAACAGGAGTACCTACACGTACTATACCGAGCTGGTCCTTGAGCTAGCTGCCCTGTCTGTTGACTTCCTGCACCACATCCATATGCTGGTGAGGGAGGAGGGTGGGAGGGTAAGAGGGTATGGAGAACGAAGGGTAGGCAGGGAACAGTAGAAAGGGAGGGAGGGGAAGGGAGACAGAACATGAAAAGGGTGGATGACTTCTTATCTTTCTTCAGCTATGGGCCAACATGTTCCTCAGTGTGGCCAGCCTCATCCTCCTGATGAAGCTCAGGTTCTTGTACCAGGAGATACAGAGAAGGCTCAAGAGACACCGCAGCTACGTCAGCGTCACTGAGACCTTGGAGAAGAGGTACACAAGTCCCTTTGCTTACTGGGGACCCGTGTCCTTGCTTGGGTGGGATGAGTTTGTCCACATGCATTTGTCTGTGATGGGTGGAGCATCCTCTCCCCTCCTCCCCTTCCTGCTCACATGCAGGGGTTGGGGGGAAGGAAGTTGATAGAGCCTACTCCCATCCTCCGCACCTACCCTCTTGCCCTTCTTACCTGCACACCTCTCCACCCTCCATCATCTTTTCCTCACCTTCTTCACACACACACACACACACACACACACACACACACACACACACACGTGCACACACCATCAGGTTTGTCCTGGTGCCGAAACAGGAGCTCATGATGTCGGACGAGGTGTGTGCCATCTGTTGGGAGAAGATGGGCACCGCACGTAGGCTGCCATGTGGACACATCTTCCATACGTAAGTCCAACGTCACCTGCATCTGGAAGGGGGAGAGAAGGGGCAGTGTGTGCACGTGGTGATAGAGGCGCACTCAATACGTTAGATGTCACTTTGGGAGTGCATCGTACGCATTCACGTGGGTGGGTGTGGTCTTGGGTGTGTGATGTGTAGTGTCACAACTGGATGCCGGGATGGATGCATATGCTGTATGCAATTACGACTGTATCAGTGGTATTACCTCCTTTTGGTATCTTTTACTGGGGGGGGGGGGGGGGGGGGGGGGGGGGGGGGGGTATAGGCACACATGTGGGGGGAGACCAAACATCTCCGTAACCCCTCTCCTGGTGATTGGAGTGTAGACAACACATATACATGTATGGGGTGTGTTGATATTTATATATGCAATCGTAACACACTAGTGATCTATTATAAATTATTAGCTGGCCTCTTCCTTCTGTTGCTGCGTTCCTTTCATACATCCCAGCAACAGAAAGGAGTTTTATCAGGCAGTGAAATCAAACACTTTCAGCTAAGAGCTTTAAATTAAAAATAAAAACATTACAGCTGTGAACGAATGCTATAATAATACTGTATTAGTAACAGAAAAGAGCCCAGCACTAAGTTCCAATGCACTTATTGGGGAATTGAACATAGTCACTTTTGTCCCTCCTTTTATTCATACACACACACACACACATCTCAAAGGATGCACACACCTAATTAACATACATGCACATGTCGCTTCAACAGTACACTTAAAAAAATAAAAAATCTCTCTATAATCTCTTGCGTCCCTGCCCCTAACCCCACCCCCCCCCACCACCCACCCATAGTGGTTGCCTGAGGTCATGGCTGGAGCAGGATACTGTGTGCCCCACATGTCGCCACTCCCTCCAGCTGAAGCAAAGGAGGACGGAGGAGGGAGGGGCAGAGAGGGAAGAGGAGAGGGATGGGGCTGAGGAGGAGGAGGAGCCCACAAGGGCTGAGCAGGGTGATGGAACCAGGAGGGCTTCCCAGTCCCAGAGAAATAGAAGGTGAGGGGAAAATATAACATTTTCTTCTGCTGGTCTCTGACTTTTTGCTTCCGGTATGTCACTTGTTTACTGACAGACGCCCTCATCATAACTGGCTTCTGCACTTCAATGGTATGCTATAGGGAAGTGGGGCAGTGGTGAGGGTGTAAGGGAGGAGCAGTGGAGGAAGGGAGGGCATGAAGGTGGGGCGGGGGAGGGTGTGAAGGAGGGGGAGTGGGACGGGGGAGGGTGTGAAGGAAGGGCAGTGGTGAGGGTGTGAGGGAGGAGCAGTGGGGGAAGTGAGGGTGGGGCAGGGGCAGTGGGACGGGGGAGGGTGTGAAGGAAGGGCAGTGGTGAGGGTGTGAGGGAGGAGCAGTGGGGGAAGTGAGGGTGGGGCAGGGGGAGGGTGTGAAGGAGGGGCAGTGGAGGGTGTGAGGGTGGGCAGGGGAGGATGTGAAGGAGGGGCAGTGGAGGGTGTGAAGGTGGGGCAGGGTGAGGGTGATGGGAGTGGTGTGGGGCAGGGTGAGGGTTTGAGGGAGGAGTAGTGGCAGGGTGTGGGTGTGGAGGAGGGGCATAAAGAAGAGGATGGTGAGGGAGGGATAGTGGATAGACAGACAGCAG
The DNA here is from genome assembly GCA_963681505.1 of Eunapius fragilis. Taxonomy (NCBI): domain Eukaryota; kingdom Metazoa; phylum Porifera; class Demospongiae; order Spongillida; family Spongillidae; genus Eunapius; species Eunapius fragilis. The sequence continues at coordinate 1,180,181 of OY811984.1, forward strand.
GGAGAGAAGGAATCAATTTGTTTTGACTAATCCCATGTGGTGATGATGTCACCACTCCTCAGGCGCCTCTATAGCGAGCTGGCTGCCAACGTTTTCTCTGCAGCTCCACCAAGATGGGGACCCACAGCTGGTGGGGAACGACGCTGCGTCCCTCCATAGAGCGGTGAGTTGGACCTTGACATGCCCCTAGGAACGGGCCAGTAGGGCATTATTTAGAGCAGTGTTTGGACGCTGAGAAGCATGAAGAGCATTCAGGTTGTGTGTTACTGTTTAAGATTATGCAGCCATACAAATGGAGACTATGGGATACTCAGGAGACTTTAGACTTGTGCTCAGAGGAGCCCATGATGCAAAGTTTTACTGTAACATGTGCAGAGAGGATTAACAAGAGATGGGTATACAAGGGTTGGTTCACACACACACACACATACACACACACACACACACACACATACATACATACACACACATACATACATACATATATACATACATACATACATACATACATACATACATACATACATACATACATACACACACACATACATGCATACATACATACATACATGCATACATACATACATACATACATACATACATACATACATACATACATACATACATACATACATACATACATACATACATACATACATACATACACAAGGGTGCATAGCAGCTGGGCCTATCAAATTTGTGTGGGTGAGATAGTCTCTCCTCCTCTTCCCCACCCCAAAGGCCCAGCAGGTGCACACTATGTTCCCCAACATACCGCTGCAAGCCATCACAATTGACCTAGCCGATACACACTCAGTGACCCTTACCGTGGACAGGATTCTTAACAACTCCATCTACATTCCAGTCCAAGAGGTACCTACCACACTGCATGTCTCTGTCTCTAGTTTTTAATTGTTATAGCCCTAGTTATAATTTGTGATAAGAAGTACATTAAACGACCATCAGCTAAGCCATAGTGATGAGATCCCCGATGCCCAGGCTACTGGAGACTGTTTTTAATAGAGAACACGTAATTTTAGTGCTATTTTGACGAGATGGTACCTTGCCATCATTTTTAATATCTTTAATATCTAATTTTGGACTTGTATGTTAGTGATGTCATGATGCTAAAATATTATACCAAAAAAAAAAAAACAGATTGGTGTAAAATTTTTTAGATCATGACTAATTATTATTATTTTTGTTTAGCAAATTTTGGCAGCATCGTCTGCTCCCCCTGGACCCCCTGCACCCCACGCTGATTCAGAAGAGCCAGACCACAAACCTAGTGAGGAGAGCCTTAAGGATGACAGGAGACAGGCTGATGGGGTGCAAGCTGAAGCTGCTGCTGCTACCCCTGTGATTGCGGCAGAGCAAGGGGGTGCTGTTGAGGGCGCGGGGGGCATTGGATTGCCCGATGCTGGTGCTGGTTCCAGTCTCAGACATCGTAGGACACAAGTTGACTCTGAGCTGAGAAGTGAAGAGAGAGAAACAAGTGTATTTCCCACAAATTCCTCATCAAAGTACTCATTCATAGCTCTTGAGCAGAGAAAGGAGGAACTACTACAGAAAGCAAAAAGGTATAAAGTGGAAGTCTGTGGAAGAATTGGAATTATGTGTGCATGTGGGTCATTTACCAAGAGTAGCTTTACTCCGAAGTATGTATATAATGGACTAAAAGAGTAAATAATATGTGGAACAGATTGGTGTTCTGTGTGTTTGAAATTTTGGGTTATCCATTTCTTGTTTGCACAGGAACTACCTACTAAAGAGGCAGGGGCCTGATCACAGCTGATGACAGTTTGCTAGGCAGTACACTCCCCCACCCAACAGGAAACATTAAAAAGCCATGTTTGCCTCTGACATTATTGTGTTTGCTCAATATTCTTGAAGTGGCATTGAATTGCTGGCTATGGTGTGTATAAGGAGGCCAGCCTACCAAGTCCAGTGCGGCCATTGTAATATGGATGGTCAAAACCATAATGTATATATTAAAAATATTAACTACACAAAGCACTTTGGTGCACAGCTTGTTTCAAAAGTCCAAAGTGCACAACATTAGCATGTGCGGCAGGATGTGAATACAGATGTGTGTTATAGGGAGGTGTGTCTTCACTTTTTGGCATTGGCCTCATCCCGGGCATCGACCTGACCCATCAGGTCCTGAATGTTCTTCTCCAGTTCATCAACTCTCTGACCCATTTCGTCCAGTGAAGGGTGTGGTTAAGGAGTACACAGAATAGCAGGCTATGGCTACACACCAATATATGGGGGTCATAGCTACGCTAATGATTACCACCATGGAAGCACAACAGAAGCCTAGTAGCCACAGCTGGAAAGGAAATTACGTGCTCTAGTGTTAAGGATATGTCTTCCGATTATCTGCTCGGACATTTGCTGGAACTTTTGTTGCTAGGGTAATAGGTGCGAGCTCTGAATGGTAACCCATGATACTACAACATTGGGCGACTCACCATGTCGCCAAGAAGTCTCTGAACCTGTAGACGAGGGCACGGGTAGTCGTGATATTGAACAGTGAATCGAAGTACAGCTTGCTTACAAATTCGGTCAAGTCGGCGTTTTCTTGGCCATCCCCATGACTCGGTGCTGCCTCTGGATGCTGATTAGGAGGATTTTCGGAAGACATCCAAGTCCTGTTCACACGTCAATGTATTTTTAAAAACATTAGACACGCCCACAGGTGGGGTTATAGGACTCGTAATACAGCGCACCACTAGGTCTAATGACAAGCAAGCCGTATGTAATTATTGGCGGAGGGATAGCAGGTGTTTCGTGTGCACAAGAGGTATGGAAACCCACTAGGATTGGTAGTTTATGCGCAGCGGTGCGTCCAACTTTGCTGTAGGTATAAGTCATTATATCATTGTAATGCATAGGTGGCGGTTGCGGGGGTGGGGGGGGGGGGGGGGGGGTTTAATGCCACCTCTGGTCCGCCACTTAAATGTGGAAAGTAGCTGCTGTCTTGCCCTTTCTTTGCAGCTTTCACATCTTGATTCTGGTGCAGAGATAATTCTTATTAGTGCATCACAATTGATAAAATCAGTGACCAACTTTAAGAAGGTATATATACTGAAGTGCTGCCTCCTTGTGTGTGTGTGTGTGTGTGTGTGTGTGTGTGTGTGTGTGTGTGTGTATGTGTGTGTGTGTGTATGTGTGTGTGTGTGGAGATCTGACATTGTGGTCCACAGGTAGCAAGAACTCTCGAAGAATTTGATATAAAGGAGACAAGCATTTCACAGCTAACTCAATCGTATCCTAATGTCAGAGTAATTCAGCAGGCTGTAGTGGAGCTATCGTATGAAGACCATGTACGTATGTAGGTCTGCATACAGTGTGTGTGTTGTAGGTTCAATGTACTTCAGAACATTAGCTGTATAGTTGTATTGCTCTTAAGGTACTGCAACGTACGTTTTGACATGTAACGCAAGTGTGTATGTTTCCTCCTCTGTGAGCTCAGACCGTACACCTTCTTGATGGGGAAGTGCTTCATTACTCCAAACTGTGCATCTGTGCAGGAGGGGTGCCAAAGGTCAGTGGGCATGGCCTGATGTATCTGCTGCTCATGTCTCCTCCCACCTCACCCCCCACATAAGTTAATAGCAAGAGACAATCCTAGAGTTGTTGGAATACGCGACACAGAGAGTGTTCTGGTAATGAATACAGCCGTGTTGTGTGTTTGCATATGTGTACCCTATACTGCATGCATTATATTATTGCGTACTGTGATCCTCTGGTGCAGGAGTTCCAAAGGAAGCTAGCTGATGCAAGGCGAATCCTCGTTATTGGCAATGGAGGGATAGCAATTGAACTTGTGTATGTTACCATGGGAGCGAGGTTACGTTATGTTCAATTGTTTGTACACAGCACAGGTTATAAAAGTTAACCATTTTTTAATGTTGGCCATATCCCCAGCTATGAGGTCACTGGCAGTGAGGTGGTGTGGGCTATAAAACACCAGTCCATCGGACACGCCTTCTTTGATGCCGGGGCGGCTGCCTTCTTCCTCTCGTCTCTGGAGGACAGGGTACCCGAGGGCCAGGGCAAAGCGGAACAGAAGGGGCAGCAGGTCAGGAAGCAGCAGAAGTACGTACTGGAAACCGCCGGAGGGGCGGGGACGGTGGACAAGGCGCAGGGGGAGGAGGCAATGAGGTGATCCATAACCTCCTGCTCCCGTGATCCGATGTGTTAATAATGATTGCCTATTGGTCACTTGTGGCTGTGATGGACCTGGAGGAAGGTGGGGAGCGGTACCAGGCAGTGCGCTGGGTCCTGATTGGAGCTCTGATCTTAGCATGTGCGGAAAGCAGGTATGTTTACTGTGTCCCCTCCCACCTTTCACCCCTCTCCCTCTCCCTCCCCCCCCACCCCTTCTAAGTAGACAGGTCGTCACATTCACGTTGAGTACAAATGTGAAGTAGACAGCATTTTGACGCCAAGTGAAGTGGAGGCGAAGGGGTTAACTGTCACACCATTCCCTTTGAGGGGTGCGTTGCAGCCCTCCGATGGTTCCCCGGAGACCAAACGGTCCCGGCTGGACAGGGAGTGGCCTGTGTATGTGCAGCTGACCAATGGCAAGGTCTTTGGGGGCGACCTGATTGTGTCTGCCACAGGAGTGATGCCAAATGGTGCCACTTTTGCCAAATGGTGCAAAGAGGAGAGTGAGGTGGTGGGTATGGAGTGTTTTCAGAAATAATGCCGTTACCATATTATCTTTTGCCAATCGTTTTCCTTGTAAGATGAAGTTGGCTGAGGATGGTGGAATTATTGTGGACTCTGAAATGAGGACCACTGTTGACGATGTATACGCAGCTGGAGATGTTTGTACGCCAAAATGGAGTCAGCAATCTGCACTATGGTTCCAGGTGGGCCAATCGACACCCACAGCAATTGGCCTTACCTTTGTGTGTGTGTGTGTGTGTGTGTGGGTGTAAGATGCGTCTTTGGACTCAAGCAAGACAGATGGGTGTGCAGGCAGCACGTTGCATGCTGGCCCACTCAAGTGAGCATCTCTTGTGCGGGTGGTGGTGTGTGCATGCATGCAACCCCTGGGTGGTATTGAGCTTTTGTATCTTGTGTGGTCGGGTCCTCTCGGATGCTAAGAGGGTGAAGAGATCTCATTGGACTTCTGTTTCGAGTTGTTTGCTCACTCAACAAAGTTCTTTGGTTACAAAGTGATCCTGCTGGGTAAGTACAATGGCCAGGATCTGGGGGATGACTGTGAAGTCCTGCTCAGATATACCAAAGGTGGGGAGGGGGGGGATAAATTGGGAGAATGTGTTGAATCTTATCTTACTTGCAGGACTGGAGTACATCAAGGTTGTGGTACACAGAGGTAAGATGGTGGGAGCTGTCCTCATTGGCGAGACCGATCTGGAGGTAATGTTGGTAGCACTGGGGAGGGGGCAGGCAGGAAAACTATCTACAAGGCGGGGCTTACTATCTTTATAGGAAACATTTGAAAATCTGATTTTGAATCAGATGGACATTACCAGGTTTGGTGAATCACTGCTGGACCCCAGCATCGACATAGAGGACTATTTCGATTAAACACTTGATTTGATGACATTGTTTGAGCACCAGGTATTTGACCAGCACTTGTGGTACTAACATGAGAATATATAACAGCTGTGAATACAAAAATGAAAGGGGAATTGCTGGGGGCAAAATGAAACAGAATGCTGGCCTACTGACTGTCATGCAAAAGGGAAGTATCTAACAACGTCATGTGAAGAAGTTTATGCTCTCCATCCCATCAGGCATGTAGCATTGCTCCACCCCTTCTGGATAGGCGGGGTTGTACTTGTAATCCTTTCCGTACCCGAGTCCTTTCATCAGCCTTGTTGGGGCATTCCTGAGGTGCAGAGGTATGGAAGGCACTGGTCCCTTCCACTCCCTGACACAGGACTGGGCCCTTCCATAGGCACTGTACACCTCAACTGACTTGGGTGACCTAGCCATGTATACCACTGCCTGTGCGAGGCATACCTGACCAACAAGAGGGAGGGGTAGATGAAATTTAAAATGGGGGGGGGGGGGGGGGGCTGTTCCCTTAGGGTAAGGAGCAAGTCTTTACCTCACATTCGGGAATACCGATAAACTGGCATGCTTGAAAGGCAGCTACTGCCTGCACTAGGGCATTGGGGTCTGCCAGTCCTGCAGGGAGAGAGGGAGAAGGAAGGAGAGGGGGCAGGGAGAGAGGGAGAAAGAGAAAGGAGATGGAGAAAGAGTGAGGAGAGAGGAAGACAAGGGAATATGAGGTAGAGGGGGTGTGGCATGGACTACCAGCAGTATGAACCCACTTGTATTCCTTTACTGAATGTAAATTTTAGTACCTACCAATGTCTTCACTTGCAAATCGGACCACTCGTCTGGCAATATACAGAGGGTCTTCCCCTGCTCCGAGCATGCGAGCCAGCCAGTACAGTGAAGCCGTAGGGTCGCTCCCTCGCATGGACTTGTGCAGGGCCGATATGCAGTTGTAGTGCTCCTCCCCAGCCCTGTCGTACAGGAGGTGTCCCTGTTGGAGGCTCTCCTTGGCATCTTTGGCAGTTACTGTAGGCCCGATGTCATTGGTGGGAGTGGCTTGGTAGTCAAGGGAAATTCCCCCGGCATCCGTTTCCGTATTAAAGGAAAAAGAACTTTCGGGGTTAATTGATGATCCTGCTGCCACCATTGTATCCATGGATACAATAGACTGAGTTGTCCTCATCTTTGCCCTTTTGGACTGAACGGCGACCTGTAGAGCATTGAGAGCCCTTCTTGCATCTCCATCACACAACTCTGACAATGTGGATATAGCCTCCAGTGTTACTGAGACTGCAGGGCAGCTGGCAGGAGAAATAAAGAGGAGTGGAGCGAGAGGGAGGGAGGGGGGAGAGAGTTGGAACATTCAAAAGGGAGGAAGGGAGGGGAGAGGTTGGCAGGAGAAATAAAGAGGAGTCAGTGGAAGGGGGGGAGGGTTGGTAGGGGAAATAAAGAGGAGTGGAGGGGGAGGGAGAGGGTTGGCAGGAGAAATAGAGGAACGGAGGGGGGGAGGGTTGGACATTCAAAAGCGAACATGGCCTTACATCTGCTCCCCCTCTGGGGAGGGTAGTTCAGGGTTCTTCTCCATCGCTCCAATGAACGGGAGAGCCCTTCGGAGCACACTCTCAAGGCTGTGCGACTCCAGCTTCTTCAGGACAATCACCTGACACCTGCTGAGGAGAGCTGCGTTGAGTTCAAAGGAAGGGTTCTCTGTGGTGGCCCCCAACAGTGTGATGGTCCCATCCTCAATGTGAGGGAGGAATGTGTCCTGATGGGGAGAGGGCGGAGTAATCATGGGGGTGGTGGTGGTGGTGGGGGGAAATGCCCCAAAGAGGGTGGGGCCATTACAGGAAAAAGAATGATGGGTGGGTGGTGATGGCCAATATGAGGAAGAATAGGAAGGTGTGGCTAATATGAAATGTGCATTCAAAGGGCACCTGCTAAATGTATTAATAGCAACTAATAAACATCGTACTGCAGCAAGTGCCTAATCCATGCACACCAGGAGACCACCCCTTTCACTACACTGCCTGCCTGATCCATGCACACCAGGTGACCATCCCCTTCACTACACTGCCTGCCTGACCCATGCACACCAGGTGACCACCCCCTTCACTACACTGCCTGCCTGATCCATGCACACCAGGTGACCACCCCCTTCACTACACTGCCTGCCTGATCCATGCACACCAGGTGACCACCCCCTTCACTACATTGCCTGCCTGACCCATGCACACCAGGTGACCATCGCCTTCACTACATTGCCTGCCTGATCCATGCACACCAGGTGACCATCCCCTTCACTACATTGCCTGCCTGATCCATGCACACCAGGTGACCATCCCCTTCACTACATTGCCTGCCTGATCCATGCACACCAGGAGACCATCTCCTTCACTACACTGCCCCCCTGTACCTGCTGAAGCTTGTTAAAGCGATGAATCTCATCGATGAACAAGATGGTTTTCTTTCTGAGCAAAGCCTTTTCGTTTCTGGCCACTTTAACGGCCTCCTTCACCTCCGCAACACCAATGGTTGTGGCAGAGAGCTGCAGGAATCGGGTGCCATGTTTCTCCTGGGCCGTCCTGGCAAGGATGCGGGCCAGTGTTGTCTGCCCACACAGAAGAGGATGAATCTAAGTACCAACACTTAATGGTATGCTAACATCAATCCAGCTATAGCTAATGTCCAATGGTAAGCTATCATCCAACCAATGGAATGCACATTATGTATCACTGGACACCTCTGGGGCCTAATTTGCTGTCAAATAAATAAATTTGGAGGGGGGGGGTATTTTTTATTACCCAGTGCCCAGCCCTACCTTTCCACACCCTGGAGGGCCCCAGAAGATTAAGGAAGGCAAGTCCCCAGACTCCAAAACTGCGCGCAGCATCGAGTTCTTTCCAACAACGGAGTCCTGCCCAACATAGTCATGCATCTTCAAAGGCCGTGCGACTTCCGCCAACGGCAAGGCACGACAGTCCTTTGTTCCGTTGTCCTGGATACCGTCCATGCTAGAAAGATTAATGCAGTGTGTAAGTTAGAGCTCGTGTGCAGACCATTTTTACCAACCACCGGTCCTTTTCGGTCACCTTGTTAAGGTTATCGGCTGGAGGGAACGTCCGTCCATCACCGTAAAAGGGTGGTCGGTTTTCCTGCTTTTTGAGTTAGGTTCATCAAACACAGACGAAAGCTGTCTCTTCTGACCGCCGAACGGGAGCACGGCTTGGCGCCCATTCCGCGCGCCCGACGGAGACTTAAGCAAGGGACGGCTACTACTAGTGCCCTCCCTGTCTTGTCTGTCCGTTACTTCTCCCACTTTAGAGACGAGACACGCATCTATGTGGCTATTTATCTCCGCAAACGGCAGAACTACTTCACAAACGGGACAAGCTGCTGACGTGCACGAAGTGCTAGCACACGTGTCTACCATTTTCCCGCGCGCGCGAATTCATTTCGATCATGGTGCAGGTGATAATGATTATATATGGTTAAATAGTACATTAAAAGTACATGTAGGCCTATTATGATGCGCCTTCTATGTGTGTGCACTAGTAGAAACACAATCCTTAGCCTCGCACGCACTAAGATGTCCTTATCAACTCACATGGAGCGCACACTGGGGATCGCGCGGGAAGAGGTACTGGTAACAGGCGGTGTGCACTTTTGCAAAGCGTTCTGCGGTCTACTGTAGGTGAAATCCGACGTCGTTGTCAGGGACATCCGTGAGTTGTCACCTACAGTCAAGGGCTTTACCCTTCAAGTGTCCAACTCGCGTCTCACCTTTCGACCAGGCCAATGGTTAGCTTGGGAATGAGTACGTGTACCTGTAATAGTATCATGTGAGTGCGTATGTACGTGTACCTGTAATAGTATGAATGTGTGCATGTGAGTGCGTATGTACGCGTACCTGTAATAGTATGAATGTGTGCATGTGAGTGCGTATGTATGGGGTTATATATAGACATGACTATGTGTGTTTATATTGTCAGGTTCTAGGTGTGTTTATATTCCCAAACTACTTTAGGGTTGATCATGCTCATTGGGGGGGGGGGGGGGGGGGGGTATGGGAAGTACCTCAATTAAAGCATAATGGCCTTAATTAATGTGATGTAACATTAGAACGGCTCATTACCTACGTATACATATGTTTCGTTCTCAGGGTCGATCTCTATATCCCAGATGAGGATGTTGTAGGCGGGTACTCCATAACTTCAACACCGCTCTGCCTAAGGAAGTCCGGGACCATTGATTTGGCAATAAAATACAGCAGTCATCCTCCAGCTCACTGGATGTACACAAAGGTGTGACATGGTTTTAATTTCACTAGATAAACATTGTAACGGCTTTATGAAATGAAACTTCTTTTTTTTAGTGAATTCCATTTGCATGCATTGTGTGCATATCACACACATATTTATGTGAACTGTATTACCCTCCTAGTTTTTATGACTGGTTATTAACACTAGTTATTGTACCCTGCATAATGTTATTAAACACAGTATGATGAGATCATCCCCCATCCTGTGTTCAGTGTTAGCATTCTCTCCACAGTGTAAAGTTTCTGATAGGCTGTCCGTTCAAATTGGAGGAAGTTTCCACTATTACCCTTCATCATCAGATGAAGAAAAGGACCTGTTGCTCATAGCTGGAGGGATGGGGATTAACCCCCTGTTCTCCATTCTCCAGTACCAGGCCTATGCTCATCCTGCTCGGAAGGTTAAACTACTCTTTGTTGCCAAAATGGCTTCAGAACTGCTATTCAAGGTTTGGTTGGCGTGTCATTAGCCTTACGAGTGTTTGAAAACACACACTTGTCATCAACAGAAGCAGCTTGAAGAGCTATGCGTAAAGAGTGATGTTATTGAAGTGCAATACTTTGTTACCGGAGAGGCTAATCATGATATGAGCATGAACAGTATGAGCTCTCCCTCCTCCCCCCTCTCCCTCCTCCCCCTCTCCCTCTCCTACCTCTCTCTCAACATACAACGGTGCAATGTCTTTGTTGTACTGGCGATGGCCAGCTACCATCTGGCACTGATGTTGGTGTATATCTGTCCAATAGGTCGCAGGATTGGGACAGAAGACTTGGCTTGTGCAGTGTCCAGCATGGACCCTTCCAGATTGGCTTGCTTCATATGTGGGCCACCTCCCATGGCTGACAGCACCATACAAAGCCTGAGAGATATGGGTGTACCTCAAAATTGCATCCACTGTGAAAAATGGTGGTAACACACACACACACACACACACACACACACACTGACCATGTTGGTCTACATGTACTTTCATTATTTTTTTAACAGCAACTGCAACTGATGACATAAAATAAGCAATTTGAGTTCACTAGGCTGGAGTTCACTAGGCTGGCAGGGGGATAGTGTCCATCAGCCTTGCAGAGAAAAGCAACAGTGGTAGTGCCTGTTTGAGAATAATGATATCTCCATCATGATGTAGAAACTGCCAAGTGCATGATGTGAATAATTTAATATTTTTATCGTTTTTAAACATCATATACTAGTGGCCTTTCACAGTAGTGGTAGATTGCCTGGTTCTTGCAGCTCAGTGGTGAAAGACTAGGGAAGAGAAGACACCTAGGTAACAATATTCATACTACATTGCTACTCTTTTGGAACGGTATAAATTTTGGAACACTAATTCTGGACCAGTGTATGCTATTACCCGGGCATTGCCTAGGATGTAGGCACACTACACAGACGGAGCCATGTTCCAAAACATGGTATTTACAATTGCTACCAAATGCATCATTCCAAAATTTTGTACAGTTCCAAAACAGTTGGCTTCACCTCCCACTTCAAACTTTCCTCACCTTTCACAATCTCTCGCCTTGGGAGCTGGCCGAGTTGATATTCCCATTTGGGCAGGAGTTACCCAGGTGCCCCTTCTTGCCGCAGTTGAAGCATGTCATGTTCTGGGTAGTCCGTCCATGGACAAGAGGTGGGTGTGGTACCATGCATCCCGTGAAGAACATGGGGACTCGACCCATGTGCTGCATGGGGGCCGTGCAGGCCATGATCCCGTTGGCGAGGATGGGAACCTGACCCCCCCTGGGGGCCCCCCTCGGCAGCTGCATTGCTCCAGGGATGATGATGGGACGTACAGCTTGCCAGGAGTTGCCGTTATAGGGTGCATGGGCCTGGGGAGGGGGGACCATCTGATGCATAAACTGGAAGCCTACATGATGGACAGCTTCGGAGGGGACGGAGTCACTCGAGTGCAGCTTGTGCAGAGGGGCGTGGTTCCTCCCTCCGCCCACTGAGGAGGCGTGGGTGGTGATGTGCAGGGAGGGAGGAGTGTAGGGTTTGGAGGAGTGGCTTTGGTGGTGGTGGTGGTGGTGGTGTTGGGTAGGAGGAGGGGTACTTGTGTGGGAGAGGATGGGTAAGCTGTTCTGGGTGGAAGTGGTCATGTTGGGAGTGCTCCCTCTGAGCTGCGCCCAGGTGGGGAGGCAAACCTCCCCCTCCCCTGTTCCCTGATCGGCCCAGCTGGTGGAGCTCTCTGCAGAGACGCTAGTCCTGGAGATCCCAGAGTCCTGGCTCGAGTGCAACGTCTCAGGGTTAACCGTGGACGCGGTCGTCGGCTCGCTGGCCGCGGCCCCCTCCGAGGACTCCTGGAGGGGGCCCCCCTGGACCACCTTCACTATGGCCGCATCAGTGAGAGTGGGGATGACCCCGAGGCTTTCGGCCCTGCGGTGGGTGTGGTGGTGGGCGTGGCTGCTCTTAGGGGCGCCGTTGGAAGAGAGGGGGACCAGGCTGGAGGTCTCATTGGCTTGATCCAGGCTGGTGGAGCTCCCATAGGGGGTGAGCCTCTCTGAGCTGGAGGAGAGGGTCATCCCCCTCTCGGCCAGGAGGAGAGAGGTGGGAAGACTGCACGTGGAAGACTTCATTGACTCCTGCTGAAACCCACAGAAGTTGAATCGCCTGCGGAAGGAGGAAGTAATGAAACTGGCAAATACTGAATTAGTGTAATTTGGTCTGAAGCTGCAGTTGAATGGTTTTACCTGTCGGTTTAGCTGCTTAGCGCATGTACGCCCACACACGCTCAGGCATGGGTATGCACCATTTGTGGCTTGTGAGGGCCTACTCACAGGGGGGGGGGGGGGGAACAGTCTTGGAATTGGGGGTTAATAGTAGCCAAAGGTGCTACAAGTGGAAGTGGTAAAATTGAATGTTTGAATGTGTAATCATTTGAAAGGCCATTCCAATTACTGTATGGCCGTATGTGAGCATTTCCTTTAAAAGATGATGTAATGTGTTCTATACACGCACACACACACACACACGCACACATACGCACACACACACACATAGCTAAAACACAAACAGGATACAATCAAAGGACCTTACCCAAGTTCATCCAGCTTTAGTCTCAGCTTTTTGGCTGCTCCAGCAGTCATTCCTTTTTCCTTCAGATTCTCTTCAGTCAACAACTGCATCTGGAGGAAAAGAAAAAAGACAGCAAAATTCTTAAAACCTGGTGAAAGACAGTTCCCAGTCCCTACGACTTGCTGAAGGCAGTCCCCAGTCCCCTGCTTCAGGCCATTCCCCAACCCGCAGAAGGCAGTCCCCAGTCCATACATATGACCTGCCAAAGGCCGCTCCCCCATTCCCGGCAATCCCAAGTCCTTGCTGGAGGCAGCACCGGGGTTGCAACTGTCATAAACTCACCTCTTCAAAGGTCATTCCATTGAATATATTTGCATACTTGTGCAACCTATGTCTCTTCAACCATTTTGGAAGTGAGTCAGAGTCCTGAGCTGCCACGGAACCCGTACTGCCCATGATGTAAGGCGTGTGTGGAGAGGAGGTGACTGGGGAGGGCAAAGGTGACCCGTAACCAAAGCTGGATATGTTGGGGATGGAGCTGCTTGATCCCATGTGAGGAAGCTGCAGTCCCTGGCCATTCAGTTCATTCCGGTTATTGTCCTGGGGACTAGTCGCACCTCCTGGCTGAAGAACAGGAGGTGTGTCAGGCAAACCACTCACCACACGAGAGACGGACAAAGGCATTGCCGTGGAAACAAGCGAGGGCGTCGCCACGTGACGAGATGAGGACGTCGTTACGGGAACAGGCAAAAGTGTTGCCATGGAAACAGAAGAAGACATAGCTATGACCGGCAGGTGGGAAGTGACGTAACTCGGTGTGGGTGGGGCTATGGTTGTCTGGGTAGGTCCAGCGGATGATGGATGAGGAGGCTGAGATGGAGGGACGGACATGTAGGGAAGAGAAAGAGAACCCACGACCATCCCTGCGGGCAGCCGTGGAGAGGATGTGGAGGTGAGAGAGGTTGTGCTGTGATGAGCTGCAGGCAATGGCGGGCTTGTGGCAGGAAGGTAATTACTGGAACCTATGTTGGGACGAGCCGGTGCATGTAATGCATTTGGGTCAGGCGTAGCCAAGCTGGGTGTTGATGACTGGGAGTAACCGGATGTTTTAGGAGGGCCAGTACGGTCTAAGTCTAGATCAGGCATGCTGGTTGAACTTGAGGTGGAAAGAGGTAGCATCAGGCAGGAGCCAGACGAAATATGGTCGTTGGAAGTGCTCAGGAATTCCTGCATCGGCGTGAGGGTACGTGCAGGGGACAGAGGTTGGGAGGGAGGGTGGGTAGGAGGAGTGTTGGTGGTGCTGCACACATCTGGGTGCTGTTCATCCAACAACAGACGACTGGATGGGGACCGGGGCATCTGTGGGGTATTGCGCAAGCTGACAGATTTGCCCTCTGGATGCAAAGGAGTATTCTCGGTGGGAGGAGCCAAGCCGTTAGCCTTCACCTGCCGCGCAGGATAGGTGAACCGTCTCTCCAGAGGGGAGTCAGCGGGCTTTGGGTTATCGTTCCCGCCGCTGGCAGCAGTGGCGGCAAAGGGGAGGGTCTTGGATGAACGTTCCAATCCAATGTCGGGTCTGGGTGGGGTGTCCTGGCCAGGGGAGGACCATATGGAAGGTGATTCTGAGGGCTGTCTTACTTTGCCTGATTCCTGCTGGCAGTCTGGGGGGTGGGGGGTGGGGGGGGGGGGGTGGAGCAGGTTAGACTAGATGCTGAGGTGCAATTACGAGTTCAAAGGGATCTGTAAAGCCATACACACCAGCAATAAAGGACTAGGATTACCTCGGTGTGCATATAACACCATTCCTTTGATTAGCTTGCCGATTAAATAACACCATTCCTTTCATCACCTTGTCAACTGTATGAATCTGATGTTGCAGGTCATTACTATGCCGTACTCAGCTAGAACCTTTGATTCCCAGACAGCATATCATTAGACCTGGACACACAAATTACCACCATCTCCGCCACCACTGCCACCACCACACCCAAAACCTACCACAATCACCATTGCACAATAGATTGGGATTAACCTCCCTCCTTGCTCTAGTATGACTTACCTTGAAGGTTGGTGATCTCATGAAGTGGGGGAAAGGCCTCTGTACAATCACAGTCACGAGGCTTGAAGAACTCTTGCACATGAGCTGAACAGATTATGTAAGATGGCAGCATGACCAGTTCCCTAGGAGGGTAACAAGACACACAGTTACAAATGAGGATACTCATAGTGCGGTTAATGCTATATGAGAGAGAGAGAGAGAGAGAGAGAGAGAGAGAGAGAGAGAGAGAGAGAGAGAGAGAGAGAGAGAGAGAGAGAAGAAGAAAGACACAGCAATGGAAAGTGGTTGGAAAGGTGAGGTAGGCAAGGTATTCAATAAATGAATGAACTTCACTATTTTGTCCTGGTTAACTTTGCCATGACAACAGCACACAATGCTACGCTATACAATAAACTTCCCTCTCCACTCTCTCGCCTTCTCTCTCTCTCTCTCTCTCTCTCTCTCTCTCTCTCTCTCTCTCTCTCTCTCTCTCTCTCTCTCTCTCTCTCTCACCTTCTCTCGCCTTCTCTCTCTCTCTCTCTCTCTCTCTCTCTCTCACCTTCTCTCGCCTTCTCTCTCTCTCTCTCTCTCTCTCGCCTTCTCTCTCTCTCTCTCTCTCTCTCTCTCACCTTCTCTCGCCTTCTCTCGCCTTCTCTCTCTCTCTCTCTCTCTCTCTCTCTCTCTCTCACCTTCTCTCTCTCTCTCTCTCTCTCTCTCACCTTCTCTCGCCTTCTCTCTCTCTCTCTCTCTCTCTCTCTCTCTCTCTCTCTCTCTCACCTTCTCTCTCTCTCTCTCTCTCTCTCTCTCTCCCTCTCTCTCTCTCACCTTCTCTCGCCTTCTCTCTCTCTCTCTCTCTCTCTCTCTCTCTCTCTCTCTCTCTCTCTCTCTCTCTCTCCTCTCTCCCATCCATCGTCACGCCTAAGAACTCTTGTACTCTTATGTTTCTCAGAACATACCTGTCATGACTACCCCCCTTCTCCAATTCTAAGACACAATACCTTGACAGACACAATGTCTCCATGTGTACAAAACACACATACCTCTAATACGCGCGAAGGGTGGTGTGTAAACATACTTGGCATATTTGGCCAGCTCTGGCAGCCTCTTCTCAGCCAGCTCCCTGTTACTCTTGTTGGTGATAATCTTCTTGCCAGGGAGGTAAGGGATGATACGGTGCTTCTTGTTCTTCTGCCCAGACTCCTCAGGGAATAAGTCCAGCAACTGGTGGCCAGATAAAACAATAAACATGTATGGTAATGGTTAATTAGTGGTATGGAAAAATGGACAGGGTGTGGTCGATGGTTGTGTGGGGTGGAGGTGGGGTTAGGAAAGTGTGGATTGAGGCTTTGTATGGTATTAGACAAACCTTGTTCTGAAAGGTGAAGAAATCTCCATAGGTCCTTCTGATGGCATAGGTGGTACTGTCAGACCATTCCACCTTCGGAAAGACCAACACAACACTTATTACACTCTTTTCTAAAGCAAACACATTTTGTGCCCAAACCTATGCACCCTCTCCTCTCTCACTCCTCTCTCTCTCTCTTCCCTCCCCCCTCTCCCACCTCTCTTAACTCTTCCCTCTCACTACTCATACTTTCAAAGTTCTACTTTGTGGGTGATATCCATTCACCCTATTTGCTTGCGCATCCATTCACACACACACACACACACACACACACCACATGCGCACGCACACACACACCACATGCACACACACTTACACACACACCACATGCACACACACTTACACACACACACACACACACACACCACATGCACATACCTGAATGATGTAGATGAAACGCTTATCAGTTAACCTCTTGTACACTCCATGAACATCCAATCTAGTAACGCAGGCTGTATCAACCAAGACACACACGCACATAAAACTGCAATGAAACTACACACACACACAAACACACACACAGATACACACACAGTGACCACCTCCCCTTTGAAAAAAGAATGCAATCAACTATTACACTGTGTGAATTTATTTGACCCACACTGACACAGTGCTATTAACACTAATATTCATCATTACTATGGTTAATTATATGTGTGACAGTGTGCACATGTGCAACAAACAGCCAAATTTTTGTGGTGCATATTACATAATCATATACAGTCTTACCATCAGGCAAAGCTTCTGGATAGGGCACTGTCTTTCCAGAGATGCTATCAGTTTTCTACAAGGTGCAAAATATCAAATCACCACCTCCCCCTTCTCACTGCATGTCAACTCCCCCCCCCCCCCCCCCCCCCCCCCTGCCACACATGTACATATGGATCCAATAGATTTCTTGGAGGAGGAAGGGAAGGAGAGTAAGAGATTAAACAGTAAGAACAGGGTTGGGGGTAGGGTAGGGGAGGGGAGGGGGGGGGGGGGTGACATTCTGTTGAAGTTGATTCCACACAATGCCAAGATGCCAACATAAAGTCACACACCATTAGACACATGACGTTACCCCTGTAAGTAAACACGTCAACTTGCATGCGAAAACGGCTGAGTATTACTAGTGATCAATACAAATGATTGGATGCCACAAGTGAGACAGGTGGGGTTGTGGCTGTGTGTGTGTGTGTGTGTGTGTGTGTGTGTGTGTGTGTGCAGTGTGTGCATGTGCATGTGTGCATGTATGTGTGTGTGTGTGTGTGTGTGTGTGTGTGTGTGCACAATGGCAAAGCAGAGACCAACTAATAGGCTTGAGGTGGTAAGGGAAGGCATTGTTTGAGGAAGGAGTGGGACACCAGATAGGTATTACTATGGTATCCAATGGATGTGTACTGGACATGAGGGGGGGGGGGGTGGGGGGGCATAGCATAGTAGCTCAAATTTCTACATTTCTTTGGATGTGGGGGTACCAATCTCCTGGTATGTACCAGAGTGCTGTTCTTGTGTGTGTGTGTGTGTGTGTGTGTGTGTGTGTGTGTGTGTGTGTGTGTGTGTGTGTGTGTGTGTGTGTGTGTGTGTATGTGTGTGTGTGTGTATATGTGTGTGTGTGTATGTGTGTGTATGTGTGTGTGTGTGTGCGCATGTGTGTGTGTGTGTGTGTGTGTGTGTTGATACTAAGTTAGAAGTCTCCATTGAGTATGTCATGGGGAGATGGTAGTGATGACTTAAACAACTCACTAGCATACATCACCACTAGCACACATCACCACTAGCACACATTGCCAACACACATCCCCAGCATACATCACCACTAGCACATACCACTAGCATGCATCACCAGCACACCTCACTAACACACATCACCACTAGCACACATCACCACTAGCACACATTGCCAACACACATCCCCAGCATACATCACCACTAGCACATACCACTAGCATGCATCACCAGCACACCTCACTAACACACATCACCACTAGCACACATCACAGCACACGCCATCCACCAGTATCCATTCCAACGGTGCTACCTGCACACCTATGTACATATGCACACACACCCTCTCACCGGGGAAACACCTAACTGACCTCCACTTTCATTAGACTCGATGACGTGACCTCACAGTCCAACTTTACCTTAGCAGAATAGAGGACGTCCATGGCCTGTAGGTATGTGTACATGAGATGGTACCTTTGACCGAATGACAGGACGGGGTGATTTGTCGCCATTACATACAACAGCCTGTAGTCGTCCAACACGCTAATGTCGGTCGTCTCTCTGAAGGAGTTCAGGACCCTGCTGTCGTCAAGGAGGTTGAATACCACCTCCGCAACGGAGCGGTTGTCCGGGTGGAGTAGGGCCAGCGCGTGACACAGCTTCTCGCACACGGCGTGGGTGAGGCCCGTTTCCTTGTCGAACAGGGCGTAGTAGTTGGCCCTGTTTGCGTTCCCCTCCAAAGAGGGGTTCTCCTTGACCTGGCTGGAAGATACGTCGGACATGACTTGACCGACGAATTTCACCTCGTAGTTGGTGCAGTGGCGGAGTATCCGGCATATTAGGTCAATGCGGTCGCAGGCTGGCAGAGCGTGAAAACTCTTCATCATTTCAGAGATGTACATTATCGTGAGAGCCAAAGCAAAAAGGTGACGTCTGCGAGCCGCTCGACGAATGGAATGTATATTATTAAAAAGTGCGGTTTTTGTACGTCAAACGGTAGGTTGCATTAGATGATCCCCCTCCTCCACTGTCATGACCTTGAAGCAAACGGCATAGCCAGGAAGCATAAATGTCTGTATAGCTGTTGTACAGTTCTATACTCCAGAGACGGTTAACTTACTTGTACAACGAAGCCGCACCACATAAATTTAATTTAAGCACAAACGTTCTTCTCCGTGAAACAAGTGTTAAGGGAGAAACCGCCGTTGCAGCACAAATTGGTTTGGACTAATTTTTTACCCTCTTTTTCTAAAAGGTTTTTCTTGTTCTGTTACTTTTCTTTCTTTTTTTGAGGGGGGGCGAAGGCGGCGGCTCAGAGCTATGAAATTTCAATATACCGTATATTACTAATAACAAGCAGAGTCGTGATGGAAGTAGAAGTTGGTGAACACTGCACTTTTCCGTTATGTAAACGTCTCGGTAAGCTTGTTGCATCAGCCGTGTCAGAATATTTCCGGATTCCACAACTTTCCAGACTTTTTGCCGTTTTTATGTGATGGCTGCGGTCAAGTATTTTGGTATGTATTTAATAGCAGCTGGAAGTTTGCCTTTTTTAGTACATGTACCTATTGGGCATAACAGTGGCGGTGGGCCCCCACTATTTCCGCCGCCTTACACTTCTGTATAAGGCGTCAGTCTCCAATGCAGCTGTAATATACTGTCACACGGTACATTGATTAAATTACACGTGTGACCAGCACTGATATAATCTTCAACTTTTTTTTTCTTCTGAAAGTTACGCAGTTGTTAGCTTAAAATGAAACTTCTCCTCTAGTGAATAATAATAATAATTTGACATTACCCATGCATGCAGCAGTAGCTGGGGTGAGTATGGCTTAATATGTTAACATACTATCATTTAAACAGTTATATTATATGTCGATGGGTGAGCTTCATTGACTTGTCATTTGCAAACAGCAAAGAACACAGAACCCAGGAGAGTCACAAGTGTACACATGCCGTCCTACCTCTCAAGAACCAGGTGTGTGTGTGTGTGTGTGTGTGTGTGTGTGTGTGTGTGTGTGTGTTGGATGTGTGTGTGTTTTGTATGTGTATGGGTGTGTGTGTGTGTGTTGTATGTGTATGGGTGTGTGTGTGTGTGTGTGTTGGATGTGTGTGTATATGTGTGTGTGTGTTGTATGTGTGCATGTGCATACATATGTGTGGATGTATGTGCATTTTAAGAAGATGATATATTATATATTTCAGGCAGAAGCAGCAGATCCTTCATTTCACCTTTGTTCCTTACCTGGGTGTGGAAGAAGGGAGATTGTAGAGGTCAAGTGCACACACTGCGGACACCTCTTCTGTCTACAGTGAGTTTTTTTTTTTTCAATGACTCTAAGCCATCTTTTCCCCATGACATGCAAGTAGTCTTCCTCACCCCACTCCACATGTGCACATACATACACAGTCACAGACACCAGGAAGACCACAAATGCCCATTCCTCAAGGAAGCAATAGACCGACCGTCCCCAATCGCTCATGCACCAATGAAACACCTAGAGGGAAAGGCACCTGGTTGAGTGCTTCCCTCCCAATCTGATAGTGTAGGTTGTGTGATCCAATCTTCACTTGCAGCAAGAAAGGGCGCCAAGTCTGAATCCTGTGCCATGAAAGTGGCCCTTATGAAAATGAAAATGACGGCACAAGGGCCCTCCTCTGTACCCCAAGTAGGCTACTGTGTGTGCACAAGGGGCCCTCCTCTGTACCCCAAGTAGGCTACTGTGCATGCACAAGGGGCTCTCCTCTGTACCCCAAGTAGGCTACTGTGTGTGCACAAGGGGCCCTCCTCTGTACCCCAAGTAGGCTACTGTGTGTGCACAAGGGGCCCTCCTCTGTACCCCAAGTAGGCTACTATGTGTGCACAAGGGGCTCTCCTGTGTACCCCAAGTAGGCTACTGTGCATGCACAAGGGGCTCTCCTCTGTACCCCAAGTAGGCTACTGTGTGTGCACAAGGGGCCCTCCTCTGTACCCCAAGTAGGCTACTGTGTGTGCACAAGGGGCTCTCCTGTGTACCCCAAGTAGGCTACTGTGCATGCACAAGGAGCTCTCCTCTGTACCCCAAGTAGGCTACTGTGCATGCACAAGGGGCCCTCCTCTGTACCCCAAGTAGGCTACTGTGCATGCACAAGGGGCCCTCCTCTGTACCCCAAGTAGGCTACTGTGTGTGCACAAGGGGCTCTCCTCTGTACCCCAAGTAGGCTACTGTACATGCTGTCTGCTGTCATGGCAACCAAATGCCCTTGCCTGCCTTGCATGCGTATTGGGAAGGGAAGGGAAGAGGTGGAGGCAAGGGAGGTGGGGCAAGAGGAAGGGAGGTAAGGAAGATGGGGCAAGAGGAGGGGGTGGTGTGTAGGAGAATTTTGTGTGATAGTTGTAAGACAAAAAAGAGTGATTTCTCATGCCTTAGTGTGAATGCTAGAGCACCGTTACTCTTTTCCACAAACACACAGGAGGAAAGAATATACTACCAAGTTAGCCTGCCAGGGGAAGGCGTGTTGCCACCAACAAACCTGTTCTTCTCCAAGGTGGGTGAATGCAATACCATCGTGGGCCTTGGTTACTGCTTTCATTCCAGGAATGGTCGGTAGGCAAGGCAGTTGACTTCATTGCACAGAAGTACAATTTGAGAAATGACAACAATCTCGTGAATTCGAAGGTACAATGGAGGGACCAATTGCTCGACTCATGTTACTAGTGAGATAATGCACCTCTTTAGAAGCTGTCGCTTGTTGCATCGGACGGTCACGCATTCGAATTGCAGGACGTGTTTAGCTCCCTTCTCGACAGCATTCCGAGCGGCAGCACATTGATGTTACAGTATCGATGATGTCATGTGATACTATTAAACTTGCGCGAGGACATTGCGTCATAAATATTGCCCAAACGTGGTTGCTGAATTGCGCCAAGTGTTGTTCAATAAAGCGTCGAAGTCTGTTGTGCTGTTCCAATTGTCAACGCTTTCGTCAAAACAAGAGAACCGAAAAGAAATGGCTGTGCGAGTGCAGTTCGAGGGCAGTAGTGAAGTCGGCGTATTTGCGAAGCTTACCAATGCGTACTGCTTGGTAGCCATTGGTGGTTCAGCCAATTTCTATAGGTGAGTAGAACGGACCGAAACTTATGTTCCCAACCGTAACCGACTAACTCCATTCTAGCGTGTTCGAAGGAGAGTTGTCAGACGCAATCCCTGTCGTCTATACGTCTATAGCAGGCTGTCGGATAATCGGCAGATTATGCGTCGGTGGGCAACACGTGATTCATCCTGTCGATATTTTATTTTTGTTATATATTTTCTAATTTCGGCATTTTAGGGAACAGACACGGGCTTCTTGTTCCCAACAATACTACAGACCAGGCAAGTGTAGCGAGAAAATGCCTGTGTGTGTGTGTGTGTGTGTGTGTGTGTGTGCGTGCGTGCGCATGTGGGTGTGCGCACGTCGTGTGCGTGTGTCTGTGTGTGCGTTTGTGTGTCTGTGTTTGTGTGTGTTAGTCTGTGCGTGTGCGTGTGTTTGTCTGTGCGTGTGCGTGTGTTTGTCGTGTGTGACTGTGTATGCATGGATGTGTGCACGTGTCCTTTCCAAGACTTCGGTTTTTTTAGTTGTTCACTGACCCCAATTAGGAGTTGCAGCATCTTCGAAATTCCTTACCTGACAGTGTAAAAATCCAGCGAGTGGAAGAAAGGTTGTCTGCTCTGGGAAACTGCATCACGTGCAATGACTATGTTGCTCTGGCGCACCCTGACATAGACAGAGTAAGTAAATATGGTGATGTAAACATATGTTAGAGATGTTCTTTGTTTATGGACAACATGATTTGTATTAAAATGTACGTCTGCTTGGAAAACTGCCGACATCCTTTTTTTTTAAAAAAGGACCATAGCTGTGGAATGTACCAAACATAATGTTACTTATTGTGCCATTAATCCCAAATGTTGAATTATTTTTACTGTTTGGATTGCAGTTAATTAACTGTATTGCTTTGCCGTTCTGCAGGAAACAGAAGAAATACTGGCTGACACACTGAAGGTAGAAGTTTTTAAGCAGACAGTGGCTGACCATATGTTAGTGGGGACCTACTGCTGCTTCAACAACCAGGGGGGACTGGTGAGTGTGCTTAGGTGGATATGACTGGTTCAGATTTTGTTTCCCCTTGTTTTGCGTAGGTCCATCCAAAGACAAAGATAGAGGAGCAGGATGAGCTCTCTTCCTTGCTACAAGTGCCTCTTGTGGTGGGTTCTTTAGCTATATAATAAAAAGTTGTAAAAGTGCTCTCCGTTTGAATTGCTATAACTTCTGAATGATTAATGCTACCGACAGCACATCCTACCACACAATTTCTCTATTGTGCATTTTATTTCTATCCATTATGTCCTTTATGTACCGTTCATACAAAAGAGCGTTACCTCTAGGCATTCAAAACCTAAATACCCTGCTGCAGAAGTCCTATTGCTGTTGATAGAGTCCTATCACTTGTTTGTTAATTTTCCACTCTGTTTGTGCCAGTGCATACATTTCCCGTCCCCCCTACATTTGATCAGACATGGTTTGTCTAAATCATTGGTGGGAATCAAGCGGGAAAATGTGCACGCACTTCACACAGCTATATCTTTGCTGCAAAACAATTAGAGTACAAATTAACGAACAGAACAAATCAATAGTGACAGGATTCTTCTACGTGTATAACTGATTTTGATACTAGATTTTGAAGCAATTTGACCTCTCCTGCAGTAAGTTTTGAACCCCTGGGGGTAATGCTCGTTGTATGCACTGTATGGGAAGGATATAAAGGACAGAAATAAAATTTGCCATAGAGAAATGGTATGCTGCTAATAGTAAGTCAGTTGCATCTCGGATGTGGCACAAAACACGCAATTTTTTGCTTGAGGTCTTGCACCATAATCGAGGTTGAAGGCTGGGGATCAAAGGGGAGCAATTCTAGTTCAGCCATTTCACAAATGTGTTTGAAAGCACGGAATTTTTTTTTTTGGTGTGGGTAAAGGTCATATGAGATAAGTTTGTTGTCATAAGAAATTCAATTACGAAAGTGTTTGCGCGAGAGGTCAGTATGATGGTGTGAGGGGAGGCGTGATGGTGTGAGGGGAGGGTGATGGTGTGAGGGGAGGAGTGATGGTGTTCGTGCGAGAGGTCAGTATGAAATTTGTTAATTTTTAACACGTGCCATTCTAATGGTGGAGAACGTTTCATTCAACCTAAGAATGCGATTCAAAAGTTTAACAATGATGCGCACCAAATCCATTCTTGGCGATAAGAATATATACATTCATTCATATAATCACTCAAATGGATTCTTAGCCATTCGTATTATTCCAACCCGTGCAACGGTTTCCACCCAAGTGCATGTTAAAGATCGCCTACTGATGGGAACACTCCTTCCTTCTTGCATGTGCTGTTATTCCATCTGGCGCTGTTTACAAAAGGCTAAGGGGGTAAGGTATTGTACATCACATTATTTCTGTACGCTTGTCTTGTGGGGGTTATTCATTGGTTATTTAATATGCTGCCTCTTTGTTGGTGGTTCATTTGCTTCCATCTTTTGCATGTGATACTATGCAGGCAGGCACAGTGAACAGAGGCAGTGATGTGATTGGTGCGGGCCTCCTGGTGAACGACTGGACTGCATTCTGCGGTTTCAACACCACCAGCACAGAGCTGTCGGTCATCGAAGGAGTCTTCAAACTGTCTGAACATCAACACAAGCCATTTTCACTAGGGTCGCATCTCCAAGCTCCTCTTGTAGACAGGTGGGTCTTGGGGAGATGTAGGTTAAGGGCTAACTGCTGTCATCACCATGGCAACTATTGTTTGCACACGTCTTCATGTAAGATTTGTTAGCGAGGAGTGAACTTTAACTTTGATGTTTGGCAACCTTGGCGGTCTTTATAATGAAATCACCGATATTTTTGAGTATAATAAGTTCACGCGAAAGATGGCATGCTTTCTGGACGATTCATTATATATGTTCATCCCTTAGCTAATAATTCATCTTACGTGGTAATTTGGGGTTTGTGTGTGTGATTTACCTTTGGTTCTTTGATTTTCTGCAGTATGGTGTCCTGATACTTCTATACCATATTCAAAGTGGTCCAGAATGAACTTGAACATTTCTAACACTTTGCTTAATATCATTGTGACTTACTTACGTGTGAATGAGAAAGGGTTGGCTACACACCTTATTGCATGGAGTTGGCTGGCAACCCCTAACTTAACGACTCTAACACGAAGTGTTACAGTCATGGCATGATCATAGAGAAATTAGCAGCTCAAACATACGGAGAATAAAGCATATACATTAGTGACAATTGAAATTCAGTGACAGTTGCTATCAACACTTATGCAATTGCTATATTCTTTTTTTCTGTATGACGTGTAATGAATGTATTCAGAAAGTAATTTATATACGCAGATCTCTAATATATTTATATTATGTAGGTCTTGTTCATTGTTTTGGCCTACCCACTATGAGGTGGAAGGAAGTGGAACCCGGAACCCTCATGTTTTCTCATGACGTGTTTTCATTGAGCTCAAAAAAAAAATTGCTTGAGGTCCATGCTGTTGTCTCACCACGCAATGACCTGGCTTCAAAGAATACACACATGTACAAGGACGGATACTCAAAGCACGTCCATATTTTGTTACTAATTGGCAATAGTTAAAAAGTCCTCTTTTCATTTTCTTTACAAATACGGTAAATTACAGTTGATGCTTTGTTCCCTCCAATTAATATCTTCCGTTGTATCTTATTAAACAGTCATTTCAACTTCAGAGTGATCTGGTACGTCTTTTCTTTGCTTGATGATTGCAGGTTCCACATACCTGAAAAGATGGGAAATGTTTTGAATATTCGTAGATGTGTGATTAATAACTCAAAATGTTACTAGGTGCTATCATTATGTAGTACTTGGTAATTTACAGTTTGTCATATTGGGATCGTAGCAGCTAGCAAACTTACTTTTTCACTGCTGTGACATCTTTGAGAGCCACACCTCCAGGAGTTAGGGGTCCAGAGTACACAAACTTTCGAACTTCATTCTTTGTTGAAAGTTCTTCGTTCTGCGGTCCGGTGTATCACACACAGTCAAAAATAATTTCAATGCTCACACACCTGTGACTCCTCGTATGATTCCATGATCAGAGAAATCATGAGGTTCAACATGGCATAGATGAAGAGCATAAGAAATATAGTGAAGAAGAACTGGCTGAATACGTAGGCTTCAGGGTCGTCATCGTAACGTATTGCTTGGTACGTAATATACAGGTCATCTCCGTGCATCATTGTGTAAAGGGCATGGAATGACTCCCCAAAGTTCATAAACTGCAGTACAAATAGGTGGTGGTTTCAAAAGTTGGTCTTGAAAAGAGAGGAGGGGTTATTGCTGACCTTATAATGGTATGGACTCAGGACCAACCATCCACACATCATGAAGGCCAAGAACAGTAGCAGGGCACATAAAATGTACTTGCCCAGCCGAGGAGCAGCTATTTTTAGAGCTCTGAAGACTGCCTTCAGAAGGACTTTTGAGTAAAGGTAAAAATTTTAAACTGTAAGGTTCACTTACATTAAATTGTTGGAAGTAGCTGACAAAACGAAGCATGACTGCTGCCTGTAGAAGGATGCCTGTTCCAAGGAGAATCCTCACCATGCTGGTCTGGATACTAGAAGATGGGGTCTGTTGGATAGGGAGGGATGTGGTAACATGTCCACCATAAGGTAGCACACTTACCAGCAGACAGGAGCTATAATCTAGTATTATTTTCATAATAGTGCCAGTGATGGTAATGAGGTCTCCAAAGATATTAAAAATATGGCCTCGTGAGAATATAGGCAAGCAATCGCTCCAGCTCAAATCAATGCCTAGCTGGGTTTTATAGAATGTTCTCATAGCCTATGTTGTATAGTACATAGTAAATGTAATCGCAATGAGAGTTTGATCTTCCTCATACCTTTGCTAGGACAAATGATGTCCAGGCGTTCGCTGCAACCATCAGCAGGGATGTCACACACAGGACCACTATTATCCCACTAACTACGTCTTTCACGATTTGCACACCTATTGGAATTGGCAGAAACAAATAGAAATTTAGCTAGCTTTTTAAATCTTTCCCTGTTTTTTTAAAATTCACATACTGTTCTCCTCTACTATGGTTCGGGTTGAGTTTTGACTGCACTGTGTGCAGTCAAACTCCAACTGCAAAGAACATTCCACAATACCACCTCCTTTTGCTTTCATTTTTATCTGTTCGAGGGTGCGTGCGGAGGAATTTTACTTCCATCACTGGTTTTAAATATATGTCTAGGTTCTCACGTACCATAGCTATAACTGTGTAGCAGTCTACCACACTGGACTGTGTAATCTGTATCGTGTTGAAATAGTAAGTGATATCCATTGCGACAAACCTGCAGTTTCAATTGTGAAATAAATAAAACAGCAATGCTCTCTTTATCAATCACAGTGCGTGGAATCATTTAGAAATTATTGTGTGATTGAACAGAAAAACGCGGAAATCACACGCTTTATGTGATTTTCTGTTCAATCACGCAACTGATGATTTCTAATGATTCGACGCTTGTGAATGCTTGTACACGTTTACATGGAGGGACCATCATACTGGTATGATATACTTAAGAGACCTACAATGGAATATAGGGCCCTAAGGGACCTCTATGCTCACATTGCATAATAGCTAGGCCTTCAGTAAATATGCGTACATGTACCTGCTATAGAGCGGGTCATCTGAATATCTGTTCATCTGTCCAATGATATCATTAGTAGGGTCCAGCTGAAATGAAACTGAAACACAGCAACACATGGGAATACTTGCAAAGCAAAGTCCCAAGCATGACGGCCTAAAAATAAGCCACTCACTGGTCTCGTATGTGTCATTCAGTACGTACGGCACAGCCGTGAAGTCCAGCATGGCATACTGCGTGAGGGTGACCTGAACCGGATGCAAGTCTCCAGTATCTGTCCTTGCACAGTCAAATCCATAGGCAACTGAGTTTGCAAAGTTGGAATACTGTCCAAAGCAATTGTTAACCAGAGAGGGGGGAGAAGGCGGATTGAGAAAGCTTCAAAGTGCATGCATGTACTACGAGTAATTAATAACCGACCATACCTGGACACCAGAGTTATTTAGTATATCTTCAATTTCCTCAATGCTGTAGACGGGGTATACACTTCCTATGTCTGCGTCACGACTGCACTTGTCGAGGAGGAGACAGGCAAAGAGATGTTCAGCGCTTGTCAGCTGCATCGACTGCCGATTCACGCTCGAGTTCATGAAAAAAATGATCTTAAAATAAAATAAAAAGGAGTTATGAGTAGGCCTACAGTCAAGGACGCATGCACAATCCATCCATCTTCTCCTGAGAGCGTTCATGTTTGCACGCTCCCATGATCAATGGTACAGACATTGCTTTGTTTAGTGATCATCCCGGTGATACATTGTCATTGATACCCTACCCCTCGCCCCCCCCCCCCCCCCCCCCCCCCCCCGTTCCGAAAGAATGTACCTGCGCCACGACACAAATCGTTACAGCCACTTGCAGCATCAGCATCACAGGGGGGCTGCGGTCCGTCTTCCACCTCTTCAGAGGATTGCTGATGTGATAATAGATGTTAGCTTTCAGTTCCATCTCACTGGTGCTCATTTGGATGAAGCTCGCGGCCGAGCGAAGCCTATTCAACTTTTTCACAGTGGTTTTCGTGCCGTCGACGGCATCTAAGGCATTTGTGGCCTGGTCCGTCACGGGAACGTCCGGCTGTAAGTTCGGCGCTCCAGCTAAATTCGTAGCTCCACTTTCTGTCCCGAGCGCATTATCAACATATATCTGCAACTTTCGCTCCCTAGCGGGCAGGCGTGTGTACCTCGTTCTCAGCGTTATTCCGTCCATCTTGCAATGCAGAGGAGAAACTGATGTTTCCTTACTTGGAGGGGGGGTGGGGGGGTTGTTAGTTTAGATGGCATTGTTCGGTAACCAACACAAGCAGTGTTGCATGCTTAGCAGCTAATAGAAGAAATGGTCCCGACCTTGGACTTTCCATCAACCTAGCCAAATGTGAACTCTTCAGTTCTACAATCAAGTCCTCTTTCCCACCTGTTGTAAAATCTTCATGCCTTCCAAATTTAGATATCCTTGGAGCTCCAATCGTGGACTATCTTTTCTGTGCTCACTTCATTGCAGAGAGGCGTGCTCAAGCCAAGAAGCTGCTGTCTGTTCTGTTAGAGATGGCTGACTCTGAACTCCATGTAGCGATCTCGTTGCTTCGAATTATGGAGGTTTCTGCAAGCTAGTCCACATTACGAGAACCACTCCCCCTAGTCTATCCTCTGAGGCTCTACGTGCTTTTGATGGGGAGACCAGATCCTGCTTCTCAGCCTGTCTTGCTGCAGATGTTACGGATGCTGCCTGGCAACAAACCCAACTAAGCCTCTCCTTTGGCGGGCTTGGACTCCGCTCCCTTGCACCCCATTCTAGCTCAGCATTCCTGGCATCATTTTCAGCCTCCTCAGGTGTAGGCAATACCAATAACAATAACCTCCATCTTCAGCAATCTTTAATCATGTTCAACAACCAGGTCTCACATTCTGATGCAGTCACTATTGAGCCAGTTCTTGCTGATCAGCCTCACCAGTGATCCCTGTCCCAGAAGTTGGACAGACATCTCTTTGAAACACTTTTGATGTCCTCCTCTCCAGTGAATAAGGCTCGGCTATTATCAGCTTCGGCCCCCCCATGCCAGTGCTGACACAGTCATCAGACATAACAAATTGATTGACATCATTGCAGATTTATGCCGCAAGGCACACCTGTCTGTCAGGGTGGAAGCAGGACATGGTATGTGTCGTGACAACAATCACTCTCGTCCAGCTGATGTCCTTGTGGAGGGTTGGGAGAGAGGCCAACCTGCTGCCCTAGACATCACAGTCACTTCTCCCCTCACTCCAGTCCCCTTGAAAGAGTCAAGTAGAATTGCAGGTGTGGCAGCTCTGTCTGCAGAAACGAGGAAGCATGCTGCCAATGACCCAAAGTGTTGAGAATTGAGATGGATTTGTGTACCAATGGCAGTTGAGACATACGGTAACTGGGGGAAGGAGGCCCAACACATGTTCTCAAGACTGGCTACCTATTTAGCTATCCATCTTTCCTGCCCCAAGTCCAGAGTTCTGGCTGACATATATGACCGCCTAAACATCTGCTTGGTGAGAGCTGTGGCGAGAGCCATCCTGGGAAGAGGCCTTAGCCCAATCCATCTCTAGTGTATTTTTTTCCCTTGTAGCTATAGTGTTAATAGTTAGGCTGTACATGTAGTTTAACTTTTTCATGTGTATCCAGGTATTCCTATCACTTCAAGTATTCCTAGGATTACTTAGGATTACTTCAATATTTTAATAAAGTATACAGTGAAGTTAAATGCAAAATAATGTTTTTATTTAAATTTTCGGACAAAAAGTCTCCAAGAATAGATAGGTAAGTTTCATTCACTCGTTATTTGATTTATAAATACTACACGTCATCCGAAATAATTTGACACTGCCATCGAAGCCATCCTAGAGTCCAGCACCCAAGGACAGAAAGAGGATATACAAAAGAAAGCAGAAGAAGACAGACTAAGTGCATTCACCCATTTCAGTAAATGGGCTACTGCATAAAGAGGCTGAACACTTTCTAAAGCACATGGTCATGTTGTGCTTTAGAAAGTGCGGAGAAGGGAACTATGGCACTCCCTTGGCCACAATCATGGAGTAAGGGCGTCTATTTGTTACTGGCACTACATTGTAGTTGATTGTATTTTTTTTTAATAATCTAAAAAACACATTCACACACAATACAAACAACTACAAATAGAGTTCATCCATATAAAAATAACATACACTCAACTATTACTACATCAAGTTCCGTGATAAGGGGGTGGGGGTGCACATGTCTGTTGTGCTCTGATACACTTTCAACATCAGCGCTGCAAAATAACGTCTGGTTCTACATACATGTGACTGCATGGATGGGTGGAAGGACCAGGGAGTTACTACAAAAAAAAAATAAAAAACACGTACTATATGCCACTTACGGTTGGACAACCTTTAGGTCTCGAAGAGCTACACCCCCATCAGTGAGGGGCCCAGAAAAGACGAATCTGCGTACCTCATTTTTCAAAAGTGGATTGATGTCCTGTAAGAAAACAGAAAGCATAACAATGTGCATCCAGTTGCATTCATAATATATGATTCATACCTGTGACTCCTCCCTGGCTTCAACAATGATGGACACAAACAGGTTCAAGATGGCGTAGATAAACAGCGTCATAAAGATAGTGAAGAAGGCCTGACCGAAAATGTAGACAAGCATATTTCTGGCTATACTAAAGCCAGTAAACGTGTTGTACAGGTCGTCTCCATTCAGCATGGTGAACAAAGTATAAAACGACACATTGATGGTTGAAAACTGTAAACAGAAGCATACCAGACATGTAACCTGCATGTTATGTATGGATGGAACAGCGCTAATACACTCGTGCAGGTCATGCTGCAGGTCATGTGCTACAATACACATCAGTCCCATGGATTACATGTGTACTTCATGTATCACAAATGCAGCACATATAACTTGTGAAGTAATCTAGGAAACAAGAAACTATACAGGATGCAATGCACACAACTTTGCAATGAATGGATTTGATTTTAAGTCACTGGCTCTGCCAATTTGGCCAACAGATTGCACACTGCAAAGCAAACTACATAAGGGTACAATTTTATATTGTGTGTGTGTGGTATTTTAAAAACCAGTTCTATAATACATGTTTATATAAAGCACCCACCTTGGAATGGAAGGGACTCAGAACCAACCAACCACATATCATAAAGGCTGTGAACAGAATGGTCACAAAAATGATGTACTTCAGTAATCGAGGAAAGGCTATCTCCAAAGCACGCGAGAGAACCTGGTTAAAATTATTAATGTATGATCAATACATTTAGCAATGGTAACCAGCGGCAACCCACATTAAACTGTGGAAAGTAGCTGATATATCGAAGTATCACAGATGCTTGGAGAATAATTCCAATTCCTAAGAAAATTCTAACTTCGTCAGCATCATATTTGATGTTCTATGAGAGAGATAATAGCTAGCTGCACATCACATTGACATACTGCTCACTTCAGTGCAGTTAAAGTTCTGGTCGAAGTAGATTACAAGTATTGTTCCTAAAATTGTGCACAAGTCGCTTAAAATGTTGACCACATGCCAGTATTCGAAAAGGATAACTTGATCCTTCCAACTGAGCTCTATATGGAGCTGGTCATGGTAAAATATTCCCATTGCCTGTTTAAACATTAGGGGTAAAACTGACTGCATGGACAACCTTATGCAAACGTACTTTAGCCAACCTGTAGGTTGTCATGAGAGCTCTTATTGTGAGGTAAAAGGATGCAATGCATACTGCAAAGACAATTATTCCCAGTGCTATGCGAAGTCGAAGAACAGTGTGGAAATTTCCTGGGAGAGAAAGGGAGGGAGAGAAAGAGAAAGAGAGGGAGAGAGAGAGAGAGAGAGAGAGAGAGAGAGAGAGAGAGAGAGAGAGAGAGAGAGAGAGAGAGAGAGAGAGAGAGAGAGAGAGAGAGAGAGAGAGAGAGAGAGAGAGAGAGAGAGAGAGAGAGAGAGAGAGAGAGAGAGAGAGAGAGAGAGAGAGAGAGAGAGAGGGAGAGAAAGAGAGGGAGAGAAAGAAAGAAGGAAAGGAAGTGAGTACACTACCTCATACCATTGTTATTTGGCTATTGAGTGGTATACATACCTGATGAGTTGATAGATGTTGTATAATTTTGGCAACTCATGCACTTCAAGTCAACAGCCACAGAGTAGGTGTGAAGTATTCTGCTGTCAGCTGCCACAAACTGAAGCTGAAAGTGTACAGTGAAAGATATACATATATCACCTGCTGGTGCTGACACATCATGTGGACATATGTTGCAATGTCAAGGAGGGTGAAGGGAAGTATCGGGGAAGAATCGGCAGAAGGGTTAATATGATAAATGAAATTTTATTCAAATGTGATTGACAATGCACATGTCAACACCCCCAATGGCAACACCCCCAATGGCAACAATGCTGTGACAAAGTTACTCAAACCTCTTTGCATGGAGGGAGGTCACTTGATTACATAATGTACACTAAAGAAAAACAGCTAACCGTGCTTGTGATGTTGTAACACTGCAGTTGTGTTGGCTGTCTTACACGAATGTCATTTGCATGAAAGGTTACAGTCAGAGTTAAAAACCTACAATTAGCATACAAAAACACGACAAATAACCTGCAATGGTTACAATGCTGATGCATCCTGCGTTACAGGACTGATATGCCCTACACTGTTACAGGACAATACTTATAGACGTACAGAAATTGCAGCTTTGTCATAGCCAGGTAGTATATCCAGAGGCTGCTTTTATCTTCAACTAATTTAACATATTTTACTGATAATGTAATGATTAAGCCTCAAAATGAAATCCTACAAAACCCCGCACTGCATGTTTCGGCCAAATCTGCCCTGGTCATCTAGTATAGAGCATATTAATACCTTTCAATGCAATTGTCCACACATAGCCTATCCAGTTGCTCGACGATTCCAACCCGAGACATTGGATCGAGGGAGAAATAACCTAAGTCAGTAAAACAAAGTGAAATTCTTATATATTGAGTTGCTACATTATATAATTTTTGATTGCTATTTTACAAGTTCTCCTTTCAGTTTTCGCCATGCTACTGCACCATTCCACCCTTCTCTCCCTCCCTCCTTCCCCCTTTCCCTCCCTCCCTCCCTTCCTCCCTCCCTCCCTTCCTACCTCCCTCCATTTCTCTCTCTCCATGCATGTTTCTCTTACTTATATTTCTTGCTGCATTAAACATGTAGGTCCTCGTTGCAACGTCAAGCTTGTCACCTACATACTCCGTAATTGCAACGTCAATGGGCAAAGGTGTGCCATTGCTGTACTTGGCAAACTGGTTACCCACTGCAATGCTGGAGAGGTTGCCAAACTGAAAATGAAGAGATGTAATTACCCAAGTTACGTGGCATAATGTCAAATTCTACAAGTGATTTTTTCACTAAAAGTACAGGTATGTCAAAACATCCGTTACGGATACATGAAAATCAAATTGGACCTGCGGATATAATAAGCCTTACCCTGAAGCCGGCAAAGTCAAGCGCTGTCTTCACGTCTTGGATGCTATACGCGGTGTACTCTGTACTCGGGGCAAGCCTGGCTCCCTTTTCAGCTGCTATCACATCAGGCTGAATCAGCAGGGTGGAGAATACCTTCTGCGTTTCGGATTTGAACATAGACTGTGCGCCGCTAGGAGAATTGATGAACAAAATGGCCTGTGGAGGAGAGAGAATCAAACCCTCTCAATTCGCGCTGTGGTTCTAGCCAGTCGGTGTAAGGACATGCTCTTTCCTCAGTTCAAAAGTACACAGTTTAACTACTGCATTTCATTATGTAGAATGGAGCTTTAAAAAAAAAATTGTATTACATGTAGGATACATCCATTTTGATATTATTACAAAATAATATCCAAGCTATTCTGACCAATAATTATTAACAGCTAGAGCATCTGTATGACAACGAGCAGTTGATTTTGTAACACCTGGTACTAACTCTCTTTCTTTTCCACCCGTAGAATTATAATCATCTCACTCATACTTGAATATCGAGGCTTTTAAACGTTTGAGGGTGCATGATGCTGGCATACCTGTGTGACGATGCAAAATAACTTAATCAGATGCACTGCAAACTTCAAGGGAAAGCGATGGAACTTGGCCAGCCTTGTGAACGGATTGCTAATGTGAAAGTATAAGCTTAACTTCAGCTCCTTCTCGTCCCTGCTCATCTCCTTCAGAGTTCCTATTGCCCGCCTGGTCATAGTGAGGGCGCATAGGTCCGAGGTCTGGTGAGCTCGAGACGTGCCTGAAGCAGCGTTGACATCCTGCTCGTTATCCCTCCTGGGAACCGCTTCAGGAGTAACGTCATTACCGTCCCCCACAGCGCTAGAGTTGATTGAAACTGGAGAATTCATTGCGCTCTCCGTACGCTCTGTAAAGGACGTTGTTATGTGGCTTGTTGGTTCGACCCCTGAAATGTATGATTTATACATGCATTGTAATTGCTACATTATAAGCCTGCGTCCCCGCAACTTTCACCAATTAACTTTTGACTTTCATTCACATTCACGCGCGCACGTACCTGTGCGGGTGCCACCGCCAGGAATCGTAAGCCTGCGTGGTGCGAGAACCAGGCCTAGAGGGTCCCCATCCGATTGTCGCTCTCCGACTCCGTCCATTTCTTTAAAATTAAACGCTGAAGCGAGCGAGGGGTTTGTTGTGACAGCAATCGCACACCCACACAAATTTGTAACATTTTGCTATCGCCTGCAGTTAATCACTGCGTAGTTACAATTGCACAGGTACCGTTTAATATGATTGCACAGGACTGCAGGGTGCCGTATATACGTCGAGAGTACGCGTCACTTCCATAACTGAAGCTGATACAGTACTTGAAACACTGTGCTTTATGCCCTGTTATAGATATGTACAATGCATGCTACTGTTCATCCCTGAGGGGCATAATCCCCCACCATGCACCTGCACCCCACGGCATGCGCGGAATATACTGGAAAATATCGAATAGATACGTGTGCTGGTATTGCGCAAAAGACCATATCGCGGCAGCTCTGGTGTGCATGTTCATTATTAATTCGCATGCCGGCATGCATGCATCATAATGTATTGATAAATGCTTTATACCGTTAAACATCATTGACATTTCCATTATGGCCATTTAGAGCATCTGATACATCTTAAAAAAACCTGTCACTTAAAACTCTACATGTTTAGTATAGATATCATTCAAATACCATGAACACAAGAAAAAAGTCATAGTTTGAGAATCATCTGGCTGTGTGATTTTTAGCTCTCTGTAATATAAGGCTGGGTTCAACATATCTGTGTGTGTGTGTGTGTGTGTGTGTGTGTGTGTGTGTGTGTGTGTGTGTGTGTGTGTGTGTGTGTGTGTGTGTGTGCATGTGCGTGCGTGTGCGTGTACGTGTGTGTGTGTGTGTACGTGTGTGTGTGCGTGTGTATGTGCATGTGTGTGTTGTGTGTGTGTGTGAGGAGAGACGAAAAGGGAGGAAGGATGAAGAGTGAAAGAGGGAGAGAGAGCCCAGTAAACAACATTTCTGCATGCAGTTTCACATCAAATGACATAATTCATGCAAACTCCACCTCCGACAAATGCACTGAACACACCCCAGTACCCCCAAAGGCTCTCACTTGGTAACAGCTGTGACATCCCTCAGTGCAATTCCATGCCCTGTGAGGGGCCCAGAGTACACAAATCTTCTGACCTCATTCTTCAGAGCAATGTCCTGCATCTGTGAGGGATACATGTCTAGTATAGTACAGGTCCACTGAGATGTGCATGTGAAATAATCATACATATGAGACAGTATTTCAGAACGAGCTAAAGTGTGTGGTTAGTAATACAGATTCAGCCCTTTCTGTGACAGGCAGTCCAATTTTTTCAAGGTGTTTGTAGAGGGACATGACATTCAAAAAATATGAACAACTTGAAAATGAAGCAGAAGTGGCCTGGTTTTGTTGGACAATATTATATATGGGACAGTGCCTAGCATAATCACCCTTTTGGATAGTTTTCAAGTTTGATTTTCCATGAGCTGCAAAGAGCCTCTATCAAATGGTTTTTGCACATCCAAAATTGGACTATCCATCATAAAATTATAAGGTACTGAATTTGTAATTAGCCATACATTTCAATGCAAGCGTTACTTTTTTTTTTGCTTGTTCTGGATAAATTGAAAACGTATGGTGGACACTGTCCCATATAATAGTGCGTATATGTGCACACCTGTGACTCCTCGTAGGATTCCATGATCAGAGAAATCATGAGGTTCAAGATGGCATAGATGAAGAGCATAAGAAATATGGTGAAGAAGAACTGGCTGAATACGTAGGCTTCAGGGTCATCAGATTCAGTTATCCCTTGGTACGAAGAGTACAGGTCATCTCCGTGCATCATTGTGTAAAGGGCATGGAAGGACTCCCAAAAGTTTACAAACTACACACAGTGACATGAGTGAAATATTAAGACGGAAGGTTTTTTGTAGCTGACCTTATAATGGAATGGGCTCAGGACCATGAAACCACACACCACAAATGCCATGAACATGATAAGAGCACAAATGATGTATTTCCCCAGTCGAGGGAGAGCTATACTTAAGACCCGATACACCGCCTTCAGCAGGACAGGAGTGAGGCAAAGTTGAAACTGAAAATTTTTCTTACATTAAATTGTTGAAAGTAGCTGACAAAACGAAGCATGACTGCTGCCTGTAGAAGGATGCCTGTTCCAAGGAGAATCCTCACCATGCTGGTCTGGATACTAGAAGATGGGGTCTATTGGAAGGGGAGGGGATGTGGCAATGTGTCCACCAAAAGGTAGCACACCTACCAGCAGACAGGGATCATAGTCCAGGTTTATTTTCATCACAGTACCTGTGATGGTGAGAAGATCACTTATGATGTCAAAAATGTACCCCGGCGAAAAGATTGCAGCACGGTCTTTCCAGCTCAAATCAATATTCAACTGGTTTTTGTAGAAGGCTCCCATGGCCTGGAGAGAGAGAAGATGCATCTCAATTCTTCTTCCTTCTTTTCCATTCTGCCCTGTACCTTGCCCAGCTTATACGAGTTATGCTCAGTCAGAAAAACAGCAAATAAAGAAGCCCCGCAGACAATTAGAATAATCGCATCGAGGATGGTCTTGGCAGTAACGACACCTTTTTTTTTTGAAACAGAAATGACAAGTAGGTTAAAGTTCATGCATAATTCTTACTTGATTGGCTGTCAGGAAGAGCAAAGGTACTGTTCTGTCTGCACTGAATGCATTGGCGGACATTAGTAATGTAATAATCGATAATTCCTCCACCTCGAGCTTCAAAGTGGACCTGCACAAAGAACATAGCAATCATATGCTGACTGTTACCTCTGATGCCTACCACTGTGATACCATGGCACTAGTGGATACAAGTTGGGTGGGGGGGGGGGAGGGGTCCCAATTTATTGTCACCATACATGGTTTGTTGAGTCCATACAGATAGTGAATTTCATCTCAACTTCCCCAACCACCACCACTGCATGACCACTAACTGCAATAACATAACACCCAGTCTGCATGCATTTTCATGCATCTCACCAAGACAGTAATGGAGTAGCATTGTATCACCGATGAGCTCACAAGAGCAACATTTTTAAGGTTCATCACAAGGTCCATCCTTAAGAATCTGTATAAGTTGTAGGGAACACCCAGTATGTCAGCAGCATATGGAATCAAGCGACCTACTAAACGCCTTTTTTTTTTCTTTAAGATTTCAAATATTCTTATGTTATATTTTTGCCATGGAAAGGGACCTCTCCTGCCTAATGCATATATTCTAGGACAAGCAAAGGATAACAACACTTGAGTTGAAATATATGGCTAATGAACAAGTCAGTTATTTATAAATCTGTGACAGGTAGTCTGATTCTCAGTAAGAGCCATTTTGTAGAGATATATTTTAATGTGTGAGCATCCAGTTACAAACAAGGATTCAAAGTATGGGTTATTACTTGTTATCCTTGCAAGGATATGAATGGAGTTGCATGCATGCAATGGCAGCTTATATTGGACAGCCAGATTACCCTTATGGATAGTTTTTCAAGTTTTCAATCTTTCAGTGAACTGGGAAAAGCCTCTGTGTGAAATGATAATTACGCATCCAAAATTGGACTATCCATCATAGAGTTATTAGGCACTGAATTTATAATCAGCCACACATTTCAAATGCAAGCATTACTTTTACTTGTTCTGAAATTTTTAAAAGTATCACAAGGATGATTACGCTTGGACCATGCATAATAGTGATGTATTGTAGTGCGCACTCATGTTCACTACTTGCCTTGCAAAGGTGCTGTCCTCTGACTGATTATTGAACTGCTGAATAATATCCTTCAGAGGGTCCAGCTGAAATGAAACTAATACAGAAAGAGTCTTAAAAATAATTTTAAAATTTTTCCTTACTAGTGTGGTACGTTGTGTCAATAACATAGGCATCATTACTGGAGCCTTGCTGTGCTTTGGTGTACTGGGTGAGGCTGACTTGAATTGGTTGCACTGAACCACCAGCTGTCTTTACAGGTTCGTATCCGCGAAGGAAAGAACTGTTGAGATTGTAGAACTATATTCACAAATATAGTTGCTATAATTTAAACGCTCTGACAAGTCCGTCAAGTACATACTCTGGTTGTAGAAGTAGCCAATATATTTTGTACCTCAGCGATGGAATACGCGTAATACTTATTTTGGTTTGGTACACATTGCTCAAGAAGTGCACAGGAGAATAGCTGTTGAGTGTTCTTCACGACATAGGACTGATAGTTAGTGCTTGAGTTCAGGAAAAAGAACGCCTGTTGATTTGAGGCAAACTTTATTCGAGGAATAAACCTGTTGCAGGACCCAACTGCAGTTTAACATGCGGTCTGGGCACGAGACCACTACGAATATTTGCAGCATGCACTAATCAGCGCATATTACATACACTGCCCGTATAGTTCTCTTGTATCTAGTTTTCACATATACTTTTTTTTTTTTAAGCTGACATTCATTCACTTGTAACAGCGCGCACTTACTTGCGTTATGATGCAGATTGTCTTGGCAATCTGCAGAGCTAACTTAACGGGGGGGCTGCGGTCCGTCTTCCACCTCTTCAGGGGATTGCTGATGTGATAGTACAAATTGGCTTTCAGTTCCAGCTCACTTCTACCCAGTTCTGTGAAGTTAACGCTCGATTTAAGCTTCCTTAGTTTTTGCGGTGGCCTTTCAACCTTGATTGTAATGAAAATTGTAACAACAGTAAGAGCACATGAAAGCCACACATACGCACACACACACACACACACACACACACACACACACACACACACACACACACACACACACACATGCACACACACGCAGGCGCGCACGCACACACACACACACACACACACACACACACACACACACATACACATATGCACACATGCAAACGGTTCCGTATGCGCAGATCCGGTTATTACCTGTGTATTCTGTGTAGTCCCCTCTTTGCCCTTTTCCGACTCGGGATCGGAGTCTTGTATCAAATTGTATCGCGTTTGGTGCTCAGAGTCCATCTGTCCCTACATGTACATGTACGTGCAAAAATGAGTGCTGGGGGCGTGGTTCGCCTATGAATAATAAACATCGATCAAAGGCCGTGTTCACGTGCACGATAACCTGCAAGAAGGGATAATTTTGCTGCACTTGTAGTCCCTTTCCCAATGAATTTATTGTATAATAATTATTCTCGAGACGAAATTCAGTGTTCAAAACTTCTATCATGTTATATTGAGCCTTTCCCCCAATGCACTACGCATGCAATCTCGACAAAGTTCTATCGTGTTCATTCTTTTAA
This sequence comes from Eunapius fragilis, assembly GCA_963681505.1. Classification (NCBI taxonomy): domain Eukaryota; kingdom Metazoa; phylum Porifera; class Demospongiae; order Spongillida; family Spongillidae; genus Eunapius; species Eunapius fragilis. The sequence continues at coordinate 1,220,777 of OY811984.1, forward strand.
GAATCTCTATTCCTAATGACATCAGCGTCGACAGACCTGTTTGGATAAATAAAAAAACGCATATTGAGTCACATGCACAGTGCCTACTTTCTGCTTAAACCCAGGTCCCTCAGAGACACAGCACCATCTGTAAGGCGTTCTGAATACACAAATTTTGTGACTTCGTATTGTAGAGCATCGTTTGTAGCCTGCAATGAAGAGATGTTTAGGCAAGCGTGAAACACATGGAAAGAATGCAGTAATCAGCCGGCAAAGAAAACTTGGACCGATGCAGGAAATCCGCCTGTTTACTAGCGCGATCTAGCTCAAGCTGACGCAAATCTCTCCCCCCCCCCAAGGGTACCTTACCAGCATCAATAACTTGATGCACTCGCAGTGTTAATAATGGAACGCAAAAAATAAATAATAATGTGTATAATTAATTAGGGATGGGTGTGTGTGTGTGTGTGTGTGTGTGTGTGTGTGTGTGTGTGTGTGTGTGTGTGTGTGTGTGTGTGTGTGTGTGTGTGTGTGTGTGTGTGTGTGTGTGTGTGTGTGTGTGTGTGTGTGTGTGTGTGTGTGTGTGTGTGTGTGTGTGTGTGTGTGTGTGTGTGTGTGTGTGTGTGTGTGTGTGTGTGTGCGTGTGCGCGCGCGCGTGTGTGCGTGTGATCCCCGGGCCTAACCTGGGAATCCTCGTGGGCTCCTACGATCAGTGATATGAAGAGGTTCAGTACAGTGTAGATGAAAAGGGTCATGAAGATGGTGAAGAAGGCCTGACCAAAGACATAGGCCAAGGTATCCTGGGATGGATCGAAGCCAGTAAACGTGTTGTACAGGTCATCTCCATTCAGCATGGTAAACAAAGTATTGAAAGACTTTGTAAGCGTTGCGAACTAAAAGGAGGGATAGGATATCATATTTTTAAAAGGTCGTATCAATGAGCATTTAAATATAGAACAGACCACACCCTCTGCAATAATCTAGCCATCCATTTTTTTAATTAAATCTGAATGGAACTCACCTTGCTGTGAAAAGGACTCAGGGCCACCCAGCCACACATCATGAAGGCCAGAAACAGTATGGTTACAAACAGAATGTACTTGAACAGCTGTGGGGCTGCCCTATCCAGTGCCCTAGACAGGACCTGTGAGGAACACTTGCTGTCAGTGAAAATGGCTGGTGTGTACTGCTGTGAGTTGTGTTTGTGTGGTTAGTATGTTACATTAGCTTACATTAAATTGCTTAAAATAGCTGATGTAGCGTAATATCACAGTTGCATGAAGGACGATGCCTATGGCCAGAAAAATTCTCACCAGGTCTCCGTCATATGGGATAGACTGACAATGAAGAAGGAAATTTGGTTTGGGGAGGTGAATGGCTGCTTTATAGCTCTACTTGGAACTAAATGACATACGTGTTTGCAGTCGAAATTTAGATCAAGTGCAAGTTTCATAACTGTAGCTGTGAAGGTGCAGAGGTCACTCAAGACTGTAAATAAATGCCAGTAGGGATACAATGCCGTGCGATCTCTCCAGCTCAATGAAATTTTCAAATTGTTTTTGTAAAAAAGTTTCATAGCCTGTAATAGTGTCCATAGAGGAAGCACCCAATCTGTACAGACTGCATACCTTTGCCAGCACATACGCCATCTTTAGGGTGAACAGAGTGGTGACAAAGGAAGCTGTTGACACCAGACACAGGATGATGTCCAACAGTACAGTAAGACCAACAGCAGTGATGAGATCTCCTTTACAAATATGTGTATATAGGTGTCCCACATGTGGGTAGAGAGAGGAGGAGGAGAATTGGAAGGAGAAAGTATTATTTTATTGTGTATGGCCGTGGGCTTATAGCATATAGGGATTCATCACAGTAGAACTGGTATGGTATCAAGATTTAAGACTTACACATAAGTTAAGTACGGTGGGGGGGGGGAGGGGGGTAATCAGTTACTGATGGTCAAGGTTAGTACACTGGCCGCACTGGTGTACCTTGCATGTGGTAGAGAACTGTTATGTTTAGAGTCCTGCATGGGATACATTCTGACTGTGTGGAAAGTGTAAATGTCCCTAGTCCACTGTCCAGAGCAACAAAGGTGAGCTACACAGAAAGGAATAAAGGAGAGGGGTGGGGGCCGCGGGGTGGGGGCCGCGGGGTGGGGTGGGGGTTATTTTCTAAAGAGATACACCATTTGTTGCAAGCAATGTGTGCATCCTGGGACAAAAAAAAAACGGCACAGTCCTAAGTTATAGTGATGTTCAATTGTTTGGCACCAGCATGTGAGAACAACAAAGCAAAGCCCCACCCTCCCTGTCACCCTCCCAATACTCACATAGCACACGGGTAAAGGCCACAAAAAAACATACCTTGATATTTGCAATGTAGCACCTGGCTAGTCCTAGGAAGGAGTTTAGTATTCTGACATATCTTGCCCGAAAGAATATATCCATTGACAACAGCCTGTGCACACAAAAGATTAGCCACACCCTGTGGCGCAGCCATGTTTGTACCTGTCAAAGCACCTGTCACCACACAGTGCAAGGAACTGTTGAGTAATTGTTCTTTCCCCTTCAGGTGGTAATAGGCTGAATGTGCCTATGGGGGCGATAATAAGTAAATTTGTGTATACACTCTCACTACTAATGTGTACTGGTGATGAGGGTTGCATTCAATGTGTATGCGCTATCAATGGCATTAAGTTCTGCACTGGCATAGAGTGATGCATTAACTTGTATTGGTGTCACAGAGCCATTGCTGAGCAGTGCAAGGTCATATCCAATAGCAGGGAAGGGACGTGTGTAGAACTGGAGGGAGAGAGAGAGAGAGAGAGAGAGAGAGAGAGAGAGAGAGAGAGAGAGAGAGAGAGAGAGAGAGAGAGAGAGAGAGAGAGAGAGAGAGAGAGAGAGAGAGAGAGAGAGAGAGAGAGAGAGAGAGAGAGAGAGAGAGAGAGAGAGAGAGAGAGAGAGAGAGAGAGAGAGAGAGAGAGAGAGAGAGAGAGAGAGAGAGAGAGAGAGAGAGAGAGAGAGAGAGAGAGAGAGAGAGAGAGAGAGAGAGAGAGAGAGAGTTATGATATAATGATAGTGAATTATATTAACATCTGGTTTTACTTCAATATAAACATACGTTTTTGCCGGCAAATTCGAGCTTGTCCAGTGTACTTTGTGTTGAGTATGTGTAGTATGCCGCACTAGGGCTAACAATCCCTTGAGACGCTGGCGAAGATTCTGATATGAATAGCTTGGAAAAAACGCTGTGTGTTTCAGAATTAAACGAAGATTGCAAACCAGCAGGAGAGTTAAGGAAAAAGGCTATCTGAAAAGTGAATCAAAGCAGCATTGAGAATAATATTATTGGGTAGGGGCTGGGGACCTGCTTTTTATGTTTTTTGTTTTGAATTAGCATTTGTTTTGTTTGTTAAATATCATGCTCTTCCCTCAAGTAACTTTCAATGCAAATATATTGTCCCATTATTGCTTGTCATGAAAACAACTAAAAGACCTGTTTTCAGTGTACCATACAGCCCCAAATCAATGTAAGCAGACCTGTGCAACGACACAGAACGTCTTTGCGAGCTGCAAGAAGAACTTCCAAGTCACGTAGTGAAACTTTCTCCACCTGTTCACGGGGTTGCTGATATGGAAATACATCTTAATCCTTAGCTCCGTCTCGTCTCTGCTCAGTTGTTCGATGGTGCTTGACTTTAACCGAAGTCCGTTGACTTTGCGCCGAACTTCTTCCCGCGACAGGTTCGCTTCATTGCGGTAGCCAGCGTCGGATGTTACCCCGCCCCTTTCCTCTTTGATTACCGTATTGGGGGCAGGCTTTGGCGGAGCGATGTTGTGGTCGCCATTATGCAGCGAGTGAACGATAACCCCAACAGGTACCATCTCTGTTCCGCTGTGCTCAGGGATACGGTTCTGCAGTGCGGGCTCAGCCATTATTTGCAGCCCTTCTCGTGCATTCAAAGATTCATTATGAGAACCAGCTTATATGAATACAGTTAAAGTTAGGGCATACATATATGTAATGCAATATACATGTACGTACGTACATGTAATTAACTCAATAGCGGTGTGAACGTCACATCCGGAGTAAAAACAGCAGCGGTTGCCTAGTGATATAGTGTGTCAGATTCGCGGACGTTAGTGCTGGTTCGTATTTCGGAAGGGTGCGTTGTTTGTGGTAGCTATACAGGATGAAAAAAAATCTCCTACTATCACATGCCACCAAACTCTTCACATAGAGCAGTGTGGCGAGAAGCATCACAGCTTGGTGAAGCCAAGCAGTGGCGTCCCCGGGCGCAGGGGTTTAGGGGCGCCAAAATAGACAATTTGCACAGATAATTATCGCACTAACGCGAACGGGCCCCCGGGCACATCTTGAATCAAACATCTGCACTTGATCTGCACGCAAACTTTTAATTTATTTCTAATCACCGACATTGAAGATACGGTATCCAATCATCACCTCCATAATCAAACCCACGACACATTGCAGTTCCAACTTCAGGGTTATCGCTCGCTGCCATTGTGAGCCTGTTATGCACAGGCTCACAATGGCAGCGAGCGGTTAACCATTATCGTACAGACAGGTACACATAGCGCCAGTCATAGCGCGAGAGTAGTTTTGCGGGGGCGGATACTTCCCCAAACTAAATTTTAAACGATTGAATGTACGTGCGAAGGCATAGGTTGCTTGCGGGCAGAGTATTAAATTAATCCGAAAGTATCATGTTTTTGTAGCTTAAAAAGTTCGAAAGTTGCAAAGCGGCTGGGGCTCCGCCCCAGACCCCTATAGGTGAGCTTTGCATACCCCCTTGCCGGGATGATCGAGGCCCGGCTTATCCCTCTCCGCCCTTGCAGCTGCATACCAACCCTCGCTGCAAAATCCTAGATCCGCCCCTTTATTTGTAGGGGGGGGCGCCCATTATTGCATTAAAAACCTATATTTAGCACATGTATTTTTAACGTAACATCCGACAAACGGGAAACTATTTCTCGTTTATACTTCACTTAATTAACTTACCTTCGACTGTAAGTTAATTGATTTGACTGACCCTACCTAAGTTAAGTTTAATTAACTATCCATCACTACCATGTAAATTATTTACCTTTATAACATCATATTATTAGAGATATTGATTATTATTTGGTTGTGCATGCAATTCCCCCACAGGTGTAAACAGACGTAGTGCACAATTTAAACACCAATTCCGCCGAGCAGAGTTGTCCTACATAGCTCCCACATGGAGCTCAGTGCCCAGAGCCACTTCTTCTCTTTGCGACAACATTCAAGTCCACAAATCTATTTTTTTAAATAAAAATTGCACGGAGCACATTACATGGAGTACATTACATGGAGCACATTACATGGAGTACATTACATGGAGCACATTACATGGAGCACATTACATGGAGTACATTACATTACATGGAGTACATTACATGGAGTACATTACATTACATGGAGTACATTACATACATGGAGTACATTACATGGAGTACATTACATTACATGGAGCACATTACATGGAGCACATTACATGGAGCACATTACATGGAGTACATTACATGGAGTACATTACATTACATGGAGTACATTACATGGAGTACATTACATTACATGGAGTACATTACATGGAGTACATTACATGGAGCACATTACATGGAGCACATTACATGGAGCACATTACATGGAGTACATTACATGGAGTACATTACATTACATGGAGTACATTACATGGAGTACATTACATTACATGGAGTACATTACATGGAGTACATTACATGGAGCACATTACATGGAGTACATTACATGGAGTACATTACATGGAGCACATTACATGGAGCACATTACATGGAGCACATTACATGGAGTACATTACATGGAGTACATTACATTACATGGAGTACATTACATGGAGTACATTACATTACATGGAGCACATTACATGGAGTACATTACATGGAGTACATTACATGGAGTACATTACATGGAGTACATTACATTACATGGAGTACATTACATGGAGTACATTACATTACATGGAGTACATTACATGGAGCACATTACATGGAGTACATTACATGGAGTACATTACATGGAGTACATTACATTACATGGAGTACATTACATGGAGTACATTACATTACATGGAGCACATTACATGGAGTACATTACATGGAGTACATTACATTACATGGAGTACATTACATGGAGTACATTACATTACATGGAGCACATTACATGGAGTACATTACATGGAGTACATTACATTACATGGAGCACATTACATGGAGCACATTACATGGAGTACATTACATTACATGGAGTACATTACATGGAGTACATTACATTACATGGAGTACATTACATACATGGAGTACATTACATGGAGTACATTACATTACATGGAGCACATTACATGGAGCACATTACATGGAGCACATTACATGGAGCACATTACATGGAGTACATTACATGGAGTACATTACATTACATGGAGTACATTACATTACATGGAGTACATTACATGGAGTACATTACATTACATGGAGCACATTACATGGAGCACATTACATGGAGCACATTACATGGAGCACATTACATGGAGCACATTACATGGAGTACATTACATTACATGGAGTACATTACATTACATGGAGTACATTACATTACATGGAGTACATTACATTACATGGAGTACATTACATTACATGGAGTACATTACATTACATGGAGTACATTACATTACATGGAGTACATTACATTACATGGAGTACATTACATTACATGGAGTACATTACATTACATGGAGTACATTACATTACATGGAGTACATTACATTACATGGAGTACATTACATTACATGGAGTACATTACATTACATGGAGTACATTACATTACATGGAGTACATTACATTACATGGAGTACATTACATTACATGGAGTACATTACATTACATGGAGTACATTACATACATGGAGTACATTACATGGAGTACATTACATTACATGGAGCACATTACATGGAGCACATTACATTACATGGAGTACAAGGTACCAACAATATAACGAAATATAAAAATGTTTCATACATAGTGACGTATAATGCAAAAACCAACCCCACACCATATGACAACCACCCTTACACCCTGTGATAACCACCCTTACACCATGTGACAACCAACTCCACGTAGTTACACACACCATGTGACAAACTCCATGTGTGTTGTGTGCGTGTGTGTGTATGTGTGTGTGTGTGTGTGTGTGTGTGTGTGTGTGTGCGTGTGCACGTGGCGTATTACTCCCACTTACTTTCTGGTGCCTGCAATATCCCTGAGGGACACTCCACTGGAAGTGAGAGGCCCAGAAAATATGAAACGGTTCACCTCGTTGATTGTGGAGTCCTCTTCGACCTGCAGTGCAAACCATTAACCACAACACGCGCTCCGCCCAACACCACACCCCTTCCTCACGTGAGATTCATGGTGAGCCTGGATGATCAGGGAAAGGATAAGATTTCTCACAGAGTAAAAAAACAGCATTAAGAAGACAGTGAAGAACAATACTCCAATGATGTAGACTGCCTTCTTCTGTGATGGCATCCCAACATAGTCTGTGTACAGGTCATCTCCATTCATGGAGGTTAGCAGAGAATATAAGACTTCATAAAAGTAAGTGAACTATGCAATGAGAGGGGGAGGGGAGGCGTAGAGAGGTGTGAAGGAAGTGAGGGAAGAACAGGGTTGATGAGTGTAAGCTGTTACACACCTTGGAGTGATAGGGACTAAGGATGATCCATCCACACAGTGCAAAGGCTAGGAAAAGGATGCCAGCACATATGGCGAACTTCACAAGCCGAGGGAAGGCTACATTCAGTGCACGGGTAAGAGCCTGGTGAAAGAGAGGGTGGAGGAGTGGGTGGAGAGGATGCAGGAGAGGATGAAAGAGAGGGTGGATGAGAGAGGATGGAGAAGAGGATGAAGGTGAGGGTGAAAGAGGAGGTGGAGGAGAGAGGATGGTAAGGATGAAAGAGAGGGTGAAGGAGTGGGTAGAGAGGATGCAGGAGAGGGTGAAAGATGTGGAGGAGAGAGGGTGAAGGAGAGATGAAGGAGAGGGTGAAGGGAGGTGGAGAAATAGAAGAGGGTGGAGAGGAGAGGATGGAGGAGATAGGACGGAGATGTATATGCAATATATGCAACAAAGATCAATGGTCAAAGATATAAAGATGAAAGGACACATTTACAAAACAGTGTTCTAAAAAAAAACCTCCCACCCCTCAAAATAATAATACCTGTTCATAAACAACACTCCTCAATCAATGAGGACCAACAAAACACCTGGTCATCCATAAAGTTATTGCTTATAAGCTCCCAACCCTCCCCCCCACACCAAAAAAATGAAAGGATCTGTTTAAACAAGCACATCTCCGTAACCATGAATGTTTCTGAGTACCTTTTTTTCAAAATCATGTAGTAGTAGTACCATTTTATTTCCTAAACTGTTGAAAAAGTTCATAAAAGTGTTCATCATTATGGAGATACGATCTTCTGAGCATTTTTTTGCAATGGAGGCAGATGTGAGGGGACTTACATGCAATACTTACAATATGAAAGCATCTAAACTTTTCCCTTTAGCACAAGACCATACAATATGCACCACATGTGAACAACGACACTGAAGCTTGTGTCTCTCTCCCTCCCCCCTCCTTCCCTCCCCTACCATACTACATCACTCACATTAAGCTGCTTGAAATAACTGATGTAACGCAACATGACAGCTGACTGCAGAGCAATCCCTATGCCCAACAGAACCTTCACAGCAACCAAAGACAGCGAGTAGTTGTACAATGACGCAATTTTGGCTACAGTCCCACTGGCAAAGGACATGTCACTCAGGATAACAAACACATGCCAGTAAGAGAAAAGGGGCAGTCTGTCTCTCCAGCTCAGCTCAATGTTTAGCTGCGTGTGGTAGAAAACTCCCATGGCCTACGCGAGCAGAAGTGCAACGGGGGATAAGACGTTACATCACCCATTACCATAACTTGCTACCACAGTGACCACGAATGGAAAGTTACCTTGGCCAGTTTATAAGACTTCCTGATGACATACAGGGTGGAGATAAAAGAAATTGTGCATACGATGAGTACTGCTGCATCCAAGGCTGTAAGGAAACCGCTCACGACACCAACGTTATCTAATTGCAATGACAATTGGATGGATTAAACATCACATGACGTGTTTAACATTGACTCCCACCTGATTTATTGATGACAACACCTTTGTTGCAGGAGACATATTCCGGACTGGCACTGAGTGAGTACTGGACCACACCCCCTCCCACTGACTGGTAGTCCATCTGGTGAGACAACAACTCAAAAGTCATATGGCCTTGTAAGGTTGCATCTCCATAATGAAAGAACACAACACTTTTAAATGAATACAATTCCTTTATAGGATTGTCAATTGAAATGATGACTGAATGTACAATAACCATGTTAAGTCAAATACGAATTACATTATTAGAATTCAATTATCTTTAACAGTTCATAAGATAAAATCAAATAGCTAATAGCTTGCCATAATTTATAAACTTCAGAATAACCTTGATGAAGGTTTGAAAAAGTATGAAATTTTATTGGCATTTTAGTAGTTAATACTCAAAATCAAACTTGAAATTTCTAAATGTCCACTATGATTTTAATTAACCTTGAGCTTTAATAACTCACCATTACATAATCTAATACCAAATCAAATGGTGTTTTTACTTCGTCTTAAATGTTAATAACTCACTATTGAACTTAGTAACTTGAAATCAGTGCTGTTCCACTGCTATTCAGATCTTGCATTACTAACTAGTAGTTATTAAAAATCAATTATCTCTAACAGTAATAAATTTGATAATAGAGGGCTCTAAATATTTTGATGATTTTGATATAATTACTTATTACAATAATTGTATCTAATTGGATTGTTAGTATTTGGCAACATATGTATGTGTTAAAGAAATCAAGCAGTTACTTAATTTCAATCCTGAGTTATTATGACTTTTAAAAGCATTGCATTCTTTAGTGGAAACCCATATAGCACCTGGTTCATACAGAAGTTGTCATGGTAACACATCAGCACACACTGCATATTATCACAGTGATTTTGCTGGAAAAACAATAATTTGTTTGCTTAATAGAATGCTTGATATATATATATACCGGTATATGTACATGCATTTTTTTTTAACTTACAAGTTACTAGTCCTGCAAGTTAATAACTCTGTAAGTCAGCAATGCATTGTATCAGTAATATAAGTGCAGTTACAGGTTCTAAAACCGAGGTAAAAGGGCTGCAATAGCGGGGGGTACTGACCTTGAGGGAGATCATATAGCACAGCACCATTGTAGGAGGAACAACACGGAGATGGCTGACCTGAAACACCACATTCATTTTAAAAAACCTTTTTGTGTGTGTGTGTGTATGTGCATGCGTGCGTGCGTGTGTGTGTGTGTGTGTGTGTGTGTGTGTGTGTGTGTGTGTGTGTGTGTGTGTGTGTGTGTGTGTGTGTGTGTGTGTGTGTGTGTGTGTGTGTGTGTCCCAGCCAGAGTGGGAGGGTTGGGAGTCAAAAGATGGCGCAGTCACAACGACCACTGATATGGACACCTTGGGTGTACATGCATGCACATATGCAGCTCACCTTGAAAAATTAGGGTCTTGCGAAGATGACAGGAATTGGTCGGTGATTGATTTTCCCGCAGATGATGGTGGGAGGAGCCAAAAGGTGACTGGAGAGGTAAGGGGTTAAGTGAAGCTGCAGGGACACACAAAATGCCTCCAACCATCATTGAGTGTGCCACTCAGTGTGTACGATCTCCCTGATGTGTTCAGCTCTGCCATGCCATACTGTGTGAGGCTCACTTGTATTGGGATTAAGGACCCGTTATCAGCTTTAACAAAGTCATAGCTGGCCAATGCAATGTTCTTGAGGTTGTAGAACTACACAGAGAGACATCGCAGCCATTTTAAGTCCATGGTAACAAGCCCACATATATGACAGTAGTCAGATCAGTACAAGTAACAGGTGCTATGTACATGTAATACCCAAAGACATTTTGAGTGGAATGTCTTACGTTGATTTAATTATTTCAAATCTATAATCACACAGTAGCATTAACCCTTAACATGCATCTGACCCATTAACCCTTAACATGCACCTTGACACCATTACCCCAAACCCAACACCAACATCACACATACATCCAAGTCCCATGTTAACTAAATGTACACCCGTGATGACAGTTCAAAGAATGGTTGAAATGCTCTCTCTGGCCCACCTGATCACCAGAATACTGCAACTCCTCCAGCACATCGGTGATGGAATATGCATAGAAGGTGTAAGGGGGACCCGCAGGGTTGGGAGGGGGTTTCACCAGGAGGCTGGTGAACACCCCCTGCAGCTCAGGAATGATGTAAGCCCGGTAGTCGAATGGTGATGCTGTCAGAAGGAATGCCTACAAGGTGCAATAAATATACCCATTCTGCTTCTGCAATAATGTTTTCCAACACAGTGGAAACCCCATCTTAAAGAAACTTAACCCCCCCCCCTGTATTTCAAGTTCAAACTGACACCAGGCCTACTTACTAGCCCCACCCACTAGACCTACTTACTAGCCCCACCCATTAGACCTACTTACTAGCCCCACCCATTAGACCTACTTACTAGCCCCACCCACTAGACCTACTTACTAGCCCCACCCATTAGACCTACTTACTAGCCCCACCCACTAGGCCTACTTATTAACCTCACATCTAGCCCACACACTTAGGGGGCGTCTCCAAACTATTTTGGAAAAGTTAACGTCATTTTGACGTTGGGGGGGGGGGGGGGGGGGGTTCAGGCTCGTGACGTTATCCGATGTACTGACCAAAAAAAATGGCGGCCGGCCTCCCACAACCTTCGATATCAATGACGTTATGAGGGGGGGGGGGGGGGGTTATAATGAGACGTTAACTTTTCCAAAATAGTTTGGAGACGCCCCCTTACTAGCCCCACCCACTAGGTCTACTTATTAACCTCACATCTAGCCCACACACTTACTAGCCCCACCCACTAGGCCTACTTACTAGCCCCACCCACTAGGCCTACTTATTAACCTCACATCTAGCCCACACACTTACTAGCCCCACCCACTAGGCCTACTTACTAGCCCCACCCACTAGCAGCACACCAACAGGTTAGTATCACCTCAAATAATAAATTGCAGGTATGAGGCTTAGTTACCCCCTAGCCTTGTTACTCTAACTGCTCTAATTACCTGTGCTAGAACAAAAAAAGTCTTCATCCCCTGGAGAATCATCTTCAAGGGAAGGATTTGGTCTGTCCTCCATCTTTCCAACGGGTTACTCAGGTGGATATACATGTTTGCCTTTAGCTCCTTCTCGTTAGTACCAGAAGCCCATAAATTTGACCTTGACTGCAATTTGACGAGTTTCTTCCCTCTAGCGACTGACATGGACATTGGATTAAAGAATTAATGCGGCCGCGTCTTACTTTCGACATCTTCTCCAGAACCGGAGGCTAACAACTGAACTGTCGCTGTTTCAATCTCTTTATGGAAGGACACCATCTCAGTAGCACCAAGAAGCTGAGACCCGCGCAACCGCTCAGAGACAGCGCTGTGGTTCAGTTCAGTTCGCGCCACGCGGGCAATATTAATACTATCTGGTTCTACACCCTCGGCAACGGCAGCCATCTTTATAGTCCAGCAGCGGCTGGATTACATCACCGCTTCACGTAGCAGTGATGTAATCCTGGATCGGGACTGAGACTAAAGGCGTTTCTTCACTAGCAAAGGCAAACCGGATCGATCCGCATTGTGGCCAATGAATTTAATCAGTGAGTACATTGATCCATATACACTGATTAAATTCATTGACCACAATGCGGATCGATCCGGTTTGCCTTTGCTAGTGAAGAAACGCCTTAATACTAAGAAACGAGCTTATGAGCATCGGTTCATAGAATTTGAACATACCTGCCTCCTTTACGCTGTTTATTATATCTGCCACTGGAAGCTTAGGTAAGGCAGACTCTGCCACAGTGCACATTGCTGCCCTGCTCTCACGGCAAAGTGGAGCCAATCTTACAGCTCTACCAAACATGCCGTATTAAACCTTACTTTAATAGGAACGTCCCACAACACTTGGATGGCGAACCCATAGAACCCGACCTAGCACCCCCCCCCCTCGTTCAAAGCTATATGTTTTAACAGAGGTTATGAAGGTCAGAGGAGTTTCTTAACCGTAGTATGGCTTATAGCACTGCATAATAATTTGGACTATGTGACATTAAATGAATCCTTCATATTTACTATTGTGTTGATGTCATATAACATATTTACTAACACATTTGCACCACATTTGATTAATAGTAAATACATAATTATTATGCAGTGTAGGTGTTTATTGTACAGCGCATTCCAAAGGACATCGGTTGTCCGCTATGGGACAGCAAATCCATTTCAAAATTTTTGGGCGGAGAGCCTAATTTCCACGCGTTCAATGAGAGCAGACAGTCGTGGTGTATATATTACATGTATATATTAGATTATCTCTGGTTTTAATCAATTTGATGATCATATATTAACATCATGTATTACTGAGGTGGCCCCACCCATCAGATCGTTGTCCAGTATCAGCAAACACCAATCAGGTGACTACAACTGGAAGTATATCACGTGGTCCTCTTATCATCACGCTGACACTTGATGAGTTCAGGGTCCACATAGCTGTGACCAAATTAGCATGTCAATACACACAACATAACAAACCAACACACACACACAAACACACACACATACACACACACACACACACCACACAAACTCACTGCCTTGTGATGGAGAGGTCTCTGAGAGCCACACCTCCAGGAGTCAGGGGCCCCGAAAATACAAATTTATGTACCTCGTCCTTCGTAAATGGGTCTTGTTTCTGTTGTGCATCGAGGCCACACGTGTAGGTGTATGGCCATAGTTTGAGCAAATATCTAACACGTGAACACACAAACGCACACACACATGCACACACAAACACACACAACACACAAATGCACACGCACACACACACACACACACGTTCCTTTGTCGATATACACAGCTTCTTACCTGTGAATACTCATATGACTCGATAATCAGAGATATGAAGAGATTCAAGACAGCATAGATGAATAGCATCAGGAAGATGGTAAAGAAGAACTGGCTGAATACATATACTCCATAGTCGTCCAGTGAAGTTATGCCAGTGTACGTGTTCCATAGATCATCACCATTGAGCATTGTGAAGAGGGTATAGAATGTCCCATCAAATGTCTGGAACTACAAGCCATGTGTGTGTGAGTGTGTGTACATAGTGTGTATGTGTGTGTGTGTGTGTGTGTGTGTGTGGTGTACATAAAGTGTGTGTGTGTGTGTATGTGTGTGTACGTGTGGGTAATGTGTGCAGGCATGTTAGCGTGTATGGTATGTAATTGTGATGTTGTAGTGTGGATATAGGAGGAGGAGGAGAAGGAGGAGGAGAAGGAGGAGGAGGAGGTAAGACTGCTGGCCTTCAAACAAAACATACCTTATAGTGGAACGGCCCCAGGACACAAAACATACCCACCTTATAGTGGAACGGCCACAGGACCACCCATCAAACAAATCAGACCCACCTCATAGTGGAACGGCCCCAGGACCACCCAAAACATACCCACCTCATAATGGAATGGCCCCAGGACCACCCATCTAACAAAACATACCCACCTTATAGTGGAACGGCCCCAGGACACAAAACATACCCACCTTATAGTGGAACGGCCCCAGGACCACCCATCCACACAGCATGAAGGCCACAAAGAGAATGCCGGCACAGAGGAAAAACTTCACCAGACGGGGTATAGCTATGTTCAGGGCACTGGAGAGGGCCTGTGGGGGGGGGGGGAAGGGTGCAACATGCTATGATTTCCCTCCTCCCCCTGCCTCAGTGTACTAACATTGAACTGGCGGAAGTAGCTGACGTAACGCAGGATCACGGCTGCTTGCAATACAACGCTCACCCCCAACAGTATCCTCACAGAATCCACATCAACGGCAGGCTATATGAACATTTGAGGACAGCCTCATTTGTGTTATGCATGACTGGCCATGCATCCATACATGTAGCACTTGTATTATGACTGGTCAGAATCATTGTAATGGCTCTGATAAACGTAGTGGCCAGACATGTTACAACTGCACATCCTTAAACCAACACACCCTAACGCAGGCCTAACAACGTAACTTAAGCCAAAACCACCAGACCAGGTACACACTATAAACACTTACACCCATGCAGGGGTACACTTACACCCGTGCAGGGGTACACTTACACTCATGCAGGGGTACACTTACATCCATGCAGGGGTACACTTACATCCATGCAGGGGTACATGCAGGGGTACACTTACACCCATGCAGGGGTAGATCATATCCAGGACAATCTTTATCACGGTACCAGGGAATATGAGCAAGTCACTGAGCAAGGTGATGAGATGCCAGTACTCAAACAGTGGGGCGCGTGCAGACCAGCTCAGCTCAATCTTCAGCATGGTATGGTAGAATTTACCCATAGCCTATGGAAGGAAATGGGGGCGGGGAAATGACGCGCCCACCATTTTGGGATGCCCAGACCTTTGCCAGCCTGAAGGACTTCCGTACAGCCTTGAGGGTTAGAATAAAAGACACCACAGACAGCAGCATTACAATGACTGCAAGGAATATGTGCAGACCTCTTGTAACAGCTAAGTTATCTGCGGGAGAAGGAAAGTGTGTGCGTGTGTGCATGTGAGGGAGTGAGTGTGTGTGACAGGGAGAGGGAGGGGGAGAGAGGGAGAGGGAGGGGGAGAGAGGGAGAGGGAGGAGGAGAGAGGGAGAGGGAGAGAGAGGGAGGGAGAGAGATATAGAGGGATCGAGGGAGAGTGAAAGAGAGTGAGAGAGAGAGGGAGGGAGGGAGACAATGGGTAAATGCAAACGCACACAAAGTACGCGGGTCACCTGAAGCATTCAGCACCACCTGACTGGCACACTCTACACAGCTCAGCTCTGCCGTGAGTGTATACATCAGCTTCCCTCCTCCGGTGATATCACATGACAACTTAAAATAGAAAATAAAAATATATACTAGTACCTCCATTTTGTACAAGTATGCTCATGGGACCAAGATGGAATGGGCACTGACAGCCCGGGACAGTGAGAAAGAAGAGGGGAGAGTGAGAAAGAAGCGGGGACACTGAGAGGGGGGACAGTGAGGAAGAGGGGGACAGTGTGGGGAGTAGCCTACTTGCTTAACCTACAATACAACTTGTCTTAATGATAGTTTTGTGTATGCCCAGGCAACATCCAGTTATAGGTAAAGGGAGGGGAGGGAGGGGAGGGGAGGTACACGTCCAAATAAGGGACGGGAGAGGGCAAGAATCAATTATTACAATTAAAGGAAGAGGACAAGGGGGGCTTACCATCACTGTGACTCTGTAGCACTGTGCCAATGAGGCAGTCAGTATTCTGATGTTCATGGCATAGAAGTACACATTCATTCTCACAAACCTGCGGACAAGACAAACATTTCACTTTTTTGCATGGCTGCACTATGGAACAGTGTGAGAGGGGCAACCAAAACAATGGATTTCATTTAACTAATGAGATAGCGCAACATGAGGGAGGTGGGGTGGTGGTGGTGGTGGGGGGTGTGGGGGGGGGGCAGACAATGGAGTAGGCCCGTACCTTTGGAAGCAGTCGTTCGGACCGCAGTTATCAAGGAACTGCTGAAATATGGCCCTCCCATCCTCCTCCTCAGGCCTTATAGCAAACGATGCTACAAAACAAACAGGTGAACATCTGTGATAACAGTAGCAGTGCTTACTCTGCTATAAATCACCCCTGGGCACCAGCTCCCACTAATATATATTGCATAAGATCGAAACGATGTCGTGCTATCCCTCTCGCCTGAAGTATTCTACCAGAATGGACCAACTTACTTGTGTTCAGCACGCCATTCAGGATGAACGACCTGTCAGAAGCATTCAGCTTCGCCTGCTGGTACTGAGTGAGCACCACTTGGATGGGCCGAATTGACCCATTGATGTACTCGAGTCCATATCCGCCAAACAGGGCGCTTGTAGAATTGTAGAACTGTGCAAAAATGTTAAGACACGTGTCACTCCACATGCACTGTATAGATGGAACACAAGGGTATCACAACACCCAGCCTCCCTACACACACCTTCACACATCCCTTTACACATCCAGTCTCCCTACACAGCCCTCCACACCCAACCCAGCCTCCACACTCCTTCACACCCAGCCTCCCTACACACCCTTCACACACCCAGCCCCTCTCACACACCCAGCCTCTCTCCACGTACTCCTCACACACCACACACACACAGCCATACATTATTGCCTGCATTGTTCAAGATGTCCTCCAGCTCTGAAACAGAATAAGCTGTGTAGTCATAGGTATTGTAAGGTGTAGTCCTGGAAGCTAGGGTAGGGGCTGGTGTTGCCGTCGGCAGCAGCAGTTTAGCAAAAATGGCCTGTACATCATTGTCAAATGTAGACTGCTCTCCAGTGAGCGATAGCATGAACAGAATGGCCTGGGGGTTATAAGTGTGTGTGGTGTGTGTGAGGGAGGTGTGATGAGGGGACATGAGTGTGATGAGGGAGGTGTGATGAGGGGACATGGGTGTGATGAGGAAGGTGTGACGAGGGGACATGGGTGTGATGAGGGAGGTGTGATGAGGGAGTGATGAGGGAGTGATGAGGGAGGTGTGATGAGGGAGGTGTGAGGGGACATGGTGTGAGGGGACATGGTATGATGAGGGAGGTGTGAGGGGACATGGTGTGATGAGGGAGGTGTGATGAGGGAGGTGTGAGGGGACATGGGTGTGATGAGGGAGGTGTAAGCATGGGTGTGATGAGGGAGGTGTGATGAGGAGACATGGGAGGTGTGATGAGGGAGGTGTGAGGGGACATGGGTGTGATGAGGGAGGTGTGATATGATGAGGGGACATGGGTGTGATGAGGGGATATGGGTGTGATGAGGGAGGTGTGATGAGGGATACGGGTGATTAGAAGGATCATTAGTGACCCTTGTTGGTGGGCACTGGGCAGTGATTTGAAATCTCCTGCAATAAAGCTTCCCTCCATGCACTGAAAGATGCACTGGTTTGGAAATCTGTTACATGTACATATTTCAGCACCTCTCCCCCTTGCTTATTAGCCTCTCCAATTATTGCACACTCATTCCACTCATTCACTTATGCATAAAGATTTACTTGTCCAATATACCATCAAGAGTTCTTTGTTATATAAGCCTGGTTCTTAATATTGTGTGTGCGTTGATACAAATACTTTGCCTCAAATACACTTGCGAATTCAAAGGCTACGTGTAAGAGCCCACTAAATCCACACGTCAACCCGCAACTTCCCTATATGACAGCCCACCTGAGTCACAACGCAGAACGTTTTCAGCAGCTGGATAATCATCTTGATCGGAGGACTCCGGTCGGCCTTCCACCTCGCAATTGGGTTGCTAATATGGTAAAACATGTTGGTCTTGAGCTCCAATTCATCGTTGCTGAGCACTAGAAGGTCAGCTCTTGAACGAAGCCTTTCTAACGTGCGCAGGCCTCTTGGTCGCGTCACCGGACCTTAGCAAGCGGGAAGGCAAGGAACAGCGTTAGGCGGAAAAACCCATCTTATTTAAAACTGTATTGAGAGGCAATAACCGCGGGGATGCGAATTTCAAGTTATGCCCACACATCTAAACAAACGAGAACAAAGGAAAGTTGACGTACTGTCCAATAAAGCGTCGCGCTCGGAGGTGAGACGCGCGTCCTCCTCGCCCGATGAGATGGTGAGCATTGCGTCGTCATTCACCGTCATGTTGTCTACCCGTTTGGTTTCAAAGTACCTTGTGGCGGGAGTTACAATGTCCTCGTCTGCTGCTTGTTGAAATGCCATGCCGTTAAGTATAAATCATATAAATTTGAAATTCATGATACGTCACAAATCAGTGCATGCATGGCACTTTTTCACAGCCACGCCCCATAAGTACAGGGCCACGGAAGTATAACTGAAGGAGTAATATAAACTACATCTTCTAGTCCTTTGGAAATTAAACTTTTTATTTTTTTAAAAGTAAAAATACCATATATATAGCATAATAAGAACAACAATATACTTATAGTTATTAGAATAAAAGTCACTAGATGGAGTGAGAAAAGAGTGTTCAAACTCATTTATCTTATGTTGTTTTTATTTTTGGTTACATCCTTGTGTCCTTGGATTTAACACAATTGCCACTGCAATAATGCTATATATTTTGGTAGCTTCTGATCTATTGTATTGCTACCTTGGCAAGTGTCCAAATTTAAATCGCTTATTCAGTTGTTGGAGGGGTATCTGTGAAGGCGCACCTCCATGCATACAATCAAAGTAAAGAAACAGCTTTCTTAAGAAGTGCTTCCTGGACTGAAATATGCCAGCTATGACAATATATAAAAAACAAAGCTGTTTATGACTTTGAGTTCCTAATCTTGCGGATGCTGCAGTACAGGGTATGAAAACAGCTTCAGATAAATAATCTCAGTGTTGCTCAAGAGTGGTGCGCCTGCCCAGCTTGTTGGCCAGGATTATGGACAACCACTTCAGGGAGTGCCTGCTCTTCATCATTATAGCTGCAACGAAACATTCACATGAGCGCAACATTGAGGTTATGGCCAGTTCCTTACAGCTCCATAGGGATGACATCTCTGAGAGCCTTACCCTCAGGAGTAAGTGGGCAAGAGTGGATAAATTTATGAACTTCATTTCTCAAGTGAGGATTCTGATGCTAAGGACAAAGGATAACATGCATGCTCACACACACACACACACACACGCACACACATACACACACACAACTCACACGAGACTCATCGTAGGATTGTATGATCAGAGACACAAAAAGGTTCAGGACGGCGTAGATGAAGAGTATCAGAAAGATGGTGAAGAAGAACTGGCTGAATACAAAGACGCTATTGTTATCATATGAGCTCATTCCAGTATAGGTGTTCCAGAGATCATCGCCATTCAGCATTGAGAAGAGGGTGTAGAACGATGCATCATAGTTTGAAAACTGGGGAAGGTTTTGACTTGATAACAGAACAGTGATACAATCTACAAGTTCTACTAATCCTAAATAACTTATTGATTAACCATAAACCTACCCACTCCACAACAAATAATTCAACTGTTCGTTGCAAACCTTACAAATCTTCAGGCCATAAAAAAAAAACCACACACCTTGTAATGGAATGGGCCCAGGATCACCCACTGTAGTGGAATGGACCCATGACCACACAAAGGCCACTACACCTTATAATGGAATGGGCCGAGGATCCCCCATTGTAGTGGAATGGACTCAGGACCACCCAACAAACTACATACCTTGTAATGGAATGGGCCCAGGATCACGCATTGTAGTGGAATGGACCAAGGACCACCCAAAGGCTGCTAGAGACCACATACCTTGTAATGGAATGGGCTCAGGACCACCCATCCACACAGCATGAATGCCAAGTATAGGATCCCCACACAAGCCAAAAACTTCATCAGTCGGGGGAAGGCTACATTTAAAGCGCTGGATAGGGCCTGGGGAGGAGGAGGAACGTATCTCAATTGTCCATAAGTAATACCAAAGTATGGAATACATTGAACTGCTGAAAGTAACTGGTGTATCGCAGTATGACAGTTGCTTGAAGGACCACACCTATTCCCAGCAAGACGCGTGCAGGTTCAATGGTAGAAGAGGACAGCTGGAACCAAAGAGTAATTATGATGATAACCTCATAATATCACCCTATCACACCTCACCATATCACCCTATCACACCTCACCATATCACCCTATCACACCTCACCATATCACCCTATCACACCTCACCATATCACCCTATCCCACCTCACCAGATCACCCTACCACACCTCACCATATCACCCTACCACACCTCACCATATCACTCTATCCCACCTCACCATATCACCCTATCCCACTTCACCATATCACCCTATCTCACCTCACCATATCACCCTACCACACCTCACTCACCCTATCACACCTCACCTATCATCCTATATCATCCCACACACTAGCCCTCCGTAACATGCCTCACCACAGCACCATATCACGTCTCACCACATCACAACTGTAGCTCAGGCTGAACGAAATCTTTAGCAAGGTGCCGGATGCAATGAATACATCACTGCCAATGTTGATAAGGTGCCAATACTGGAAGAGATGAGCCAGATCTGAATAACTCAGCGAACGTTTGAGGTGAGTGCGATAAAAATTATTCATAGCCTGTGAACAGTGGTGCGAGGGGGAGAGAAGAGAAAAGGAAGAGAGAAGGGAGAGAGGAGACATGGGAGGAGTCATAGAGGTGTGGGAGGAGTCATAGAGGTGTGGGAGGAGACATGGGAGGAGTCAAGAGTACACTGGGAATCTGATGGCAGTGGTCCCAAAAGAGCTGACCTTAGCTAAAATGAAGGCCTTTTTGATAACCTTAATAGTTAAAATGGTAGAGGCCATACATAACACCAGTAGAATGCCATCAAGAACTACTTCGCAGCCAATCACTACACTCCAGCCTTCTGCACATCAATGTAACATATAAGTACAGACACAGTGTAATTGTAACATGCACACACACACACACACACACACACACACACACACACACACACACACACACACACACACACACACACACACACACACACACACACACACACACTCTGGTATTGTGCACTGGTAGTACCTGAATCATCAGAAAGTGTCCCCTCAACACAGCTATCACACTGGTAGTCTGCAGACAGCGTGTATACCAGTCTACCACCTCCTTCTGGCACCACAGATAGCTAGGGTCCACAGTAAGTGTTTATGGGGATGAAGGGGGAGAGAAGGAGAGAAGGATGAGAGGGGGAGAGAGGAGAAAGGAGGAGGAGAAGGCAGAGAGAGAGTGGGTGGGTGAGTGAGTGAGTGAGTGAGTGAGTGAGTGAGTGAGTGAGTGAGAGAGGGAGTGAGTGAGTGAGTGAGTGAGTGAGTGAGTGAGTGAGTGAGTGAGTGAGTGAGTGAGTGAGTGATTGAGTGAGTGAGAGATGGAGGGAGTGAGGGAGGGAGAGAGTAATGTTATGCCAAAGTTACCGTCACAGTGACCAGGAAGCAGTGCACCAGAGAGGAGTGTATGACACGAATGTTCGAGAGGAAAAAGTTGATGTCCATTTTTATCAACCTGGATCAACAGTAGCCTGTTTTAAATGACACACCCAGAAGGCCCAGTGCAAGACAACAAGCATGGAGGGGGGGGTGTACGATGCTTCTCTTAATGGCAACAATGGGCACAATGCATATATGTAAAGAAGTCACTATTTTCATACCTTTGAAAGCAAGACTCTCTACCGCAAGCATTGAGCAGTTGTTCAAACATGGTTCCCTCTTCATTTTCCTCTGGCATCAGAGTAAAGCGTGCTGATTTGGCCGCAAGAAATGAACAAATAAAACATCCGCGATGCAATATTCGATATTGCTCCAAATACTATTACTGCTGTGCACGTAATAGCACACACACACACACACACACACACACACACACACACACACACACACACATACACACACACACACACACACACAACAGACATACATACATATGCACGCACATGTACACACACAGAAGGCACCACAACAGGACACACCCACTTGTGTTGGTGGCCCCATTGACGCTGTATGTTTTGTTAGCAGGCCTCAGAACTGCCTGAGAGTACTGTGTGAGTACCACCTCAATGGGCCGGGGGGACCCGCTGACATTGTACACAAAGTCGTAGGCACCTGTTAGCAGTGACAGGTTCTGATAGAACTGCTCTGACCAGAGAGTGTGGATAGTGTCATGGTCGCAGTGCAAGTGAGTGCTTTTGAGCTAACCAGGCGTCCGGCGTTGTTCATTGTAGACTTGAGGTCATCGGTTGTGTAGGCATGGTACGTGTAGGTGTTGTAGGGGTTTCCCCTTGAAACGGGGATGGCAGGCAGCCTTGAGGGCTGTAGGAAGAAATTTGCGAACACGTCTTGTACTTCCTGCTGGAAGACGGGGTACTTGCTGATGGGCGAGTGCATTAGGAGCACAATCTGGTGTGTGTGTGTGTGTGTGTGTGTGTGTGTGTGCAGGAGAGCTTTATCAGGTGCATGTTAAATGCCACACATATGTACACACTTACACACACATACACACAACACACACACTACATACATACATACATACATACATACATACATACATACATACATACATACATACATACATACATACATACATACATACATACATACATACATACATACATACATACATACATACATACATACATACATACATACATACATACATACATACATACATACATACATACATACATACATACATACATACATACATACAAATACATGTACATATATGTGTACACACACGCAGACGTAATGCACCTGTGTTACTAAGCAAATGGACTTGAGTAGCTGGGTGACCATTTTGATAGGAGGTGTGTGGTCATCCTTCCACCTTGTGATTGGGTTGCTGAGATGGTGGAACAAGCTAGTCCTTAGATCTGTTTCTTTGCTGAGGTCAACCTCTGACTTGTAACTTCTTTCTGGTTTTCTGCCCAATGTTTCCATATGTAGAGTCCCATATGAAGCTTCCATATAGGGGGGGAAAAGATAGCCAATTTTGAGTTTGGCTCACGTGCCATCAGAGGGACTCAAAAAGGGGCGTAGTGGGTACACTAACTACAAATTAATACTGCGCTCACTCGTCATCCTGTTCATTAAAAAATTGTTTGGACTCCTGTCGGCAAAGGTCAACTATCCCGGGGGCGTGTTCATACAATTTAACCACGCCCCTCTAAAACACAATTTAAACAATCACATTTAACGGTCGCAAAAAGTTTATAGACGACCTACTGCGAGACGTTGCACGGCACCTACTTACTTCCTAACTGGACGGATTCACCTGTTCCTTCTGATAATAAAATTTTAATTTCGTCGTTTCCAGATAACCCTTTGCTTTCCTCCCTCCGGTTTGTTCCTTGTAAGGGTAAATAAGCGAGGGCATGCAGAACACGGTAACATTTAGATGCGTACCTGCTTTCTCTGCGCGCTCCTTGGCAAGCTTGAAGTTGTCTGCAGCTGGCTCGGCCATGATCCTGTGATATACCGTATTCCTCCAATTACAACGCAGTTCAGCGGCGGGAGGAAGGGGGTGGGGCTATAAATGCGAGGATATCATAATATAACAGTGCTTTTGTACAGGTATTCTTCGTATCCAGCTAAGGGTGGGGGTGGGGGATGCTGTAAGAAGCTCCCCCATCGGCTCCAGAAACGTCGGCGAGTTATTATTTTATTATAAATGCGCGGATAGTCTGTCTGTCCGTATGTGTTCGTTTTTTGAGCGTTTGGCTGGGCCGTTTTCGACATAAGTGGGCTCTTTCGGCTCCTTTTCTATGATGGGCAGACAATGATGGGCTTACTTTTTTGAATTTCCCACTTTTCTCTATCTGTGTTCTGTTCCTACTGTTAATTAAATTGCGCGCATTCAACGTGCTATTATTTAATTATTATCCGCATGTATGTACATTGTACGGCCTACGGGTGTGAAATAAATCAGAAGTCAACATCTCGATAATTTAAGACCGTGAATGATAGGTGGCAATAGAGACGACCGGAGGACAACAGATTTTCTTAAAGAGTTGGGCCATCGGTTGTCCAGTGTAACTCCGGATCATCCCTACGGACGGCCCCTGTGAATTTTTAATGAGCTGAATTTCATTATCTTAATCAACAACCAATTAACAAATACACTGTACTGGGGATGTATGCGCTCTCAATCCCAGTCATGTAAGACTATATATACCATATACCTAGACTGGGAGACTATATATACCTAGATTGGGAGAGGGTGGAGTGGGTGGAGTGGCATCTATGGGCATAACGACCAGAGCTGATATTCAACAAACATTTCAAACAATTCAATACAACTACGTCTCACACAACGTATTACAAGCTAATATCTGTTAGGATAGAGTTAAAAGCCTCTTCATTAGTCCTGCCATACCTCTCCCGCCACATAAATTCATCGAGATAACAGGCGAGTTGATGGCTGTGCACACCCTTCATTGTCTTGAACTTTTTCTTCACCCTGTTTCAATAGCTCTCATATTCTGGGTGTGCACACCATTGGTTCGATTTACGAACTCAGACCATTAATCACTAACTCCTTTGCTGCAGATCTTGGCCAGAGACTATCAGTTGCCGTCCAACGGGGCAATGCAGCTTCCATGTTGAGGACAATGAAGGTGGACAGTGAAAGATGAAGATTTTTTAATAAGAGGGATTGTGGAAGCGAAAAGGGACCTAGCGCATATTATTAAGAATTTTCCAGGAAGGAGCTTCAAAGCTGACGCGTGCAATTAAAATGCGTAATTACAAATTCAGGCCACTGTAACTCCATGATGGACAGACTAATTTCCAGTACGTAAGAAAGAAGTTGTAGAGGACATGGATGTCTCCTAGAAAATGAAATAATTTTATATGCGCTACGTCCCTTTTCGTCGCCACGATCGTTTTATGTTTAGTGTTTGTTTTATTGATCATTGCGAATTATGTTAAAAAATGACCGCAAATCAATTCTTGATTTCGTAGATAATTTTATACCGCCAGCTAGCATATAAATGATTCGACGCGTTTTTCCTTGTGATCAAACTACATGCAGCACATGTAACGCTAAACCAAATATCGCACTACTCAGTATAATGCCCGTGAACACGTCCCTCGTACACCACTTTCACTTCGGATTGAGGTACCCGTCGCTTGACTATCTCTGGATCAATATAACTGTGAGAGAAAGAGAAAGGCTGCGTCACATTTGTACAGAGCTCACATCTTTAGGTCACTTACGACACCCCCGGGATGATATCTTTGAGAGCAACACCTCCCGGAGTGAGGGGACCAGAAAACACAAACTTTCGGACTTCATCCTTAAGGTGTGGATCCTGATGCTATAAACAAGGGCAGCAGGGCTGGGGTAAATACTACAGGAAAGCGGGGGAGGGGGGCACCCAAAACTGTTCTGCAGTGAAGAGTGAAAACCAATAACCCATATATCGATCCCAGACCCACTTTGTACACAAAGTTTAGTTCTATGAGTATGTATCACCTAAAAAAAAATGGTGGGGGAGGTACCCTCGTTTCTCATGTGATTATTATTTGTGTAGCACCACTATAGTATATCTCAAAACACAGAGCTGTTTGTGAAGATTGTTTTAGAATGCAGATTACATACTGCCTCTCACCTGAGATTCTTCATATGATTGTATGATCAGAGATATGAAGAGGTTCAGGACGGCATAGATGAAGAGTATCAGAAAGATGGTGAAGAAGAACTGGCTGAATACAAAGACGCCAAGGTTATCATATGAGCTCATCCCGGTGTAGGTGCTCCAGAGATCATCGCCATTCAGCATTGAGAAGAGAGCATAGAATGATGCATCAACAGTTAGAAACTGCAGAGAAAAATATGTAAACACATAAAGGGCATTAGAGGAACTAAACATGAAATACAGTACCTTGTAATGGAATGGTTTCAGGGTCACCCATCCACACAACATAAATGCCAAAAATAAGACCCCGACACACACCAAAAACTTCAGCAGTCTGGGGAAGGCAATGTCTAATGCACGTGACAGGGCCTGGGGAGGAGGTATATCAAATAAAGATAAGTACATACCACCTCAAACAAGTAAATAACGCCCATTTTCAACCTAATTGTAACCATTGTGTGGGATTCACTGCCATGGAAAGGGACCTATCTCATATTTTTGACACGCAAAGGAAGGGGCGATGCTTGAGTTGTAATTAAATACTCATTCCCTTGCAACAGATAGACCAATTCTCAGTGCATAAGCATAAGAGTTCATTTTGTAGAAGACATGCATCTCAGACTTTTAGTAAACATGAATTTTAGCCAGCAGCTAAATAATATTGTAATTCTTTGAAATGTCTGTTTAATATGCAAGGCTGATCATATGTATAAACCAAGGCAAAGCTCAGCCTCCATACATGGACCAAGGCAAAGCTCAGCCCCCACACATGGACCAAGGCAAAGCTCAGCCCCCACACATGGACCAAGGCAAAGCTCAGCCCCCACACATGGACCAAGGCAAAGCTCAGCCCCCACACATGGACCAAGGCCCCCACACATGATACTCATGTATTGTGCTTTATGTCTTACTTTCAAACAATTATTGCTTACTAAGACACCCCAGCACGACATGCATTTATGCAACTTGACAGATTACATTGCTTGATAACATTAAACTTACATTAAACTGTTCAAAGTAGCTGATGTATCGCAAAACTACTGCAGCTTGCAGAACAACACCTATTCCCAGCACTATCCTCGTAAAATCAACATTTCCGCATGTCTGCCGACAAAAATGTCTAGCATAGAATACCATAATAATTTGCAAGGCATAATCCTTACAGCTTCACATGAACGGCCTAAGTCTAGCACCATCTTCATCACAGTACCCAACAATATGACTGCATCACTGATAATGTTGATGAAATGCCAGTACTCAAAAAGAGGAGACCGCTGTAACCATGTTAGGGGTATACTGAGGTGTGTTTGGTAGAACTTTCCCATGGCCTAGAGGAGGGAGGGGAGGAGGGTAAGGAGAGGGAGAGAGAGGGATAAAGAGAGGGAGGGAGGGGAGGAAAGGGTAGAGAGAGGGAGTGGTAAAGAGAGGTAGGGACAGGGAGGTAGAGAGGGAGGGGTAGATAGATGTGTATGGAGAGGGAGAGGGTGGAGACATACAGGGGGAAGGGTTATGAGAGGGAAGGGACAGGAAGACAATAAGCACAGTGATAACCATAATTCTAGTAATTTGATCTATTAAACAATATTATTCAGAATACATATTAGTAAAACTAACTTTAATACAGAGTTTCAATGCCTTGGGCTGCCCCATGCATGGGTATGTGATCTAACCTTAGCCAATTTGAATGCTTTTCGGAGAGCTTTAATGGTTAAAACAAAGGTGGCAATGCACAAGAGGATGATCATGATACTGAGGACAGCTTCAAAGTCTGCTGCAGTGACCCAAGCATCTGCAATTTAGAAGAGTACATGTAATCGTATTCCTGTGTGTGTATGTGCAGGTGTGTGCAGGTGTGTGTGTATGTGTGTGTGTGTGTGTGTGTGTGTGTGTGTGTGTGTGTGCCTGTGCATGTACGTTTGGTGTATGTATCTACACAGTGTGCATGTATGTGGTTATGTGTGTGTGTGCAGAAGTTGATTTTTTTATCACCTGGACTGTGAAGAAAGGTTGCATTTTCACAGTGTGTGCACATTTGGTCAGCTGTCAGAGTTAATGATAACCTCCCTCCTCCTTCTGATACCATGGACAGCTGAATTCAGATGGAAATTTGCAAAAAATAAAATATCATAACCCCTTTGCAGTCAATGGCTCCACTACCACCTGCTGGTCACAAAGCCTGGGCTTGTATGTACACACAACAGTGTATGCAAGCTTGTATGTACATACAACAGTGTGTGGACCTCTAGTGAACTGTTGCTATGGTGCCAAGCTATTGTCATGGTGACCTAATTGTTGCACTAGGGCTTAGAGAACAGTAAAAGCCTAAAGAGCTTTCATTTAGGAGATCACACGTGTGGAATTGGAAGTTGAAGTTGATCCACACACTTTAGTGCAACCCCCCCCCCCCCCCCCCCAAGCAGAAATACACAGTGTACTACGTACTGCAATATTATTGTCATGGCAACCATATGAATACATGCCGCTGTTTCAGAGAAGGACAGTATGGGTCTGAGTGCCCACTGCTTCTGATAAGTGGCGACTAGGATTGGCTATAGCTAGAGATGATGTTCAGCAGAATGCGTGCATGCTGGCACTTACTTTCAGCTATAGTTACACTTACAGTGATAGTAATGATGAAGCAATGGACCAATTTTGAGTGTATTAGCCGAATGTTGGAGACAAAAAATTTCATGTCCATGTTCAAAAACCTGTGCCATTTTTTTGGGAGCAATAAATATAACAGATCCTCAAAACTCATGCCAATCTCAATCCAGTTCACATTTTATTCAATCCTAAATTACCTTGCAAACTCAATCCCCAGAAAACTTAACCAATATAGTAACATATATGCACATGCTCAAGACACCCTATAACATTTGCTACTCTCCAGGACAAGCAATATAATTGTAATTGAAAATTCAGTAACTTTTACTCTTTGATGGGTGGCCCAATTTTCAATGCAAAACAAAATTTTGCGGAGGAGATAGCAGATGCCAAGCAAGTTAAAAAGTTGATTGAGAAATGCCTGGTGTGTCAGACAAGACAATACTCTCCACGTCTGAAATCTCAAAACCTAATGCAAATATTAACACCTTTCATGGACTACAAACACAAATATGCTATTCCTTCTGTCCCCTGAACTTTACCACACTGCTTGTTCTGTATTATTCACTTCCCTCAGTCACATAGACACACATACACACACATACACAAGTACACAACATGCATACACAAGAACCATGTAGATGTAATCCTTCTGTACCTCTTTAGGCATTCATCTTTCCCACAGGAGTCAAGAAATTGAGCAAACATGGTTGATTTGTTGTTTAGAATGAATGTTGCTAAAAAAAACACAAGAGTTAGAGTTCAAACACAGGTTAACAGTACAGAAAACACACCCCATAGACATAATGGTACGTACTTGTGTTAGTTGTTCCATCAAATACATACAATTTCTTGGCAGGATTCAACTGAGCATGCGAGTACTGTGTGAGTACCACCTCAATTGGCCGGGGCGTATCACTGCTCTCATTGTCGTACACATAGTCGTAGGCACCCATCAGTGTAGTCAGGTTGTTGTAGAACTGCGTTGAATGAACAGGGACCACCTCCTCCTCCTCTCCTTCATCCCTTTCTTACCCATGAACCTTCCCTCCCATTTTTTTTTCTCCCTCCCTCACTTGCCCACCTTTTTTCCTTCCTACTCCCACCCCATCTTCCCTTCATACCATGTCACCAGCATGGTTCATGACAGCTCTCATATTTTCTCTAGTGTAGCTATAGTACTGGTATCCGTTGTAGGGGTCTCCCCTCACAAGAGGTACAGCTGGCTGTTGCAGCTGTATTGGCACCAAGAAGAAGTTTGCAAACACATCTTGTGCCTCACCGGGGTAACCTGAGTACCTGCTAACAGGTGACTTCATTAGTAAGAAGACCTGTGGACATGGGAGAGGACGGGGGAGCACACATTGTTAAAAACTTAGCACATGCTGGGAAACATGTAGTCATCCATGTGCATTGTAGTGTATGTGCTGTGTGTGTGCATGTTCATGTGTGTTGTTATGCGTGATTATATGTTGTGTGTATATTCTGTGTGTTGTTCCCGACGATGATATTCTTCTTGCTTAACACGAGCCCCTTCCTCATTTCAATATTAACATGAACCACTCCCCACCCCAATATTAATGAGCTCCTCCCCCATCTCAGCATTAACGTGAGCCCCTCCCCCATTCTATCTACATATGCTCTCTGGGTGGCATCACACTTAAGTGGGAGAGATACGAGGTTAGAATGAATGATAGTAACAGACTTGGCACATCAGGTGAGCTACTGTACATGAAACACAACACACCTGAGTTATAACACAAACTGCTTGAAGCAGCTGCAGGATCATTTTGATTGGTGGGCTGTGATCAGCTTTCCATCTCGTAATTGGATTGCTGATATGGTAAAACATGTTCGTTTTCAGCTCCACTTCATCATTACTTAGCAGCTGAAGGCCAGCACTTGAACGAAGCCTCTCCAGTTTTCTATGCTTCCTTTCTCCCTGCGATGGTGTAGCAGCCCCATACCCAGCTTGGGGGGGGGGGGGGGGGGGGGGGTGGAGGGGACAATCGTTGTTGATATTGTTTACACAAAATGTGACGCCAGTTACTACATAGCCTCGTCCCCAGGCTCTATTTTGATGTTAAAGTTAGCGGGACAAATTTTTTTGTTTTTGTTGCAATATCAAAATAGGGTCTGGGGACGAGGCTAGTTACTACATATGTACACGGATCGTTATGATAAAGTCGACTCCTACTAGCAACCCACGCCATTAGCCGTGGTATCTTTGTTGGATTCCGCTGCGCACCTATGAACCCATGGTGATAATCGATTACAATATTTCCTCAATGGTGTGTGTGTGTGTGTGTGTGTGTGTGTGTGTGTGTGTGTGTGTGTGTGTGTGTGTGTGTGTGTGTGTGTGTGTGTGTGTGTGTGTGTGTATGCGCGCGTGTGCGTGGTCCACAACAACGAGTGCGCTGTAGCACGCAATGAACATGATTTGGGTGGCCTCCGTGACATTATGCACTTCCGCGAATCTGGTTCAACGGCAATGGTGCAGAGAAAGCGAATGCAAGAAATTACCCCAAGCTAGCGTTCTCAGCTATAACCGACTCCCCCAAAGTTCTCACTGCAATACATGTACGTTAATCATTTCCTCAAGCCGTAAGGCGTCACGTCACCCAGCATGCGTACACGCTACATCATGCAGATTATTTTTGCAGCAACCATTTAAGGCTTACTTTTTCCTCCGGGTTGTACCACGAATTTACTAACTCCATTTGTCACTAATACTTCTACATCTCCATTTTGTGATGCCACATCGTCGAAGTTTCTGCCCTTAAGATTCTCCCTGGATTCATCGTATTTGCCGTCATTGCGAACTGCTACTTCAGCCATTATGGTTATATAAACGACCCCGTACGCCGGATGATTTATCACAACTTTAATACCTCACATGCAAGCGATTCGCCGATTGCGTCATGGAACAAATATTATTAAAAATTTGACTATACATTAATATTAAACTAATAATAGAGGCGCATATGGCGGGAAAGAGGCCTATCTGTTAAGACAGACAGTTATTTTTCCCCCCACACAGTTCAAGATGGCTAATGTAGATGCGAAAGCCTTTGCGGATCGGTTAGCGAAGTTATATGCGTCTTGGGAGGTGGGTTACATGTTTCTGTGCCTAACCAGTGGTGTTTTCATATGTTATAGGCGTGTGTATAGTTTACGATAAGATGTATGCAAAAAACGTGGGGTTATCATTATTGGGCACAAAGGGAGTCAAATATTGTGTACAGCAAGTGGCTGTTTCTAATAGCATGGTGGGCTCTTGATAGAATTATTGGCGCCAACCATAAAAAGTGGCGAGTGTTTTCAAGCATTGTTGTATTGCTGCTGCGTGGGTGAATTAATTATCGGTTTTATTGTACCAGTCCACAGACGAGGATAACCAGTGGAATGGCATGGACGCATTGGTGGTTATGGTTGGTAGAGATGACGTCCTTTACTCAAAGTCCACTGCTCTCCAGGTTTGAGGGGAGAGGAGGTGGAGGGGCGTTTAAAACTTGCACTCATCGACAGCTGCATTCACTTCGTGTATTACTGCACATGTACATCTTTGCCCTTGTAATCTGTGTGCATGTTCACGTCCCTGCATGTGTAATATAATTTTCCCCTTGTCCCCCTTCCTCCCATAGAAAGAAATCTCTCTCCTTTCACTATTGCACATACGTTTGAGGTGTCATAGCTTTTTTAAAAATTAAAAATTTGTTTTTCTAGACCTGGCTGTTTGGTTATGAACTAACGGACACACTGTGTGTCTTCTGTGCTGAGGAGATTCATGTCCTTACCAGCAAGAAAAAAGCAGACTTCCTCACACCATTGCATGCTGTGCTCAAGGGGAAAAATGACCTTCCGACCTTGAAAACTTACCTTCGAAGCAAGGTGTGTGGGTATATTTGAGCAAAAACTTTTATTCAAGATGTGTATTATGTGTGTATTTTGTGTTTGCAATGTGTTCAAGTACGTAGTGTCAGCATCTTTTTTTTTTTTTTTTGGCAAGCTAAAGTGACCTTAGGTGTAACAGTTGACCATATGATGGAATGAGATGCTTTGGGGGGGGGGGGGGGGGGTTAGGTAAGGTGGGTTGGGGAGGTAAGGGGAGGTGGGTGGGTTGGGAGGATGATTTGCTATCATGCTTTCTAAATATTGTGGAACATTGATAAGATACAGTGCTTTGATCTCAGCTAGTGCAAGCCATTTGTATTTGTCACGTTTCGCACACAGAGTTAGGTTTATTTTTTTCCTTGGGTAAATGATGGTCACCACATGTCCCTCAGGCTTAACCTATAGCACGTTGTCTTTACCTGATGTGACTGTCTCCCACAGCATTGGGTCACTATTCTTCGCAAAGTGAACTAGATTCTGTTATTTCAATTCACCAAATTTAGTACCGATATGTCAGTTGATCATATTAACTAAGGGAATTACTGTGTACTTAGCATGCTATTATGAAGGTGTTTTCAGAATTGAATGCGTTAGAAGTGTCTATTTTCTGCTCATTTTAGGATGATGACACAGAGAATTTGACCATCATATCGAATGGGATCAAGAAAAGCAAGCACGTGGGTCACCTCACTATTTTCACTTTTTGTTATTTAATTTCACATATTTCTTCAGGGAAAAACCATTGGTGTCTTTGCAAAGGACGTGTTCACAGGTGACTTTGTGGAAGCTTGCAAGAAAAATGTGCTGTCGGTTTATACACAGGTATGCTATAATGGTATTAGTGAGAGGTATGATGTATTGGTATTAGTGAGGCTGTGCCAGGTATGATGTAATGGTATTAGTGAGGCTATGTGAGGTATGATGTAATGGTATTAGTGAGGCTATGTGAGGTATGATGTAATGGTATTAGTGAGGTTGTGTTAGAAAAGATGTAATGGGGTATATGTAGTGGTATTTGTGTGGCTTTACCAGATATGATTTTGTGAGGCTGTGCAGTATCATTGATTTGATTTGATTTGATTTGATTTATTTGTATCTGGATGTGATCTTTTATCTGTTAAATGTTTCCATTAAGGTTGATGTAAGTGCAGCATTTGCGTATGTGTCAGCACCTAAAGATGAGGCCGAATTGGACTTGATTAAGGTTATTGACATGTTCCTGTCTGTGTTAAACCTCACTGACCTTTCACATTCCTTGCCACCTCAATGACCTTTCACATTCCTTGTCACCTCACTGACCTTTCACATTCGTTGCCACCTCACTGACCTTTCACATTCCTTGCCACCTCACTGACCTTTCACATTCCTTGCCACCTCACTGACCTTTCACATTCCTTGCCACCTCACTGACCTTTCACATTCCTTGCCCTCAAACGTCTCTTTAACAGAAAGCTTGCCAAATCACCTGTAATGTGTTCAGCAAACATGTGAAGAAAGAGATTGTGACTATTGTGGATGAGGAAAAGGTTCGTGCAGTGTGCAAGACGTACGTCTGGCGAGCGAGTAATACACTTCTGCTTTAAGTTAGGATTGATTTGGGGACAGTTATGATAGCTAGGAAACTAATTTTAATAAATTCTTTTATATGTATCAGCATGTCAAGCACTCGAAGATAGCTGATGGAATAGACCAAATTGTGACAGAGAAGAAGTTTGTTCCAGCTGGTATAGATGCTGATCAGGTGGGTTATAAGGTGGACATAGGTTAAGTGGGTCATCAGATGGAGATAGGTCAGGTGATCTGCTACTGGTCAGGTGGTATATCTGGTCAGGTGATCTGCTACTGGTCAGGTGGTATGCCTGGTCAGGTGATCTGAAAATGTGTAGTTTTTTTTTTAAACTTGAGACATATGCCAAGGGTACTAATAAATAAAAGGAAGCAATGTTTAATCTCCGTGTACCTGTAATGATAAGATTGCCTTTAAAAATTATTGTTATTTTTGCAGATGGAGATATGCTATTCCCCCATCATTCAAAGCGGAGGAGATTACCAACTGAAATTCAGTACTGTCAGGTACAGCAGCAACAAGTTACCATGGTAGCAGTATCTATTAGCACTAGTGCTGCATGGATGTGCTTAACTTGGCGAGTGCTAAGAACAGTTCAAGGAATGGTTGGTTTGAAGTCCATGATACTTGGCAGACCATAGGCCAGCCAGTTGTGCCCAAAACCTTGAAAACTAAATGTTGTTATTGGTACTTTGTAGAGGCCACCATCACGTAGAACATATCCCATGGTTTGGTTAGTCCAGAGGTGGGAAAAATGGTCTTACCTGTCCAAAGTTGAAAATTATTCTTGGGTATGTATAATAGTGATCAAGACAGATTATTCAAGTGGATGTAATGGTTTATCCTGGGTCCAGTGTGTCATTAGATTATTTATATCCAAGGTTGGCAACTTATATCTTTTGATCACTAGTCATGATAATGTACACAATGTTCTATGGGCCAACTGATGGGAGGGAGACAGTAGTCATACTGGTGCAATGGGGGCTGATGGGAGGGGGACAGTAGTCATACTGGTGCAATGGGGGCTGATGGGAGGGAGACAGTAGTCATACTGGTGCAATGGGGGCTGATGGGAGGAGGACAGTAGTCATACTGGTACAATGGGGGCAAGGAGAGCTGATGGGAGGGAGACAGTAGTCATACTGGTGCAATGGGGGCTGATGGGAGGGGGACAGTAGTCATACTGGTGCAATGGGGGCTGATGGGAGGGAGACAGTAGTCATACTGGTGCAATGGGGGCTGATGGGAGGGGGACAGTAGTCATACTGGTGCAATGGGGGCAAGGTGAGCTGGTGGGATGAGGACAGTAGTCATACTGGTGCAATGGGGGCTGATGGGAGGGAGACAGTAGTCATATTGGTGCAATGGGGGCAAGGTGAGCTGGTGGGATGAGGACAGTAGTCATACTGGTACAATGGGGGCTGATGGGAAGGGGACAGTAGTCATACTGGTGCAATGGGGGCTGATGGGAGGGGGACAGTAGTCATACTGGTTCAATGGGGGCTGATGGGATGAGGACAGTAGTCATACTGGTACAATGGGGGCTGATGGGAGGGAGACAGTAGTCATACTGGTTCAATGGGGGCTGATGGGATGAGGACAGTAGTCATACTGGTACAATGGGGGCTGATGGGAGGGAGACAGTAGTCATACTGGTGCAATGGGGGCTGATGGGAGGGAGACAGTAGTCATACTGGTGCAATGGGGGCTGATGGGATGAGGACAGTAGTCATACTGGTACAATGGGGGCTGATGGGAGGGAGACAGTAGTCATACTGGTGCAATGGGGGCTGATGGGAGGGGGACAGTAGTCATACTGGTGCAATGGGGGCTGATGGGATGAGGACAGTAGTCATACTGGTGCAATGGGGGCTGATGGGATGAGGACAGTAGTCATACTGGTACAATGGGGGCTGATGGGATGAGGACAGTAGTCATACTGGTACAATGGGGGCTGATGGGAGGGGGACAGTTGTCATACTGGTGCAATGGGGGCAAGGTGAGCTGGTGGGATGGGAGGGAGACAGTCACAGATACCATACTGATGGAGGTTATACCACAGTGTTTGGGGTAGTGCATGCATAGCTCTGCATGCATATAGAGATTGAGCATCACCTTTAATGTACATACAACGAATGTGGTACATTTTGGTTTACATGTACATAGTTGTAATAATACTTGAATGCGTGCAACGTGCGGAGAGATAAATGTGTGAACTTGAAAAAAGTAGGCTTGTCAATGTTTGTGAATCGTAGAGAGGAATCAAAAGTGTCCACTTTTTTGAAAACGGCCCAGCCAAACACTCAAGAAAGGAACACAGAGGGATAGACAGACTATCCGCGCATTTATAAATAGGTGTTGGGGCAAATCTTTTAAAATAGCGTTAGAACTGGGGCATGATGTTGACTTCTGTTTTGGTGGCGTTTCTTTTACACCACTGGCCATGCATCATGCACGTAGCGGATAATTAAAATGTTACATATTAAAAACTTGAATGCGTGCAATTTAGCAGCAGGAACAGAAACACAGAGAGAAGATCAAAAAAGTAACCCTGTCGCTGCCTGCGCATCGTAGGAAGGAGTCGAAAGAGCTCACTAATGTCGAAAACGTCCCAGGCAAACGCTCAAAAAACAAACACATTATCCACGCATTTATAAATAGATTACATTGAATGCTACATCAAATGTGTGCTCAGTTTTGTTTGAATAGCCATTTTGCTCAGTGGACTTGTTTCTTATTAATGTACACCATCCATCGTATGGTTATTGGCGCTATGTCTTCAGTGGCCAAGAAAGACCAATATCTTACGTTTACACTACACACATGTGCACACACTCAACAGTTCAGAGGAGAAGCTTCACTTTGGCACCATCATCTGCTACCTGGGCATTCGCTACAAGTCTTACTGCTCTAACATAGTCAGGACGATGTTTGTACAGCCAACACAGCAGGTGCAAGATAACTATGAATTCCTGCTGTCAGTGTATGAGAAAACACTGGAGCATCTAAAAGATGGTGTGTTGAGTGGGGCAATGAAGAGTAATGGGTTTGGTCTGAAGGAAGAGGGCTTTGTGGGGGGGGGGGGGGGGGGGTGAGACAGTGAGTATTGGAGTGGGTGGGATAATGGTGGGCAGGGGAGAGTTTGTGGGAAGTGGACGAATTATCTGAGAATTATCTGAAGGCGTCAGTGTTGATGCCATGGAGGTGGAGGCTGTGGTGCTGTATCAACTGCACCCCCTTTGTGATCACTTGTACCCTGCCACCTTGGCAATATGTTTGCATAACTTATGCTCACAAATGTGTCTTACCTGCAAAATGAATACACCACACCATCACTGCACATGTGTGGGCATTTGCAGGGGTGAAGTTGTCTGACGTCTACAGTGCTGTGTATGACTATGTTGGTCAGCAGCGCCCAGAACTGCAGGAGTCATTCACAAAAACTGCTGGGTGAGGCTGCTTTTGAAGACACACACACACACACACACACACACACACACAACACAACACATTTTCCATTTGTACATTTCATCGTGCTCGCGCTTAATGAAGTCTACTACTACTATGTATGACCCTCCTCACCACTTCGAACACACGCATACCTCACCACTTTGAACACACACACCTCACCACTCCAAACACACGCACACCTCACCACTCTAAACACACGTACACCTCCACCACTCCAAACACACACACCTCACCACTCCAAACACGCACACCTCACCACTCCAAACACACGCACACCTCACCACTCCAAACACACGTACACCTCACCACTCCAAACACACGTACACCTCACCATACCAAACACACGTACACCTCCACCACTCCAAACACACACACCTCACCACTCCAAACACGCACACCTCACCACTCCAAACACACGCACACCTCACCACTCCAAACACGCACACCTCACCACTCCAAACACGCACACCTCACCACTCCAAACACACGCACACCTCACCACTCCAAACACACGCACACCTCACCACTCCAAACACACGTACACCTCCACCACTCCAAACACACACACCTCACCACTCCAAACACGCACACCTCACCACTCCAAACACACACACCTCACCACTCCAAACACACGTACACCTCCACCACTCCAAACACACGTACACCTCACCACTCCAAACACACACACCTCACCACTCCAAACACACGTACACCTCACCACTCCAAACACACGTACACCTCACCACTCCAAACACACGTACACCTCACCATACCAAACACACGTACACCTCCACCACTCCAAACACACACACCTCACCACTCCAAACACGCACACCTCACCACTCCAAAACACGCACATCTTTGCACACAGATTTGCAATGGGGATCGAGTTCAGGGAAGGCTCCCTTCTCATTGCACCAAAGTGCAGTCTCACAGTAAAGAAAGGTCGGCCATTTTTTTTGGTAGTGCATTCGTTGCTTTCATCTCTCTAGCTGCAACCATCAGTGTATTCAACAGCTTTGCTTTATGTGGGGGTGTGTTCTTTTGTTCAGGCATGGTATTCAACATAAACCTGGGGTTTTCTGGTCTCAGCAACCCCTCTGCTGAGGATGAGGAAGGGAAGACTTATGCTATCTTCATTGGTGACACTGTGCTGGTGGAAGAGGTGAGAAAGAAAGGTTTGATCGTCAAATCTTTTATGCAACACTTGCACATGTGTGATCTACATTGTACACCATGCTAAATGCACACACCAATTGTTATCCTACACCGTGCACTCATCTGCACTCAACTCACACATACACACACAACCCACACATACACACATGCACTCACACAGTCGGGCCCTGCAGCTGAACTAACAGCTTTGTCAAAGAAGAAGCTCTCAAGCATCGCCATTTTCCTTGGGGTATGTAGTGGCAACTTGGGGTATGTAGCCATGCACATGGTAACTTGGGGTATGTAGCCATGCACATGGTAACTTGGGGTATGTAGCCATGCACATGGTAACTTGGGGTATGAAGCCATGCACATGGTAACTTGGGGTATGTAGCCATGTACATGGTAACTTGGGGTATGTAGCCATGCACATGGTAACTTGGGGTATGTAGCCATGCACATGGTAACTTGGGGTATGTAGCCATGTACATGGTAACTTGGGGTATGTAGCCATGCACATGGTAACTTGGGGTATGTAGCCATGCACATGGGGTATGAAGCCATGCACATGGTAACTTGGGGTACGTAGCCATGCACATGGTAACTTGGGGTATGTAGCCATGTACATGGTAACTTGGGGTATGTAGCCATGTACATGGTAACTTGGGGTATGTAGCCATGCACATGGTAACTTGGGGTATGTAGCCATGCACATGGTAACTTGGGGTATGAAGCCATGCACATGGTAACTTGGGGGGTATGTAGCCATGCACATGGTAACTTGGGGTATGTAGCCATGCACATGGTAACTTGGGGGGTATGAAGCCATGCACATGGTAACTATTTTTAATTTCATGCAATTGTTGCTTGTTGCCATGTTGTTAAAGACTTTTTATTTGTCTGCAGAGTGAAGGAGAAAATGGTAAATCCACCATAAATGTGAGAGCCCAGGTGATGTTTTATGTCCTGTTGTTGTGGTCACTAACTCAACTCTTCATTTTATCACTACTCCTTCTTTACTACTGTAGTGGACACACCTCCATCTCTCTGTCATTTCTTGTCTAACCCATGTACTGTTTGTGTTCCCTGTATGAACTCCCTTACTCCATTATGCACTGGTTGCCCAGTGTACCGTGTAACCTCCTTACTCCATTATACACTGGTTGCCCAGTGTACCGTGTAACCTCCTTACTCCATTATGCAGACCTCCTTACTCCATTATGCAGCCATCATTACTCCATTATGCAGACCTCCTTACTCCATTATGCAGCCTCATATTGTTTATTTTTCTGCTCCCTCCTCAATGTTGTCCCCAACGTGTGGTTACCTCCCCGGTGCATCATGCAATCATATTACAGTGGGATTCCGCTTGATTGGGACAGATTGGTCACGAAAATTGGCTCAATAAAGCTATTTATTACCGACCCTATTGACCTACTCTATACCTAGAAAATGATACTGTCGGGAGCCCAAATGGCTCCATTATTGCACTGCTGACCTGCTAAATTAAGCGGAATGTATGTACTGTGTGCATTGTGCTCCTTAACCCCGTCTAAAAAGGTGCCCACCAGTGTACAAGTGGCTTTCATTTGTGCCCACCCACCCCTGACATGTGATTACCTTGCAGTGATTATATTACTATTGTACAATGTCCCCCATACCACCATACTCATCCCCCACAGTGACCTGCCAACATGTCCCCCATACCACCATACTCATCCCCCTCAGTGACCTGCCAACATACCCCCATACCACCATACTCATCCCCCTCAGTGACCTGCCAACATGCCCCCCCATACCACCATACTCATCCCCCTCAGTGACCTGCCAACATGCCCCCCCATACCACCATACTCATCCCCCACAGTGACCTGCCAACATGCCCCCCCATACCACCATACTCATCCCCCGCAGTGACCTGCCAACATGCCCCCATGATCTTTCATTGCTTTGCCATTATCATCATGGCTCTCCCCCTCTCCCTGTTAGCCTGATATGCTGCAAGACCAGAAATGGCTTGATCGCACTAGGGTAAGTTACACACATTCACACACACACTTACTACATAACACATACATGCACACATGTACATATGCATATACAGATATATTCATATGTATCATCTTTTGCTGATTGTAGAAAGAGATGACAGCAGAAGAGAAGAGGAAAACACACCAGTCAGAGCTGTCCAGACATATGAATGAGCAAGCCAAGGTCTAACCCGAACCCGAACCTAACACTAACCCTAACGCTAACCCTAACCCAATGCTAACCCTAACCCAATGCTAACCCTAACCCTAATGCTAACGCTAACCCTAATGCTAACCCTAACCCTAACCCTAACCCTAACCTAATGCTAACCCTAACGCTAACCCTAAAGGCAATCTAGATTTCGTCAGTACTCATTTGTGTCTGCTCTTAGTGTGTATGGCTTGCTCGAACTAAAGATCCATTAACAGTTTTTTAATTTTGTTTTAGAAACGTCTTCTGGATGGCAAGCAAGATGCACTTACGAAGAGGTGTGGTGTGCATTAAATGGCATCGCATTCTTTTCATCCTGATTTTGTATGTGCACAAACACACATGCACACACACACACACACACACACACACACACACACACACACACACACACACACACACACGTACACGTAAACACATCCTTACATTTAGGCCCAAGCTGTCTTCACATGTTGCGTACAGACATCCATCTCTTGTGCCCAGAGACAATGACATACAGAATAGCAGAATCTTTGTTGGTAGGTTGAAACTAGTTGGTGCTAACCACCTGGAGTTAATATACGCACACGTGGTATTTCTCAAAGTAGAGAGCTACATTAGTGCTGATATAACTTTGCACTAAATGATATTTGTGTTCTGAAATGCAGTACTTCCCTTAGGAAAAGGTAGATAAACATACATGTAATTGGTAATCTTCCATTGATAGTTTATTTGCTGGTAATTCAAGCTTTAACTATTTGGGGTTAACCTCTTAATTGTAGTGGCATAAAAGCACCAGGGAGGGTATGAAATTGACTGCTCATTTTACCGGCTCACTGTAAAGTACAACTTCAATTTCAATGCCTGGGAGGATGTAGTCCCTGCCCCTCCTCCCCCACCTCCTCCCAGGAACATGTATAAACGTGAAGAAAACGTTTATAATTATAAGTAATGGTAGTTAGGAGGGTGGGAGCTCCCTGACCTGGATGGCTCTGGCGATGGAACGAACCAGAGTCGGCCATAGATCTCTGCCACCACAGATGACTTTGGGGAGGACTGGTGAATGGCCTGGAGAAGGTATCGTGGGCCTGCTTGCCCTTTTTTAAAAATAAAAAAAAAATTTTTGTATGGTAGGACCAGGTGTATAGTGCATTACACTGCCTGTAAAATAATCATAGAATTAATGAGCGCTACTGATACTGGAATTGAGGAATTGGTGCATCGCATTTGGTATGTGTACTGCATCTACGACCACATATGTTAGATGTGCACTGCCATTTGTATTACCAATGTATCTAACAACATATGTGGCCATAGATGCAATACACACCTAACATATGTGGTTTTAATGTGAACATACTAACCAGTTGGTGTATAGAACCACTATGACAGAAAACATCATTGCTTAAGTCTATTGCCTATAATTTGTCTTGCAGATAAAAAGTACGAAGCTCTTATCCTTCCTATCCACGGATTTCCCACTCCTTTCCACATATCAACTATCAAGGTGGGCATGGGAAAGAGGGACATTTCCTTGTATCTAAAATTACGTTTATGGGGATGAGGGACATCCCCTGCTTATTTCGTATCTAAAATTGTCTTCCTTCTTTTGCTGTATCCATCAGAACATAAGCAAGAGTGAGGAGG
Organism: Eunapius fragilis; assembly: GCA_963681505.1. NCBI lineage: Eukaryota > Metazoa > Porifera > Demospongiae > Spongillida > Spongillidae > Eunapius > Eunapius fragilis. The sequence continues at coordinate 1,263,786 of OY811984.1, forward strand.
GAGAGTACACCTACCTCAGGATTAATTTCTTCCATCCTGGAGGGTAAGTTTATTATCATTATTTATTAAATCTTTTACAGACTTTATTTTCTTGTTAAGATCTCTGGGTCGTGTGGATGGTGTAGTCTTTCCTGATGGAGATGCCACCTTTGTGAAGGAGATGTGAGTTTTGGGAGGGGGAAGGGGGTTGGGAACAGATCAGTTTGCAATATGATCACTTGTCTCTGTTGCTGGGCTCAGAGTCTTATTGACCTCAACACACCTGGCATGTTTTTTGTCTCTTCTGTGGCTAGGAGTTAGTTCTGACTGTACCTGTCTCTTTTTTGACTTGTCAACTACTGTGTGTATCTATGCCACTTGGTCCTTTGAGTAATCAGTAGCAGATGGACCATAGGTCCATCAGTCTATAGCAGATGGACCATAGGTCCTTCAGTCCATGGCAGCTGGACCTAGGGTCCTTCAGGGGTGAGAGCTACGAGGCGCGAAGATGGCGCCGAAGGTTAGAAGTCGCTACGTTTATTTTCAATGAAGAATGTCGGGAGGGAGGGACGGGTGCTATTTGAGCGCGGATTTGTAAACCGGGTGGAAAGTTGGCCCTACGGGTGTCAGTTGGACCCTTCAGGATCAGTACGAGTGGCATACCCCTAATAACAAACCCCTATGCAGCACCCCTCCTTATGCTCTTTTTAGTCTATAGTAGCTGGACCTAGGGTCCTTCATTGCTGTAGCCAAGAGTCCATCCATGTCTTTCAATCTAATATCCTTTAGTAACTATATACATGTATGTTTTATAGCATGTAGTATCATTGCACAGGTGATCATGCTAGTTTTATTTCATAGAGCGTGCAGTGACGTTTATCCTTTAACCCTCTTAGTGCCTCATCTTTAACCCTCGTTATGCCTATTCAGATCATTTCGGAGCTCATCAAAGCATGGCAGTGTGGCCACAAACCTTATGAATGTGTTCCAGTTGATCAAGGAGGTGCAAAAGAAATTCAGAGCAAGGGAAAGTGAAAAGAAGGAATTGGAGGTCTGTTAGATTTTTTTGATAATGTGTAGTTTACTCAAAGGGGGTGGGGGGAGACACCATATGGGTGGATTCTGTGTGTTAAGGGTAGCAGAGCCCTTTGAAGTGCAAATGCGGTGAGATTGGATGGCAGATGTTTGGGTACTAGCTTGACTGACCCGAAGCCATTGCACTTTTTTTCAGGGAAGGGACGCATTTCTGGTGTATAGCTAGCTACCTAGCTACCTCTTGTTGCTAAGCACTGGCAACCTTATTAGATGGCAGCTATGTGTTGTTATGATACATGTACATCTATTAGAACTATGTTTGGGAAGTCCCTACATGTATGTGTTCCTGATGCTTCGTCTGACATGGTCATCTCTCTCATCTCTCTCTCTCTCTCTCTCTCTCTCTCTCTCTCTCTCTCTCTCTCTCTCTTCTCTCTCTCTCTCTCTCTCTCACTCTTCCTCTCTCACACACTCTTCCTCTCTCTCTCATGAAGTTTACCATTATGTACATGTACTGCATGTAAGGGGGTGTGTTTTACTGTGTAAGACGCTCCTATCATAATAATCTCCCCCCCCCACAGCCAATATCCATTGTTGAGCAACTAAACTGAGCTAATTATTTAGGATTGATTGCTTTGCATCTTAGTCCCACATTATTGAATGTGCATGGCTTTTAATATAAGTCATACGCTGAATGCCAGCAGGTGTTTGGTGCAACTATGCGTGGGTATAATTTTAACCTTAGGTTTATTGTTCATTTGTAACAGGGGTATGTGGAGCAGGAGTCCCTTGTTTTGAGTGCCAATAAAGGAAATGCTCGCCTCAAAGATCTCTACATGAGACCTGTGATTGGTTCCAGGAGAGTGCAGGTATGGTAGTGTGGTAGTGTTGGGTGGTGTGTGTGTGTGTGTGTGTGTATGTGTGTGTGTGTGTGTGTGATGGCTATGTTCAAGGATTTCCACCATAAGTATGAATGTTTAGGGACTCTTCTAATGGCTCTCGTACATATTGGTTTAGATTCTACGAAGTGAATATGAATACCATTTTCTAGCTGCCACTTTTTATACACTCAGATGCATTATAAATTTTGGGCTGTTGCATATAATTAATGTTACATGCATGGGTATAATTAATGTTACATGCATGGGTATAATTAATGTTACATGCATGGGTATAATTAATGTTACATGCATGGGTATAATTAATGTTACATGCATTCGTATAATTAATGTTACGTGCATGGGTATAATTAATGTTACATACATGGGTATCTCTACTCACTGCTCAGAGTTGTGTTGTCATTACAGTGTACATTACCATGGTTACCTGTCTGTATGTTTTTTTTTTGTTGTTGCAATATTTCGTTAGAGGGACGAAGCCTCATGTGAGCAGGAGGATAGGGAATATCGTTTGTTGTGCTAATATTATCTTTGACCATGCATTTGCTGATCCATGCAACATGAAATGTGTGGTGGGTGTGTCCTTCGTCTCCTCCCATATTTAGGGTACCCTTGAAGCACACCTCAATGGTCTTCGGTACACTACTCTCAAAGGTGATAAGATGGACATACTTTACAAGAACGTGAAACATGCCTTCTTCCAGGTTAGTTGGTGACCTATGGGGGAGGGAGGGGTTGGGGAGGGGTTAGCCAGTGACCCTGTTAACTGCTGACCCTGTGGATGAAAGAGATAGTCACCATGTGATAATGGTTTTAGGGGTGATCTTTGTTGTCCTAAGATGAAAAATGGGTGTTTAGACATCAAGAATGGGGGGGGGGGGGGGGGGTGTTTAGACAGTATAAAACTAATGAAATGTATATTCTCTGTACACAGCCATCAAAAAATGAGATGATAGTTCTCCTTCACTTCCATTTAAAGGTATGTGCGGACCACTGAATGATTTGTGTTGTGGCTTGTGCTGGTCTCTGTATTTGACCTCATGGTCTGCCTATCCCACAGCACCCCCTCATCATAGGAAAGAAGAAGCACAAAGATATTCAGTTCTACACTGAGGTGTGTGGGTGTAGGTGTGCATGTCTACGTGCATCAGCGTGGAAATGTGTGTGTGCGTGTGTGCTTTTCATTGTGTGTGTATATTCACCTGCTTCAGGTTGGAGAGATCATGACAGATCTTGGACGGACACAGCACCTGCACGATAGGGACGACTTGATGGCCGAGCAGGTGAGAGAGTTGATTGATTAAGGGTTAAAGGTTAGTGTCTGGGCAGATGGGAATGTTTTGACCAAGTGCCGGCAGGTTCTGGCAGGTTATCATCTAGCTGCAGTATGTGTTATGGTAGTGCTACACATTCATACCTATTTATCCACGTTATTGGCGTGGGGGGGGGGGGGGGGGGGGGGCTAACAGGCCTGGTATGAGTGTTATACTAATACATGAAGGACCTTTGGAGCTGAGATGGCACAGACCTTATATTGCTAGAATCCATGAGAGCACTTTACACTACAAGCATCATCACATGCAACATAAGTGAGGCTGTCGTTTTGTTCATCCAGGCTGAGAGAGAGCTCAGAGGGAAGCTGGACAATGCATTTGACAGCTTTAGGAAGAAAGTTGAGTCCCAGCAGCAGTACCATATTGATTTTGAGAAGCCATTCAGAGAGCTGGCGTAAGTGTACCAGCATTGTGGCAAATACATCAGTTTTTCCCATAGATGTCTGTGTTTATACTCACGGGAGGAAGGGGCAGTGTCCTGTTTAGGTTGAGCAGAAAAGGGTTCTGGGAACACTCCCTCTTCCCTGTTTCTAACCCATTATTCATGGGAGTTGCTTACTCATTTGTTAGCTAGCTGTTTCGAAGAAATAGTTGTGGTTTGACAGGTTTATCCCCCCCCCTCCACTAGTGCATTTCCTCAAATGCAGGTTGCCTTGTGGTCACATGGACCATATCAACGTGTGCATGTAGCTTCTGACCATCTATGAATGATGGACAAACATCACTTTATTGGGTGGATTGTTGCCACTTGGGGAGAGGTGGTGGGGGGGGGGGGGGGGGACAGGGAAACCAAAAGTGCTTCTATTTGTATTTGTGTGCTTCTATTTGTATTTGTGTGGTTCCACTTATCCTTTTTTCTGTTTGCCCCCCTGCAGGTTCCATGGTGTACCATATCGCAGTACAGTGCTGCTTCAACCAACGACCAACTGCCTTGTTAACTTAACTGAACAGCCATCATTCATAATTGTGTTGGATGAGCTGGAACTGGTCCACTTTGAACGAGTGCAGGTGTGTGTGTGTGTGTACCTAAGAGACTGGTCAATCCTCCAGAATTTTTGTCACCACAAGCTTTGTCTCAGTCATACAACCATTAGTGTATGTTAGTGTATATACAATGGGAGGAATAGGTACGTATTACTGTACCTAGGTATGGGTACGTATTACTGTACCTAGGTATGGGTACATATTACTGTACCTAGGTATGGGTACGTATTACTGTACCTAGGTATGGGTACGTATTACTGTACCTAGGTATGGGTACGTATTACTGTACCTAGGTATGGGTACGTATTACTGTACCTAGGTATGGGTACGTATTACTGTACCTAGGTATGGGTACGTATTACTGTACCTAGGTATGGGTACGTATTACTGTACCTAGGTATGGGTACGTATTACTGTACCTAGGTATGGGTACGTATTACTGTACCTAGGTATAGGTACATATTACTGTACCTAGGTATGGGTATGTATTACTGTACCTAGGTATGGGTACCTAATACTGTACCTAGGTATGGGTACGTATTACTGTACCTAGGTATGGGTACGTATTACTGTACCTCTGACACTATATCTGGCTATAACCTCTATGTGTTTCTTTCACCAGTATGTACTGATTTTAAAAAGCCATGTATTCTGGAACATCCAAATCATTTCAAATTCATTTTATGTGTGCAAAAGAGTTTTGTTTTATGGTGATATTCTAAATTATGCTGTAGATACTATTTAACTAACCACGGGCTCATTCACTTGTTGACTGTTGCCAGTGGCACAAACAGGCAAAATGCACTCACATCTTTTTTGCACAACTGCTGTAATGGAAATGGATAATGTAGAAACTAAAGGGGAAATTGTGTGTAGACTGTTAGGAAGATAATAGCTTGCATCTTTGCATAAGTACATCAATATCTCTGGTATCCCTGGTAACTGTTGCTCATATGTGTTTGTTATCATTTGTGTAATTATATTTACTTTTGCAAAATGGCATGTTGTGTATAAGGGCAGCAAGTAGTGGGAGTCATAGGTGCACATAATTTCACTTGGGCATGTGTACACTCCTTGTGTTTAAAGGGGCCTTGTTCCACACAGGGAGTAGTAAGGAGAGATAACTGTTGTCAGGGGCCTTGTTCCACACAGGGAGTAGTAAGGAGAGATAACTGTTGTCAGGGGCCTTGTTCCACACAGGGAGTAGTAAGGAGAGATAACTGTTGTCTTAAGACACGTCCTGTAAATAGAGCCATGTAAAGGGTTTGGAGTCCTATCCTGTCCCTGGTTCATTTACCAGAGACAACTGTTGTCTTGTCTCCTATCTTAAGACACATTTTGTGGGAAATAGAGCCATGTAAAGGGTTTGGAGTCCTATCCTGTCCCTGGTTCATTTACCAGAGACAACTGTTGTCTTGTCTCCTATCTTTAGACACATCCTGTGGGAAATAGAGCCATGTAAAGGGTTTGGAGTCCTATCCTGTCTCTGGTTCATTTACCATCTTTACTAATGCTGTCTATATTTTGTGGCCGCAGTGTGTGTGTCTTTGGTTGGTACCCACAATCTTTAAACTTTGAAATGCATATCCTGTGTCATCAGAACAATGGAAATTACGTTGCACAAATGGGGGGGGGGGGGGGGAGGCCAGTAAATTTTATCCCTTTCAGTTTCGTATCATCTAGCTGGCCATTTATCCTTATTCAGTTTCATAAGTGGTGGTCTTCCATCAGTGTGTTAGCTAGTAGCCAGGTAGTCCTTCCAGCTACTGCGTTATGTGTATATGTCATACCTATGACGTAGTATGTAGAGTATTTCATTGTAATTGAGGTTGCCACAAAGTTATTTCATTGTTGCCTCATTTTCTCTCTGATTATCCTCTTTGCCTAACCTCGCTCTCATCATTAGGTCACACCATTACATCACCTACCTCTCATATAGGTCACACCGTTACATCATACTGCCACACTTATTACATCCACACCATTATTTCATACTGCCACGCTTACGTCACACCATTACATCATCCTACCCTACATCTTTGCACATGTCATACATTACATCATCATTTTTATCTTGTTAATTCACATCTAATTGCATTAATTTAAATTCTTATGTTTTGAAACACCGTGTATGCAAGTCATTTTACTCACAACTGCACCATCTCATTACACACCTTTTATGGTGTTGACTATGCCAATCCCCTTGTCTTTTTCCTGTGGGTACAGTTTCACATGAGGAACTTCGACATGGTGTTTGTGTTCAAGGACTACAAGAAGAAGGTTGCTATGGTTTCCTCAATTCCCATGAGCTCCCTGGATTCTATCAAAGAGTGGTTCAAGTGAGCACCTAGTGTTAGTCCACCTGTGGTTGACATTAACTGAATGGTCAGTTAATGGTGGCATCCCACCTCTCATGGTGTTGTGCCCCATCTCCTAGGTACCCAATACCGCATGTACCTAATGCCATCATCTCTCGTTGTACCCATGTTTGCATCACTGTTGCAACCACCCCACCCCTTAGCTCGTGTGACATCAAGTACACAGAAGGGATCCAGAGTTTGAATTGGACCAAGATCATGAAAACTATCAACGATGACCCTGAAGGGTTCTTCGAAAATGGAGGATGGACATTTCTTGAATCAGGAAGTGATGTAGGTCACTGATTGGGGGAAGGGGGGGCGCCATTTGATTATTGATACTGTTAGTGGGCGCCACAAGCACATTGAGTAGAAGTAATGGCAATTTATTTAATGTGGTATGTGGGGGTGTCAAAACTGACATTTGTTGTAGTGCCTGATGTGTGTGGGGGGGGGGCCCATTCGATTTATTGATGCTTTTAGTGAGCGGTATAAGGACACCTAGGTGCATTAAATAGAAGTAATGGGATGTTGTGTGTTGTGTGTACGTACTTGACCGGATGACACATCTCGGGTGTTTGTAACATAACTTAAAATGAGCCAAAAGCTATTACCACACCCACGCCACTTCATTCAATATTTATCTTTCGTGTAGTGCCCATGCTGCAGAAGTACTTGTCACATATATTTACTAACTCCTGTGCAAAATTTGAAGGGGGCTGTTTTTATATTGGTGTGGGTGGTGTTCACTGACCCAACAGAATGAAGAGGCAGGCTCTGGTGACGAAGACTCTGAAGGCTCAGATGAGTACAGGCCAACGTCAGATGAGGAGGAGGAGGAAGCTGGGAGTGGTGATGGGGATGATGATTCAGATGAGGACTACACCTCCATCTCAGAGAACTCAGAGTCTGGTAAAGCATTGGGCTTGTGTGTTGTTACTGGGGTTGTCTGGTTTCTTTATGTTGATGACTTGTGGTACCACAGAGGATGAGGATGATGGAGAGGAGGAGAGTGGAGAGGAGAGTGGAAAGGATTGGGATGAACTGGAAGAAGAGGCCAAGAAAGGTGAGGCTGTCATCTTTCATTAACACAAGGCCTTAAAATAGTGTCTTATCTCCAATAAATTAGCTGATAAGGAACAAGCAAAGTATACTGAAGAAGAGAGTGTTTCAAAGCGAAAGAGACCAAGTGACAATAAAGGACCAAACAAGAAGAAAGTCAGGCATTGAGGGTGCCTCTCTCCTCAAAGACTACGACGTCCTTGCAAACACCACATCTATGTTATACATGTGCGGTTACTATGCATTACTTAATAATAACTGTATATATTGCTTATGGTAGCAATTTGACTGCCACAATACGGAGCACTTGACAAGGCTATCTAGCTAAATGATATAAGGGAAGTTGAACCAATGACCTATAATTGGTGCAGATTCTTTGGCGCTGTATAATTCAGCCCACAAATTGGATTTGTTAACCATGTGTACACAGAATGGCAGCTGTTTGATCTCACTTCCTTCACAACTGCACGTGACACATCAATCACTTCCCAAAGCGCTTCATTCTTAACTCGCGTTCCAACTCAAACTGCTTCATTTCACTTCGCTTCAGAAAATCTTGTTTCTCCAAATAGCTGAACAAGATATACACAAAGGGATGTTAATATGAACACAACAGCCCAAAGTAAAATCTTTACCCATCCTTTTTATTTTGTTCCAACTGATCTTCAAGACCCTCTTGCTGCCGGTACTTCATCCAGTCCAATCTGGACTTCTCCTGCACACTCAAACACACATGGCAAACATACTGTCATTATACAGGAGAGACACCGTAATACAACACACCAGGGTGCTCATCTTGGGCTTCTTGTTAAGCATCTCCAGCACAGAACCCACTCCTCCTCCTTTCCTCTTTGCACTGGAGAATTGGTTAATATTACACAACTGCACATCTAATTGTAGCCCACCACCAATTCTCTTACCCAACTGGTTTGGAGGCAGTGGGCGTGGCAGTAGCTTTACCTTTACCACCAAAATCTTCTCCAAAGAGTTTTTTTGCTTGCTTTGAATCAGCAGCTACCTCCTCCTCCACACTGGAACAGAGTCCACAGGCAGTCTAACACAATTACTTGCAACTGCAGTGATTTGCCGACTCACACCACTTCCTCGCCAGCAAAGTCATAGGTCTTCTTTATTGCGACTGTCCTGTTCTCATCTTCTCTCCTACGCTCAACGCTAACACAGAGGTGTGTGCCGACATCCACAGGGTAAAAACAACATAAAATGCACACATGGTTATATGCACACACACACACACACACACACACACACACACACACACACACACACACCCCTACTGATCATTATCTATTCCCACCAATATAACACAAAGCCTATGGGGAATGATGCAACCTCACAGATCACTAACACCTTTGGCCAAGCACACAGACCAACCACATCCCAAAGGAGCTGCACCTTGCCTTGGAAGTGGGTTCACTCAGGGGCTGGGCTGGTGCACGCGTCTCCTGCTTGAAGGTGTCCCAAAGAGCTTCTATCCTTTCCTTGTCCTCCTTCAGCTCACCTCCCAAATCTCCACCAGCCTCCCTGTCAGGTGAAGGCATAATGCTGAGATGCCATTTTTACACCTACCAGTGCCACAACTGATGCCATTACACCGGCAAAGGGCATGCATAGAAAAATTACAGCAGTTAATGTGCCACTTTGCCTGCACAAAAGCCCACGTGCATTCAGTGGGCTACAGGTCACAAATTGCCCTCAAAAATGCCTATTCATGTCCACACACACACACACACACACACACACACACACACACACACACACACAGACGCAAGAAACCTTTTGTATGTGTTGGAAGAGAAAAAGACATCAAGGCAACTAACAGATGTGTAATATACACAAGGATGGCCAAAAACAACAGGGAATGCTAAACAGGAGGTATTGGGGGAGGATATTTGAGGTGGAGGTGGGAGGGGAAGAAACACTGAAGTACATAGGGATATATAGCCATGAACCATTCACTTGCCTTACTGGAAATGTTAAAATTCTAGAAGTTACCTTTCTACTGCAAACACAGACACAACTTGACTACCTCAATAAGTAGTACCGCAGCAAAGTGACAAAGACGAAGGGACAGGTAATAAAGCAGAGAGAAAGGTATGTGCATGAAGGTATGCATGAAGAGAGGGAGGAAGGAAAAGGGAGAGCTACATACAATATGACCTGATGGACCATTCAAATATATTTCAAAAATGCACAGCAACCATTTATTGCACCCAAGAAGCCATCTGTAGTCAAGCGATGGTCATGCTTTTGGTTGGTTCCAGTCCACAATGTGTTCTAAACAGACCAGCCAGTAGTAACAGTTCTCCCTCCTCCCTCTTCCCACACATCCACAATGACCCCCTCACAACCCATGACCCATATGCCACTGCGACATCCCAACAGCCACACCCCTTAGTTACCCCAACTCACAGCACACAACACACACACCACACACACACACACACACACACACACACACACACACACACACACACATACATACACCTATCTACTATCTGCTTTGGTTTTGCATGCAAACCTGCTCACTTCTTTTACTCACCTACCTCCTCCATCAACAATGGGAGGCCCACACAATCTTCTATGCACCCCAAACAGGCTATGAACATTCCAGAGCAGCCAATTTTATTTTGCCAAAAACCAACACTGCCCTGATCTTCAGGGGAGAAGTGCAGCTTTGATGTCTGACCACAAAGCGCTGATTGTATTTACAATGCATGCCTGTGGGTCCCCCCAAGGGAAATAGCAATGCAAAGGCCTAAATTGTGCAGGTATTAGGGTATTATTGACATGAAGTATGCGCAGTGTTGACATGGCAACGCTGCAGCTGGTACTTCCAACTATCAATTACAACGTTTGTGTCTGGCATGTAAGGAGCCTGTAACGTGGATGCGCCAGTGAGGTTGATGTGCTTTTACATCTGCACTCCCTAACATTCCTGTGCATTAAATGCATCTGTGAGTAGGCACGACTACAACTACTGCAGTAGTTTTTTTTGCATCACATGTGATCCAAGTCATCACGAGCAAACTCATTACATTAGTAAAAGTGAAACAAAACACACACACACACACACACACACACACACACACACACACACACACACAGCTCCTTCAACACCTGATAGTGGACTTGTGTAATACCATGTTCCCATGTACAAACTCACAGCAATCTATGCTAACCCACAAAAAGAAATCCTATGCTATCTGAAGTCCACCCTAACCCACAAAAGGAATCCTAAACCATACCACTGAACAGTGGCTGCATGTACCAATGTATACTAATGATAGTGATAGAAACCATAATACACATGGTACATGTATAGTAATTGCAGGATCCCACAGATAACGTAAACGGGACCGATGGAAGGGAACTTGCCTATTAGCCAAAAATTAATAATAATTAAAAAATACATAACACAATGCGCTACCTAATTAACCCACTTGTTCAATCCAGGTGGCTTGCTGCTTCCTTCGTCTTCGCCTTCTGATACCTCGCTCGACGTTACGTCTCCTGCAGAAAAATCATCTACGTAACAGTATAGCACTCCTGACAAGTAAGGATATTGATCTATCGATTACCCCCAAATGCGCTCTAAATAGAAATAAAGCAGCTTGGCTCGGAAGTCTACAAGCGACCTTCTGGAATGTATTCAGCATCTTCAGCATCGCTTTTAGAAGTGTCGCTTTCATCCATATGAGCAAGCGTTTGGATTTGGATCACGTGAATCAAATTGATCGTAATAATAGTAATAAATAAATAGGTAAATAAATAGGTGGGGCATGCAAGAGAAGACAAAGTAAGGTGCATGTATTTGTCAATACGTTTAGGCTACAAACGTTCACGCATGCCCGCAGATGTCAAATGTTTGGGAACAGATCATCAGCGTGTCTCTTGCCGTTTTTGGTGTTTTTGTAGTGGTTTTATTCATCTTTATCTGTAAGTATTACCCAAGTTGGTCAGAAAGTTAACTAACACTCTTTTGTTGCGTAGTTTGGAGCATCGTTTGGAAACTTATCCTCTCAAGGCTAGGATTTATTCAGGAAATCTTTTCTGCCACAAATGAATCGGAATCCAAGAGAGCCCAACGAAAGAGGCTTAGCGCAGACAGTATTTCTAGACCAAGGTCTCTGGTGAAGGACAAGTTATGATCGCCCCGCCCCCTTCTGCTAGGTGATGGTGGTACTAGACCGTTGAGATTACCTCCAGTGTGTCCAAAGGAAGAGACAGTCCCTTCTGACTGCCTTTCTTTATGCTTTGTAACACTTTGAGAATTTGATGCAAACATGAAAATGCAATCACTTTTACAAAGAAAACATTAAACATATTCTGGGCTTGTGTGCATGTGTGGAACACCCAACTGCCCACCTATATGTCATCATCAGTAATGTGATGTTGCATACTTGTCACCACATCCCAGGTGGGGGTTTAGTGGCCAAAACCTGTCAACCCCTTTTGCTCCCCCACCCCCTTCTCAATGGTTCACAGGAAACAGTAGAGTGGGACTAAGGCCACAGCAACGCTGAGGGCAATGCTCAGGGCACTGAGGCCGAAACCCCACACGATAGGAGACCACCAAATCATGGGAACACCAGCTGTGCAGTATATCCCGGCCACCAGGGCACCTGCACACAAGAGGATGAAAAGCAACGGTCAATAAAGTGTGGTGCTGACCTGAAACCTCACACATGTACTTGCAGAGTACACACACAACACCTGCACCTGACGGCTTAGTGACAATCACTGACATGTAGACTCCATAATATGAGTGTGCGCACATGTGTGGTGGTTGTGTATGTGTGCATGTGTGGTATTTGTGAATGTGTGGCAATTGTGTACAAGTAGCACGGGCACACATGCATGCAATGCGAACTGAAGGTGGTATGTTGTGAAAACAATTGATCATTGGCTTACAACACAACAGTGCAGCAGCACACAAACATATACACACACACACATCTCTTGAGTAGGTCAACCAGCACACTTCCAGGGGAAGTTGTGGGTACGGAAGACAAACAATATTGCATTTGCTTAAGCATATATGATGGGAAACGTAGACCTTTGGAGGTCCAATAGCTACTGGAAGAAAAAAAAAAAAAACAGCAGTGTAGGGCAGGAATTAAACAAGCAGATGATCTCACTACCACCTGTGCATGTGTGGGTTGGTTTGTGTGTGTGACTGCTTTGCGATGCTCACAAAATTTTAACACATCCTTCCTGAAAAAAAGCAGACTACTTGCAACGAATGAAAATGTGTTTTTATACATGCAAGTGTGTGGAGCAACCTCCACACACTGGAACACTTATACCCAAGTAACTTACAACGCAAACGCTCACGTAAATGAGCTACAAACTCTGGTGGATATGCAAAGAGAATATATGAACATGCACACAGAGTAATACATTTGCGTAAGCACAATAATATGAAGCGACATATAAATTAGCAATTTACAGGTTAGATCAAAAATGAAAATTTTATAAGTGCAATGACAAGTTTACCTATACAACAAAGCAATAAGCTCTCACACAAAAAAAGTAATCTCATAACACTACACTGTAGCGTTGTGGCCCAGTATGACATAATTCCCCAAAAGCATCTCCATCCAGTCACTACACCGTACATGTCAATACAAACACCATTCTTAGATCCCAACAATAGCTGTTTGTTTTTAAGACCCTTTATGAACAATAGCAGTTCAGCGTTGGTGATGTCTCCTAAGCTCAAGAACAGTGGCATCTGCTTCAAGAACAGTGGTATCTGCTTCAAGAACAGTGGTACCTCCATACCTTCTGTCTTGTATATGCAATATACCCACAGAAATTTGCCCCTCCCCCCATTTCCCATACAATATTACACTGCAAGCAGGCTATGGTACAAACCCACGTATAACTTTGGTATAAACGCACACAATTCGGCGTTTATACCAAAGTTTATAACCATAGTCAGCTGCCAGGACAAAATAAACCATCAGTTAGCTAACCACGAAGAAGTTGGGGGAAAAAAAAAAACAAAAACCAAAAAATTTGTGCGCAACTATTCTCCACTGACTTAACGTAAACAGTAAAAGAGGTGTATTGGACACAAGGTTTAGTTGTCTTACATGCTACGGTATCCATAAATATAACTTTCAACTCTCCGTAGATAAGGAAGATAAAGGGGATAGCAAGGCTCACGCCTCTGCTGATATGGCTGGTGATAGCACACAGCACTCCCACTGCCAGGTAGGAGAGCGACGACATCAAGAAGGAGCAAATTAACATAGTGCCCCACATCTCTGCGGAGATAACAAACATATGGTTTCCGCCATTCCCTCCAGGTATATACTAACCTGAAAAACAGCTATACGATTCCATCATAAAGATCGCCATGGTATAGCAGCCTTACCAAACAGGGTGACCCGTACGCACGTGCGATAGCATGAAGCTCCTCCCACATTCCTATCACTTTGCATATATGTATCCCCCTGCAGACAAAGGACGAATATTTTAGTTTGAAGTTGCGTTGGCGCGTACAGCAGTCATGTCAGAAGCGGCAAAATCATTCAAGGTAATTCATGAGTGAAGGGAAAGGATCATTTAAAGAATAGGAACAAAGTGTTTGTACGATATCTTGATTGCTTTTGTAGCGCGGGTGCATCACACTTTCCTACCCTTTTCGTAACAGAATAAGCTACCACTCTTGGCCAAGGCGCACTACAACAACGTGGCCGAACGACCCGATGAATTATCGTTTCGGCAGGGGGATACGATAAAAGTCCTGAATATAGACCACAATGGCCAGATAGACTGGTGGCTCTGCGAGCTCCGGGGGGTGACGGGCATGGTCCCCGCCAACTACCTTGACGTTTTCCACTCCTCGGGACCGGGCTACGACACCTACGACGTACCCCGGAGTAACGTCGTCTCTCCACACTCTGTCCACTCGACGCACACGGACGACGGGAAGGACATATACGATTTGCCTCCCGCCGACGCAAGCGCTTCGGACCAACCAGACTACGACCAGCCACCTACCGAAGCGCCCGACTACGACAGACCACCAAGTCAGAACCGCTCCTCGACCAAGTCCCCACGCGGCAGTTCACGTCTCTCGCAGGTGTCCCAGTTGTCGAACGGTTCCATTTACGACCTACCCCCTGAACAGAAAGACTACGACATCCCGAAGTCTAACCCTTCGGTTAAGCGAGTGAACAGCGAAGAAGACGAACAGAAGAGCGCGAGTCAGCGGCACTCGCTCCAAGCGGTCGACATCGATGCCGTGAACGACGAAGAGGCCGACGACATGCTCTCGGACTACAGGCGCCTCGTGTCGACCACGTACGAAACCCTGTTTCAGAGCGTGTATGGCCCGGATGCCTACTGGGGCACGGATAACAAGGCGCGGCGGATGGACACGCTCCAGAGGACCGTGACAGCTGCCAAGTACTTCGATAAGGCGCTGACAGCTCTCCTCGGATTCGGCAAGGGCGTGACCAACACCCTCGAAACCTGCTCCGACGCCAACTTCAAGAAGAAGTTTAGCAGCGCGCACCAGGCACTCTTGGAGAAGCGCCAGACGATTCTGGACAAGATAGACGCGTTGTGCATGGAAAACGAGACCCTCACCGCAACGGTGAAGTCGCTGCTAGAGTTGGCCCGCACCATCCCCTCTGCCTCTACCGAGTTTACCGTCCTGGTGCAGGCAAATAAACCCCTTCTGTTCAAGGGGACACAAAAAATCTCACTTCCTGTGATAACGAAGCATGAGGTTAAGACAAGGCCCTTGCCTGAGTTGCCACTTCCTCCGAGGAGTGGCGAGAATACAACAGGAGACTTTGTGGATGACTACGCTTCCATAGCAACCGACGAGAACCCCAACCCTGAACCGGCGGACGAAGTCGAAGCCCTTGCCAATTCGCCCGACGATCCCAACTCGGAGAGCAATAAAAAGAAACGAAACCCCACAGACGACCTCCCCCCGCTGCCTTTTGCCACCCTACCGCGCCCACCAAAGGGCATCAAACCCAGCCAGAAGTCGCCCCAATTACCCCCTCAGCACCATCAGCAGGAGCACTCTGCACCTCCATCTCTGCAGCCACCACCATCACAACAGCAGCAGCTGCCACCATTCCACCAGCAGACCCTGCATGCCAGAAACAATAGGGACTCGTTAGACTATGACGTTGTTGATGGGGGGCAAGGGACGACTCCTCCCCGAGCCGCCCCGGCCCCGAGCCCCACGGTGGTGCGCCCTTCCAACAAGATCAGGAAGGGGAGCCTCGGAAGCTCGTCGACTAGCTCGGACGAGAACATCAGCTCCACAAGTGCCACCAGCGTTAACAAGATAGAGAGTCCCTACGGGCGCCCAGTTACGAACAGACATACCAATAGTGGTGCGACCCAACCTCCTCTGAGGCAGGAGGACAGAGACCTGTTGGAGAGGTTCAGCCAGCAGATGGAACTGATCATTCCAAACCTCAAAGAAACGGTGGACACCTTGGTGTTGTGCCTTAAGGACAGCGAACCGCCGAAAGACTTTGTTAACAAAAGCAAACTGACAGTGGTTGCTGCATACAAACTAGTTTACATTGGTGATGCCCTATGTCAGAAAATTCTTCACAACGATACCAAAACGGCTATCTTAACTTCCAGTAACCGTTTAACAGACGTTGTTAAAGCACTTGTTTCGGACACAAAAACCGCAGCTCTCCAGTATCCTAGTGTTCTTGCAATGGAAAAGATGTCTGACTCGTTGAGAAAATTGTTTCCAACTGCTTTGGAGGTTATCAATACAGTGAAGACCCGCGCGTCTTGCTAACTTTTAGCGACGTGAATTCATCTTTCTTTCCAACCGTGTGCTTATGTTGATGTCTGGAATGTATATAGTTTTGTTGTTCTTGTCTTACATTCTTTCCTCTCTGATTGCAACACAATAATATATTTCCGACCGGAATTAATAAAGAATTTTTTTTTTTTTTTTCAAAAAGTATGGCGGGCGCCTACTACTGTGTATTAGTGCAATCCATGATAGCGTTACTCCTGTTTGGAACCCTGTGTAGCACTGTTACGTGCAAGACGACGACGCTCAGTCTGGATAAGACTCTGGTATTTGGCCCTGGAGTTAACCCGAAGCAAGGTCAACTGCCTCTTACTGTCTTCTACATTCAAGCCCGCGACAAAGATGGCAATAAGTTTGGTGGCGTCATTTTGTTCTGCACACAATTCACAACGCAAAAATGTTTTTTCCCTCATTTTATTCACGCAACTTAACTTTGCACGTATGCATCAAACACACACACACACACACACACACACACACACACACACATCCGCTCACCACACAACACACCACAACATGCATCACACCGCATATGGCAGCTATACAGACGTGACAACCGACACGTTTGAGGTGGCTCACAATGACCCTTCAGGCAGAACATTTCGAATGATGGAAAAATACAACCTTGGAGGCGGTCTGATAGCTTACGTGTGCCGATTCCACAGTGACCACCTGACCCTCACCCTCTCAATAACCCATAAAGGGAAGCATGTGGCCCAGTCCCCATACCAGTTGAGAAACGTCTTCTCAGAGTACTGCAATTGTCCATACCGCACACCACAGCAGTGGCTAAGCGAGTTTGAGTGTCCTGCATCAGACCCTCAAATATTGGCAGACTTGGAGCCATTCAAGTCCGGTATCAATGTGTCTGAGTTGTCAGAGAGGGGTGCCAAGGAGTATGATGGTTGGTCCTTCATTCACTACTCCATCATAGGAAACAAGGCATGCAAGGAGGCTATTAGCTTAATACTCTGCTATGAATGCTAATTAATTGAGGTTATCTCCGGTTTGATTGCTTTCTGTTTGTGTGTTGTTTTGGGCCTTTTTGGTGTCTGTCGCTCTGTGTGGTTGCTGAATAGTGCCCCTCCAATAAGAATTTGGCCATTCTGCCATGGAATGAACCTGTAACAACACAGTTGGTACTTTGAACCATTCATATATTATCTCCAAAGCAGAAGGGTCCTCGTTCATCTCTGTTCCTTCTTTTCATCCTCCTCCCATCCCCTCCCCTCCTCCTTCTGTACTATGTTCATGCATACGCACTTATAATGGCAGCAGCAAATGGTTTCCTTATTGCAGCTTACATGTACATTATCCACCTGTCTTACTGCAGCTTTATCGGCGCAAGTTTGGCACCATCACTGACTTCAAGTTCCTCTCAGATATGACTCTGCTTTCTGTCCTCCATAAGGTGAGAGGGTCACTTTGTAACATGCTTCCACCAACAGGACAAGACAGTTGACCTGAATGACATGACCTTCTGGTGGCCATCATACCCTTCTGGTGGCCATTATACCCTTCATTAGTTGTGGTAGCCCTCCCCTCCTCCCTTCATTAGATGAGTTGTGTCAAATGCCTCATCAGGTTCATGGTGGTCTTGTTGCACTAGCTGTTGCTCCCATCTTGTTCACATCTGTCAGAAGGTGTCTTTGTTAGACAGAGGCTGTGGGGAGACCTGCGGAAGGGATTATAGGGTGGAGATACCTTGTGTTGGCTTTGCTATGTGTCTTTCTGTCCCCAACTAAGGGGTTGTATAAGGGGGGTGTGATTCATTCATCACCTTCCCTATACGCTTGTGCTAACAAAGTTACCAACACTTAGAGAGAGGTGAGAGAGAGGTGAGAGAGAGGTGAGAGGAGATGTGTGTGTGTGTTGCAGACTGTGCCACATCGACACTCCAGCAATACCAGTCACGTACAGATTTGCATGTCCACACGTAAACATGCACATGCATTAAATATTGCACACACTTGCACACACGCATATGTCACATAAATGCACACACGCACACACACACACACACACACGCACACACACACACACACACACACACACACACACACACACACAAACACACATACACACCACAAAGGTGTATACATTCTTTGTTGATTGGTATTTACCCACATGCCCACACTTTATGCATTCTCGTAAGGTGACAATCACCTCTCTTCATCAAGTCCAACAGTCCACAAAAGTCTGAGCCAATGCTTAAGACTGACTGGTTAACCATCACATTCTTATGAACTGTTCTCCTTGTGTATCAGAATGTGCCTGGGTGTACACACAATAGACATCACAGGGGAGTAGGCACAACATTGTTCATTGTCTGCTGGTGTGCACATACACATGTGTATGCAAATGTTTGGGTGGGGTGGGTCTGGCAAGCAGAGAGCTGCTGAAAACAATGTATCAACATTGTATGACATTTTATTAAAACGTGTACTATATACACACAGGTGACTTGTTTTCATGGATTAATCTGAGTTGATATACATGTACATAGGTACCAGTTAGGTACCAGTTAGGTACCAGTTAGGTACCAGTTAGGTACCAGTTAGGTACCAGTTAGGTACCAGTTAGGTACCAGTTAGGTACCAGTTAGGTACCAGTTAGGTACCAGTTAGGTACCAGTTAAGGTACCAGTTAAGGTACCAGTTAGGTACCAGTTAGGTACCAGTTACGTACCAGTTAGGATCGGAAAGTTATTTTATTTTATTTACTAGTGTGACAGACACTGTACTGTACTGTACTGGGGGTGGTGGTGGTGGGGTGGTGGGGGGGGGGGGGGTGCTCATTGGCTGAACATAACTGTAGTGCTGCTAAGACAGTTGTGTTAGGGGAGAAACTATAAGTCTCATTCACTCCCCCTCATCCCAACATCACTCCCTCAATCCCTCACTTAGGTACGTCTACCAGACATGGAGCTAATGGTGAACTTAGGGGACTGGCCCATGAACACAAAGTCTCGTCACCCTTATCCTGTCTTTTCATGGTGTGGGTCTGAGGGAACACGAGACATAGTGTGGCCTACTTGGGACCTGATGCGATCAACCATCACAGGGATGGATAGGTGGGCAGTGTGTTTGTGTGTATGTGTGTGTGTGTGTGTGTGTGTGTGTGTGTGTGTGTTTATATGTACATGTGCATGCATATATACATAGTTTGCATCTATATGTGTGGCGAAACTGGTGTGTCTATGTGTGTCATGTGTGTATGTGTGTTGTGTGTGTATGTTGTGTGTGTATATCGTGTGTACGTGTGTTGTGTGTGTACGTGTGTTGTGTGTGTATATCGTGTGTATGTGTGTTGTGTGTGTATATGTGTGTGTGTATGTGTGTGTGCATGTGTGTGTGCATTCCATACCTCTGTTTGTCAGCTGTAGACCACTAGACTTGGGGGTGAATGTATGGGCTGTATATTAGATTAGCTGTGGGCTTGATACTGCCCTTATTTATGGTACAGGCTCATTATGGTATGGTATGGTGGTACAGGGTATTGGTGGGTACAGGCTAATGTATGGTATTGGTGGGTACAGGCTAATGTATGGTATTGGTGGGTACAGGCTAATGTATGGTATTGGTGGTACAGGGTATTGGTGGGTACAGGCTAATGTATGGTATTGGTGGGTACAGGCTAATGTATGGTATTGGTGGGTACAGGCTAATGTATGGTATTGGTGGTACAGGGTATTGGTGGGTACAGGCTAATGTATGGTATTGGTGGGTACAGGCTAATGTATGGAGGCTATGGTACGGGTATGTTAGTAATGGAGGCTATGGTATGGGTATGTTAGTAATGGAGGCTATGGTACGGGTATGTTAGTAATGGAGGCTATGGTACGGGTATGTTAGTAATGGAGGCTATGGTACGGGTATGTTAGTAATGGAGGCTATGGTACGGGTATGTTAGTAATGGCATGGTGAGTGTATGAGACACTAGCTTCTTTATACAATCTCTGGCTGTGGGGTCATTAACCCTTCTGTCTCCAGCTGTGGGGTCATTAACCCTTCTGTCTCCAGCTGTGGGGTCATTAACCCTTCTGTCTCCAGCTGTGGGGGACATTAACCCTCTATCACCAGCTGTGGGGTAATTCACCCCTCTGTCTCAGCTGTGGGGTCATTAACCCCTCTGTCTCAGCTGTGGGGTCATTAACCCCTCTGTCTCAGCTGTGGGGTCATTAACCCCTCTGTCTCCAGTTGTAATAATGGAGTATGCCCGTAATTCCAAACAAGGCTTAATATGGCTTCTGCATCAGTTTGCACTTTGATTTCCATGTGTATTAGGGTTGTCTGTGTGTGCATGTGTGTGTGTGTGTGTGTGTGTGTGTGTGTGTGTGGTTTGTGCTGTGTAGGGGGAAAGCCATCCCATAAACCATCCCATAAACAGAGTGGTAGGCAAGGCAGACAGGTGACAGCATAAACCTAAATCCTCTATATGGGACTAGCTACAGGCAGGGCGTTGTCTGGTTCCCTGGGTAACATCATTACAAGTTTGGCCCAATTTTTGAGGGGGTGGGGTCACTCATCTTTGCATCAACACCACCTTTGCAGGGTTTCGCTGACCATCATGTGGACACAGCAGGGCAGAGCCATCCCCTGGGCAGAAAGGGCCCCCAAAGCGTTCTTCCGTGGGAGGGACAGCAACCAAGCCAGGTTGGACCTGGTGCAGCGCCACCACAGGGACACGGAGAACTATGACGTTGGGCTGACCAACTACTTCTTCTTTCCACACAAGGAGGAGCTGTATGGTCCAGTTGCCAGCTATGTGGGGATGAGCAGCTTCTTTAAGGTTAGTGTAACCGTGGTAACAAAGAGATCCCTCCCAATCTTGTTTGTTCTGTTTATTTTTGAAGTAAGGGGAGGCGAGAAGTAAGGGAAGTTGAGTAAGGGGAGGTGAGGGGTAAGGGGAGGTGAAGGGTAAGCAGAGGTGAAGGGTAAGCGGAGGTGAAGGGTAAGCGGAGGTGAAGGGTAAGCGGAGGTGAAGGGTAAGCGGAGGTGAAGGGTAAGCGGAGGTGAAGGGTAAGCGGAGGTGGGGGTAAGGGAAACTGAGGAGTAAAGGGAGGGGAGGTGGGATAAGGGGAGGGGAAGTGGAGTAAAGGGAGGGGAAGTGGAGTAAGGGGAGGGGAAGTGGGGTAAGGGTAAGGGGAGGTAAGGGTAAGGGGAGGTGAGGGTAAGGGGAGGTGAGGGCAAGGGGAGGTGGAGTAGTAAGGAGGTGGATAAAATGGAAATGGTATTTTAGTCTTTTAAAAAATGAAGTACTGGAATGAGGTGTTCACACACCTGTGTGGCTTCTATTCTCTATATATTCCATAATATAAGCCCCACTTGCATTAATTAAAAAATGGCTTGTATTTAAACATGCATATCTTCGTAACCGTGAGTGTTTTGCATAACTTTTTTCAAAATGATGTAACAGCAGTATCATCGTATTTTCTGAAATGTGTTCACAGTGATGGAGATATGATCATTTAAAACATGAGTATTTTTTTAAATAGGGGTGGAGGGGGGGGGGGGGGGGGAGGGCTTTTATGATTCTTTGGAGCAGTAGTAGAGGGTACCACACCTGGGGGTCTGTACTTGGGGGGTCTGTACTTGGGGGGGTCTGTACTTGGGGGGGTCTGTACTTGGGGGGGTCTGTACTTGGGGGGTCTGTACTTGGGGGGTCTGGCATTGTGTACCACGGCCTGATGTGTGAAATCAGGTCACCTTCTTTGGGTGCACACCTGTGATATGAGGCCATCTTCTCTGGGTGCACACCTGTGTGAAATGAGGCCACCTTCTTTGGGTGCACATCTGTGAAATGAGGCCACCTTCTCTGGATACACACATGGGATAGGATGCCACCTTATGAATTTTGATGTAATTGTGTGTGTGTGTGTGTGGCAACATGCATGCAACATGTGAGTGTTGTGTATGTGGGGCTACTGTGTGTATGTGGGGCTACTGTGTGTATGTGGGGCTACTGTGTGTATGTGGAGCTACTGTGTGTATGTGGAGCTACTGTGTGTATGTGGGGCTACTGTGTGTATGTGGGGCTACTGTGTGTATGTGGAGCTACTGTGTGTATGTGGGGCTACTGTGTGTATGTGGGGCTACTGTGTGTATGTGGAGCTACTGTGTGTATGTGGAGCTACTGTGTGTATGTGGAGCTACTGTGTGTATGTGGGGCTACTGTGTGTATGTGGAGCTACTGTGTGTATGTGGAGCTACTGTGTGTATGTGGAGCTACTGTGTGTATGTGGAGCTACTGTGTGTATGTGGAGCTACTGTGTGTATGTGGGGCTACTGTGTGTATGTGGAGCTACTGTGTGTATGTGGAGCTACTGTGTGTATGTGGAGCTACTGTGTGTATGTGGAGCTACTGTGTGTATGTGGAGCTACTGTGTGTTTGTGGAGCTACTGTGTGTTTGTGTTTGTGTGCCAAATCATTCACACAGGAGACACTCGTACATTCCTATTGGATGAGGTACACACAATATCCACAAGCTTACATGCTATATTGATGAAGCCATCTGTTTATTTACATTTGTAAAAGAGGTCTATTTTAAATTGTTGAGTGGTAGAAGGTGCTATTTTTCACCTTCTGTTTGCGGTTACATCATGCATACACACATGCGCACACCTACACACATGCACACACACCTACACACATGCACACACACCTACACACTTGCACACACCTACACACTTGCACACACCTACACACATGCACACACACCTACACACATGCACACACACCTACACACATGCACACACCTATACACATGTACACACATGCACACACCTATACACATGCACACACACCTACACACACCTATACACATGCACACACACCTACACACACCTATACACATGCACACACACCTACACACACCTATACACATGCACACACACCTACACACATGCACACACCTACACATGTGCACACCTACACACATGCACACACACCTACACACATGCACACGTACACACCAGTACAAGTATCAGCTCAACATCGATGGTACGGTAGCGGCCTATCGCCTTCCCTTCCTGCTTGCCGGAGGATCGCTGGTCTTCAAGCAAGAGTCTGAATACTATGAGCACTTCTACCACAAGCTGTTGCCGTGGAAACATTACGTTCCCCTGCAGAAAAGCCTCAATGACCTGCCGGAGAGGCTAAAATGGGCAAAAGAGCATGATGCTCAGGTATGTGACCGTATTTGACCCAAAAGTAGTTAACTATTTGAGGCTTGTGTGTGTAACTGCTCTAGTGTTGGATGGTCTCATTGGTATGTGAGAGGCTTGTGTGTGTAACTGCTCTAGTGTTGGATGGTCTCATTGGTATGTCGGGACACTGCATTCCATCCTTAATGGACTCCTGCTGCCTGCTTGCCTTCTTTTTCTGGAGCCCTCTGTGTCTTATTTTGAACAAGATATAGCACTTCAGATTTTTGTTACATGTATGATACTGTTGTCTGTGACATTGACTTCCTACTCCTACTCCTCTCCCCCCCCCCCCCCCCCCCCCCCCCTTCTCCTCTTCCCCTTCCCTTGTCTTCTTCCCCTTCCCTTGTCTTCTTCCCCTCCCCTTCCCTTCTCCTCTTCCCCTCCCCTCCCCTTCCCTTCTCCTCTTCCTCCCCTTCTCTTCCCCTTCCCTTGTCTTCTTCCCCTCCCCTTTCCTTCTCTTCCTCCCCTCCCCTTCCCTTCTCCTCTTCCTCCCCTTCTCCTCTTCCCCTTCCCTTCTTTCTCATCCTTCTGTTGTTCCCCGCATTAGGCCAAGGAGATTGGTCAGAATGGAGCACAGTTTGTCCAAGACCACCTGCTACCCCAGCCAATATTTTGTTACATCGTGAGCCTTCTAACGGTATGAGCATATCAGCTTATGTACTAACCTTACAAGTAGCCTGTCTCACGGTGTAGGAATTGTAATACGATTCCTTGGGGAATAGTAAAATACTGTTCCTTCTCTCCTCCTCCTCCTCCTTCCTCCCTCCATTGCCCTCTGCTGGTTGTGGCTGTCTGGGGGTCTCTGTACATTCCGTCCTAATCCTTGGTTATATGTTCATACATTCATAATTTTACAGAATGCAGGGAAGTTTTTTTATTATGATATCTACACCACTCGGCTAACAGTCAACTCTTGTATCTCTATAGTGTGGGGAGGGAGGAAAGAGGGCAGGGTTATGTGCCTATTTGGGGGGGGGGGGGACTATCTGTGCCTAAAAGAAAGAGCTATCCTGAATATTATGATCTTGTGTAGAGGAGACATGGATGACTTTTTGAGGCCCTTTGACCCCCCTCTTTTTAAGGTTTGGGCAAGATGTACTAACCCCACACACCCACCCCACCCTGCCCCCCTCCCACACACCCACCCCACCCTGCCCCCCCCCCCCCACACACACACAACCCACACCCTCTCCACCTGAAAAGTCAAATGATAGCAGTGTCCCTCCCTGCCTTGTCAGTGAAACCATATTTAGCAAACAATGCAGGCATTTTGTGGGTTTGATGGTCTATCAAATCACCAATCCATACATGAAGGTAGGCCTTGAATGGTAGGAGTGTCTTCTCATGGCAATGCAATAAGTCCTGTAGCATCCTTATAAGTGCACCCTTGCAGCCACAGCTGCAGCCAATCAGGTGATGCTAAGCAACAAACAGTCCCCAGGCCTACCCATACTGGCCACTGGGCTGTACTGGACCTATATGTACTGGGCCATACTGGACCTATATGTACTGGGCCATACTGGGCCTATATGTACTGGGCCATACTGGACCTATATGTACTGGGCCATACTGGACCTATATGTACTGGGCCATACTGGGCCTATATGTACTGGGCCATACTGGGCCTATATGTACTGGGCCATACTGGACCTATATGTACTGGGCCATACTGGGCCTATATGTACTGGGCCATGCTGGGCCTATATGTACTGGGACATACTGAACCTAATGGGCACAGCTATTCATCCACACACACACACACACACACACACACACACACACACGTGGGATGTGAACGGTCAGTCAGTATGTGGCAATGTGGCATGCTACAAATTTGCTGCTCATAAGCATACGTGCCCAATTGGGGGTAGCACAGCCTGGGTGATGGAAAACCCAAATATGGTGCCAATTATGGTGTAAAGGGTACCATTATGGTGCCAATTATGGTGTAAAGGACACCCATTATGGTGCCAAGGGTGCCAATTATGGTGTAAAGGACACCCATTATGGTGTCAATGGTGCCAATTATGGTGTAAAGGACACCCATTATGGTGCCAAGGGTGCCAATTATGGTGTAAAGGGTGCCAATTATGGTGTAAAGGACACCCATTACGGTGCCAAGGGTGCCAATTATGGTAAAAGGACACCCATTATGGTGCCAAGGTTGCCAATTATGGTGTAAAGGGTACCATTATGGTGTAAAGGGTACCATTATGGTGCCAATTATGGTGTAAGGGACACCCATTATGGTGCCAAGGGTGCCAATTATGGTGCCAAGGGTGCCAAAGAGCACCCAGTAGTGTTTCATGGCAGGCTGCTTCCCTTTCAGGAGTATGCCAAACTTCAGGTGGGGACTCCTACACTCTATCCTGATATGGAGGAGGTTCATCCTGAGACGACCCATCACTGTACCCACATCTGCCAGGTGTGTGTGTGTGTGTGTGTGTGTGTGTGTGTGTGTGTGTGTGTGTGTGTGTGTGTGTGTGTATGTGTGTGTGTGTGTATGTGTGTGTGTGTATGTTTGTGTGTGTGTGTATGTTTGTGTGTGTGTGTATGTGTGTGTGTATGTGTGTGTGTGTATGTGTGTGTGTGTGTGTGTGTGTGTTTGTGCTATGCACATAAAGCTTTGACATACAATATATCCTTCCCCCCTCCTCCCATCCCTCATAATAAATATTCTCTGCTCCAGGGTGTACAGCATGATGAACTATGAGATGATTGGTCACAAGTACCAATGGATTTACTAGAGCTGCCTGCTATATATATCTCTCTATCCATTTTTAAAAATAAATAGCAGTCTATATAGATACGTGTAGTCTGATCTGGAAGCTGTACATGTGTGTGTGTATACATTGATGATGCTGATGGTGTAATAACATTTGCTTTATTGCACTACTAATGGAAGTGGTTAATCAAAATAGTAGCCAGGCAGTTGTGCTCAGAGTACACATGTTTGTTTGCTAGGTGGCTGTACGATAGGAAATGCAATTTTATCATACTTTTATCTATCCATACAATCAAAATTGTAAAAACAATCTCTGACCAACCGATTGTTATAAAATTATGCATAACTATCATTACAGCAAAAAGGATATTATATTTTTAAAAATCTTCCAAAGTTGATGCATACAATGAAAAATGTGTATGTATAATTAAAAATTCAGTCAATTATTTCTGCGTGGTTTCACACAACATATAAGGCACCATCACACATACACCAACCAGCAAAAGGCCTCAGAGATGGCCCCCGAGTTGTTATACATGTAGGACAACCCAATCAGGAGATAAGTGAGATAATGTTATGGGTCTCACTTCCTCATGTGAAATGTGATTAAAAATATAATATGGGACAGGATCTGCGAAAATGGCACATTGCTATATTTATATATAAGTTATAAAAATGACTCACGTTTGAATCGCTATAACTTCGGAACGGTAAACGCTATTGACTTCCTATTGTCAACGCTTCATACGACACCATTTCTATACGGTAGAATAGATTTTGGGGTCTTGCATTAGCTTCGTGAATTAGACATTCAATGTATGGGAGGCGAGTGCCTAAATCATTGTGAATATTATACATGTTATAAGAATACAAGGACTAATTATTTTGGAATGGTACAAAATTTGGAATGATGCGTTTGGTAGCAGTCATACATAGCATGTTTAGGAACATGACTCCATTTGGAGGTACCTGTGTGGTGTACCTACATCCTTACATCACGATAAATCCGAGCAGGGACGCTGTTACAGAATTAGTGTTCCAAAATTTTTACCATTCCAAAATAGTTGGCCCTACGGTATAAATGACAATGCACACTGATAACTAGCAGTTAAGCTTTAAGAAGGGACCCACCTGGAGAGGAGAGGATTGCTCCCCAAATGCAGGTTGTACCTACTATACAGCTAACACAGCACAGCTGATTTTGTTTTACCCGATGTTATGTGCCTATCATTGTCACATGAGACACCCCCTCCCCCCCCCCCCCCCCTTTCTGGGGCAAAGTCAGGATTAGGTGGGGATTTGACATGTGAATACCATTACTGCACATGCCATTTGCCATCGTTGGGGCATTATTTGACCTCTACCACATGCATGCAGAAGCTTGTGATTTGACCAGTTATAAACCACCATATACGGGCTATTTGATTTAATAAAGGTCAAATCCCTCCTAACACCCCAGGGAGGGGGTCTCACGTAACAATGACAGGCGCATTATGGCAAGACAGGAGGCAGGCATTTTAAATGAGTCCATGGCTTCCTTTCCCCAAGCAACGTAGGACTGCAACAGAACACCAGCCCAAGGTACTGCACTTGGGGTCATCTCAGTCATCAGTACATAAGGCGGCTGCCCCAGCTAACAATCCCGCTACTGATAAAATTTTAGGATTTAGCGGTGATGTCACTGAGATGTCAAAGGCAGTGGGTTTACCAAGGGCCCAGTTGGGTAGCAAAATGTCTGCAGGGCGTGACCTTCACGCTCAAACCCATGGGCTCTACGGCAAGTCTCCACCAACACATTGTGTAGTTGGTTGTGGCGGGTGACCGACCACATCTCCTTTTTTGCACATTGTGGCATGGTGACCAAGGGGATCTAGTGCACTGTTTGGACATAGGGCACACTGGGAACCATTAGAGGTGTCCAAACCAAGCCACCACTTGATGGCTACCTGGAATACCGAGTGAATACCGAGGGCTCAAGACCCTCAGAAGGGACCACAGACAGCCATGAAGCAGCATGCAGGGATGAGACAGACAACAGGCAAGCCTTATTAGCAACAGAAGAAGCAATCAGGAGGTGGTTGAAGAGAATCTTGCTTGAAAGATGTTTTTGATGGAGATGAAACTAAAGCTTCAGTCTGAATTGCATCAGGGAGATACAAATTCATTGTGGTTGGAAGTGGAGCCATAACCAGAGGAGCATAAAGATGCAATGGATGCTGCAGGCGAGTGATGGGACAGAGACCTCATGTCCAATCCTCTGCTGAGCCTGCTGCCAGGAGGCAACATCTGTTGTATCAACTGCGAAAAATATCTATGAACATCATCAAAAAGCAGGAGAGAAACCATAACAAGTGGAGGAGTGGCACGGGCTAGATGTGCAAGCTGACAGAGCCCACCATATAGCAACCTGAGGGCCCACTGCACCAACTTCTTCAAGTCTTTCAAACAGGGGTCTTGCCTCAAACCCAGAAATCATCACCTATGGAAATTCCCATGTTAGGATTGCGAGTCTGCTTCATGTCAGATGGAAACAAGGTCAGATCACTTCGGCTAAAGAGCTCACATTTAGACATATTCACAGAAAGGCCAAGTGATGGACCAATATCTCTTTGATCAATGCCAGTGGTCTATGTACTGCAGATATGGGACCAGCCAGCACTTCCATCATGATACCAGGCATGAAATTCAAGATTGGAAATGCGATATTTGTACAAATATAAACCTAAGACAGAGGACCAAGAGGAGGAGGAGCCTTCACATCTTCATCATGGCATCTAATTATAAACTCCTATAGGGCAAGGTCTTAAACCAAAGTCCACTTGTGATATCCATGAATGTAACTTTAGAATTAAAAAAAGCACAGGCCTAAATAACACAAAGGGGAAAAGGTTGTATTATTCCTTTTAAACAAACCCTTTTTAAATATAAAAGACAACTTCTCCATCCCTAATTAGAGCACAAAACAGATAATATTAAATTGTCACAATTTCAAGGGAAGGGGAAAGTGTGGCTTCCCAGCCAGGTACATAGTCTAATTCGCACTGCTAAGCTAAAGAAATAGAAAAAGCCCTAGTAGCTTGCAAAATTTTCTTTGAACTATTTGATTTCCTGTTCACATGAAACTACTAATACAATAAGCACAACAAATAAACACAATAGACACGAATTGCTGTCTAATAGTTAAAGCACACCACCATTTGCTAAAAACAATCAGCATAAAATTGTAATCTATATCAGCATGGCACTGAGAATCAAACCATCTTCATTACAGAGCAGCGTTAATTATTAACAGTGGAAATAATAAGATATTAACTTTTTTTTCTTTACACTGATATATAGCACAAAAGTACAACACAAAAAGGACACACTAAGTGCTGCAAACATGGCCATCTGATAATAATAATACTAAATATTAATGTGCAGTGTTATAACAAAAAGGAAGAAATTTAAAAAATGGAGAGATAGACGAGCAGAAGTACGGTAGAGAGACAGGAAGTGTGAAGACATGCATGCAAAAAAAAAAGTGCACACATGAGTTTAAAAAAAGAAAAGAAAAAGAAAATTTTAGCTCAAGTTTTGGGGAGGAGGCTGCTTAACGCTGGCCCTGTCGCTGGCTACTGATAAGAACTGCTGCATCAGCAGGGCAGGTTTGTGCTGCACGGCTTGGATGTGGGGCTTCTTGGCTGGACTACCCTCCATGGGGCTAGCCAAAAGATAGTCAGCTGTGCGCTTTCTGCTGCCAGCAAGGGCCTTCGTTATGTTTGAAAGGTCCTTTGAATTACGATGTCTCGTTTAATCAACAATGAGCACCACTTCGAACAGTACCAACACATACCATGTTTGAACTCTTGCCTATGATGAATGTTTTAGCAGCAGAAGTTACTGGGGGCAACTCGAACCCTGCTGAACGATGGAGATGGGGAAAGAGAATAGGAAATGTAAACACACAGCTTCAATGCATACGCATTCAAGCCTCACCAAAAAAGAGGAAACTATTACATCATTACATGTGGGCAGATAATTATTTTAAAAGATAGTTTCCACACACACCTTTATAAGGTGATATAAAAATGTTCAAATGCTTAGCCAGCTTGCGTGGAGAGGGACTAGTCTTGCGAATGATGGGTAATGGAGACAGCGTGGGAGCACAAACTGTCTGCTGGAGTGTTGGGATTGGCATGGGGAGGAGCAAAACATGGTGCTGAGTCTGTGACCTGGCTCATGCAGGATGGGACTTACATCGGGCTCACTGGGGGAAAACCTCAGAACGTAATCCTTCACCAGCCCGATGAAAACCTGTGGGGGGCAAAAGGGAACTCAATTAGTCCTCACAAACATATGCACATACATACATACATACACACACACACACACACACACACACACACACACACACACACACACACACACACACACTCGTTACACCCATACCCACCTTATTATAGAACATGATGATGTCACCGCGGGAACCAACAGGCACATCAATATGATACAGAAGCTGTTCAATAGGTGTGGTACTGGCAGTGGTCTGCTCTGGTACATCGGGATCAGAGGGTTCTGAGGCAGGAGGAGGAGGAGGAGGAGGAGAGTGGGAAGAGGCATTGACAGAGCCAGAAGATGACCCTCTTCGAGGTCCGTTGTTCAACAAGACGTTACGATATACCTAGGGATTAGAAATTTAGTGAAGGGCTATATAAGGCTTGCAATATATAATCAGAGTACAATAACCAAAGCCCCACCACTTTACTCCTTCCTGCAAGGAATACGCCCACTCTGTACTTACATGACTCTTGGCCTGTGGTTGGTGTCTGTACTGTCTCATGATCTCCTGAAATGTGATTTCAAGTCTAAGGACCTGAGGAAGTGTGGCATAGTGCAGTCAGTGACTTAAGTGAGGTCTATTCTTTATACTATTTTGATCGCACAATTGTGGTACGATGTTGTGTATTTAATAGTACACACCTGGCATTAAGCTAAAGGTACTCTTTGGTATATCTGATTGTACACATCCCCGGTACTGTCATCACATTAAATACTTACTTTGGATAGAACATATACGGAACACATGATGAGCTGGTCCATGTGTCTGTCTCTCATCAGGTCTGGCGTCAGCTTCATCACATACTCAAAACAGGTCCAAATCCTGCAAGAAAAACATGATTGTGAGTACCTTTGACATGAGGTACCATCCCTCACATGATCATCTTCCCTCCTATCACCCTCCTCATCCTCCCTCCCCCCACACACACACTACAGCTCACTTTTGCTGTGTTTCACAAGGCAGAGCAAGCCTCTCACAGAGGTCCTTAATCCTCACAAACGCAAGTTGGTACACTTTGCGGTAGAACAGAGCCAGGGAACCAGAACGTTTTGGCTTTGGGGGGCTAATAATGGACACAGCCTGGGCAGGTCTAGACACGCTAGAGTTGGACTGGGGCCCCGTCACACCCGACTGGGCCGAGACAGCAAACTTCACCAATGGCGACATCAGCATGCTGTGGGTCTGGGGAGGAGAAATGGTGGGAAGGGAAGCCGCCGCCGCCTCCGGGTGATCCCCGCCCACGTGGTTAGTAGACCCCGCCCCCACATCAACAGAGGCAGGCTTGGGCACACTGGAAGGGTTGGGTTGATGAGGGATGGTCTGGGTACCAGCTGAGCTACTAATGGCAACCGTTATTGATGGGTTGCCTTGAGCCAAGTCTGGCTGAGAGGTGGTGGCAGGTGCAGAGGTGGGGGGCATCATTTGGAGTGCAAGAGAGGAGGTCACCTTGCCGAGAGGCGTTGCCATGACGCCCCCTATTTGGAGTGAGCCAGAGGGCTTGGGGGCAATGGCCCTCGGAGCCATCTTGGAAGGTGCGGTCATCTTCCTACCGGAGGGAGCACTGCCGGGAGAGAAAAGTTGCCGACGGGCTCCAGACCCTGGGGACAGGATGTGGTCACTTGGTCCAGACGAGAGGGGTGAGTCTGGGGAGGAGAAGTGCAGAATACAAAATCAGCGTATATGAATGACTCCTCCCCCTCCTGGTCCCCCCCCCCCCCCCCCCCCTTCCCCCCTTACCTACATTATGCACATATTAAGTTGTTTGGCCCTTTTCCAGGGGTTGTGCCCACATCCTACAGATGTACTGGCTTTATTAATACTCATACATGTAGACATGTAGTGTCTGAACAGGTGTGCACACTATAGTCCATAACTTCCTCATCATGTTACTCCCTCCCCCAAGGAATACCAGATCAGGTCGTGGTTCATATACAACATACCCAAATATGGCATTGATTTATGACCTTAACCATACTTGAAACTGTTAAGTCCTTATTATGATTTGACGGCTTCATGTAAGAAGTGCTTATGAAGAATTTCATCTAGGAAATGACCTGTCTTTGTAGGTACTGACCAGATGGAAAGTGATTTTAAAAATTCAAAAGAACATTTGTATTACACCATCATTACATAACATGTGTTACATCAACACATGTTATTTGTGGCTAACGTAATGATAAAGTGTGAACCGTTTACTTCTTCATTTAGTGGAATTTTCCATCAGGTGAACATGATCTAAACGAATCCCAATGGTGGTGGCAGGCATCAAGGCCTATCTACCCCATCCCCAATGGTGGTGGCAGGCATCAAGGCCTATCTACCCCATCCCCAATGGTGGCGGCAGGCATCAAGGCCTATCTACCCCATCCCCAATGGTGGTGGCAGGCATCAAGGCCTATCTACCCCATCCCCAATGTTGGCGGCAGGCATCAAGGCCTATCTACCCCATCCCCAATGGTGGCGGCAGGCATCAAGGCCTATCTACCCCATCCCCAATGGTGGTGGCAGGCATCAAGGCCTATCTACCCCATCCCCAATGGTGGCGGCAGGCATCAAGGCCTATCTACCCCATCCCCAATGGTGGCGGCAGGCATCAAGGCCTATCTACCCCATCCCCAATGGTGGTGGCAGGCATCAAGGCCTATCTACCCCATCCCCAATGGTGGCGGCAGGCATCAAGGCCTATCTACCTCATCCCCAATGGTGGCAGCGGGCATCAAGGCCTATCTACCCCATCCCCAATGGTGGCGGCAGGCATCAAGGCATATCTACCCCATCCCCAATGGTGGCGGCAGGCATCAAGGCCTATCTACCTCATCCCCAATGGTGGTGGCAGGCATCAAGGCCTATCTACCCCATCCCCAATGGTGGCGGCAGGCATCAAGGCCTATCTACCCCATCCCCAATGGTGGCGGCAGGCATCAAGGCCTATCTACCTCATCCCCAATGGTGGCGGCAGGCATCAAGGCCTATCTACCTCATCCCCAATGGTGGTGGCAGGCATCAAGGCCTATCTACCCCATCCCCAATGGTGGCGGCAGGCATCAAGGCCTATCTACCCCATCCCCAATGGTGGTGGCAGGCATCAAGGCCTATCTACCCCATCCCCAATGTTGGCGGCAGGCATCAAGGCCTATCTACCCCATCCCCAATGGTGGCGGCAGGCATCAAGGCCTATCTACCCCATCCCCAATGGTGGTGGCAGGCATCAAGGCCTATCTACCCCATCCCCAATGGTGGCGGCAGGCATCAAGGCCTATCTACCCCATCCCCAATGGTGGCGGCAGGCATCAAGGCCTATCTACCCCATCCCCAATGGTGGTGGCAGGCATCAAGGCCTATCTACCCCATCCCCAATGGTGGCGGCAGGCATCAAGGCCTATCTACCCCATCCCCAATGGTGGTGGCAGGCATCAAGGCCTATCTACCCCATCCCCAATGTTGGCGGCAGGCATCAAGGCCTATCTACCCCATCCCCAATGGTGGCGGCAGGCATCAAGGCCTATCTACCCCATCCCCAATGGTGGTGGCAGGCATCAAGGCCTATCTACCCCATCCCCAATGGTGGCGGCAGGCATCAAGGCCTATCTACCCCATCCCCAATGGTGGCGGCAGGCATCAAGGCCTATCTACCCCATCCCCAATGGTGGTGGCAGGCATCAAGGCCTATCTACCCCATCCCCAATGGTGGTGGCAGGCATCAAGGCCTATCTACCCCATCCCCAATGGTGGTGGCAGGCATCAAGGCCTATCTACCCCATCCCCAATGGTGGCGGCAGGCATCAAGGCCTATCTACCTCATCCCCAATGGTGGCAGCGGGCATCAAGGCCTATCTACCTCATCTTTGGCTCATCTTAATTAGATGGTTGTGGATGGAGCACAGGTGCTTTATTGGTACAGTGTGCACACCTGTGCACACTGCTAGTACATATATATATACATGTTGAATGCTATGACATGGTTATTATTGACTATGATGTCAATTTTGATGTAGATAACATGCACGTGTGTATCAGAGCTATGTTCCCTTCCCCTAAGTCCTTTGTGCCCATACCATATCATCTACATGGTTGCATGGATTAAGAAGGTGAAGAAGAGACGGTTTGGAGTAGCCACGAGCTAATGCATGACAACCAGTGCGCTGTGCAGTATCCTTTTCGCATTATCCTTACATTGTGAACAGACACATACTTCTGCACACATCCCCCCCCTTTGTGGCTAATACACCTCTTCAAATTCATCGTTCTCAACTGAGTCTAGGTAGCTTGCTTCCATAGACAATGCACTAACGTTGCCTGCAATATTTTTTCATTCTCACTGGCTTGACACATCACCGAAGGTCCTGTACTATTTAATGAAATTCATCATATGGCTATATGGAAATACTCAAGATTGTTGGTTCCAATTTACGTTGTTGCAATATCTGGGTTAGTTCATGCACCCACCACCATATCTGGGTTAGTTCACGCACCCACCACCATATCTGGGTTAGTTCATGCATCCACCACCATGTCTGGGTTAGTTCATGCACCCACCACCATATCTGGGTTAGTTCATGCATCCACCACCATATCTGGGTTAGTTCACGCATCCACCACCATATCTGGGTTAGTTCATGCACCCACCACCATATCTGGGTTAGTTCATGCATCCACCACCATATCTGGGTTAGTTCACGCATCCACCACCATATCTGGGTTAGTTCATGCACCCACCACCATATCTGGGTTAGTTCATGCACCCACCACCATATCTGGGTTAGTTCACGCATCCACCACCATATCTGGGTTAGTTCATGCACCCACCACCATATCTGGGTTAGTTCACGCACCCACCATCATTTCACGCACTTATCTTTGCTGGTCTGACATGTTATCCCCGGTCCACTTCCATTGCAACACCTTCCATTTCGATTCCTAGCTAGATACCACTAAAATGGCCACCATGCAGGGGCACACTCACCCATGCACGTGTAAACACTCATAGAATAAAATGTCCTTTCCTTAATTGAAAAAATTCATGACTGCGTTTTTTTTTTTTCCGAAGCCAGCTGGAAATCTTTTTGGAAAGTCCTGAACCATGAAGAAGATGAAGGCCTTTAAACCATACTTAAATAAATCTAAGCCTGAAGGCCTAGCTCCTCCTGTAATCGTACAATGGGTCCTGGATGGGATATTGCATGGTTTTTGAGCTAAACACCCATACCACACCACTGAACCATGTATATTTAAAGGTACGTGTACATATTGCCCACGCGAGCTGATTTTGATACAATTAGTAAACTTAATAACTATATCTTACTATGTATATTTTATCATACACCCATCTACAAGTCTTTACTTGCATAATATACAAAATTGTGGATCACTGGTTATTAGGATTAGACCACCTCATACCACTGCCCTAGACCACCTCATACCACTGCCCTAGACCACCTCATACCACTGCCCTAGACCACCTCATACCACTGCCCTAGACCACCTCATATCACTGCCCTAGACCACATCATACCACTGCCCTAGACCACCTCATATCACTGCCCTAGACCACCTCATACCACTGCCCTAGACCACCTCATATCACTGCCCTAGACCACCTCATACCACTGCCCTAGACCACCTCATACCACTGCCCTAGACCACCTCATACCACTGCCCTAGACCACCTCATACCACTGCCCTAGACCACCTCATACCACTGCCCTAGACCACCTCATACCACTGCCCTAGACCACCTCATACCACTGCCCTAGACCACTCATACTACTTCCCATTACTCACCAAATCCCTTTCCAGGTGTTCTCATTGGTGGAAGAGGGAATGGAGAAGAAAGTGTCCGCAAGGAGCTAGGTGAAGAGGGGGCAACCTCTTCATAGCTTGGAACAGAACGAGCCGCATCAATCGCATCGAAAAATGGTGAATCTGATTTCCATGCTAGGTGACTCAAAACCATCTCCTCAACCTGACAAAGAAATCCAACTAATATGACAATGCAGCACATACCCCCAGCATTGCATACTGGTATAGATATATCAGGTATCACAAAAGAGCATACCCTATTTAGATGCTTCACAATGCCACGAGGGAATCCTTCAGAACTCGTTTCATATTCAGCTCGAATTACCACTTCAATAACACGGTAGAAATGGTACGCACTTATTCCATACAACTCCAGCACCCAAGGAAATGCCCTATGTGTTTTAAGTGCGAGTGTGTGTGTGTGTGTGTGTGTGTGTGTGTGTGTGTGTGTGTGTATGACAGGAAACCTTAACTATACACATTGACTGCAGGCAACACACATATGATCAGCACATTCTTCATACTACACATCACACCCACATCCCTCATCTTACACCCACATCTTACACACACACACACACACACACACACACACACACACACACACACACACATACCTGCTTTGATGGTTATATGAGTACAACACTATCTCCACACACAGTGCAAAGAGAGACTTGTGGAATACGTCATATTCCAACATTGCCTGGGACAAAGAGATTGAAAGGTAGGTAACCCCTAAAGATCACAGTGGCAAAACTACACACAGAGCCCCCCAAAAAACCCACAGATAGACCTTAAACCTTGTATAGACAGTGAAGAGGTGTGACCAAGGGACATGACCACACCCTTTCACACCCTCACCCTCAACACATGTGCGCACACACACACACACACACACACACACACACACACACACACACACACACACACACCTGCAGTGTACTGGCTGCACGACTGTCCATTGCCTTTTTCTTTTCCTCATCACTCACAATTCCATCTAGTAACTTGTAATACAGTGACTGGCTTAGTTTGAGGCGAACCTGACCAAACGTTTCCTGTGAGGCTTGGTTTTCCTGTAGGGCAAGGATAGACACACTATAAACACCTTCCTACGCTTCTCCTAACATTACATCATACCCACACAATCCATCCCAATATTTTACCACCCACACAAACCATCCCAACATTATAGCAACAGCCACACACCATTGCACCACACACACACACACACACATAACCCCTTTACAGTAACACACTGTGGCAGGACCATAACATACATATTTGAACTCCTCCAGAAACTGTTGGCTCATTGTGATCATTCGCTGTGATATCACAGGATAAGGATTGGTGGCACAGGAGCTATGGGGGAGGGGGTGGAATGGAGTGCCAAGCGGGGGAGAAGCAGGTGGATAACTTGTCTTCAAAGTAGAGCTGTATAAAATATCCCCCCCCCCCCCCCCCCTCCCCAAAATAATAATTAAAAACCCGGCCTTTGTCCCACAAGGACTTCTGAGTGGGGTGCTCAGACCTGTGAAGACACGTGCAAATGTTTCCTTCCCCATACACTCTCAGTACAGCCCAGCATCCACGCACACTGGTTACAATGCGATTCACAACTTTCTTAAATGTACCATTAAAACCAGACTTGAGAAGGAACATGCCAAAAAAAAAAAAATCACACCATTAAATTGTAAGGTCAGGTCTTATCAGTAAAGCAGGCCCACCACATATGCTCCCTCCCCCTGCCCCCCCCCCCACTAATTAGGTGAGGAAATGGGCCAACCTAAACGATTTGATGAGGTGCTCTGATGGTTCTGGGGGGCAACCATCCAGCAAGGTGCACAGCTGGTCAACAGTGTGGGCAGCATCTGAGATAGGCGTTAGCCTAGAAGAGGAGGAGGAGGAGGAGGAGGAGGAGGAGGAGGAGAAGGAGGGGGAGGAAGAAGAGGGCAATGAAGAAAGCTTGAAGTGGCCCATGCTTGCAGGTCTGTGTGCTGTGCGTGTTACTTACTTCGGCTCCTTGCCAGGTAAGTACTCTCTGCCCATTAGTGGTGTGCCAAACTGGACTTGTGGGGATCCCTAGTGAGGAAGGAAAGACATTAAAAAACCACCTGTGTGTGTGTGTGTGTGTGTGTGTGTGTGTCTGTGCATGCACGCAAAATTTAATGTTCCCTACACTTACCAGGTAGGAGGCGCCCATTAACCTGCGGAATACAGATAGAGGCAATTGATTAGGGGGTAGAGTAATGCCAAACCACTTCATTGCTCCTGCCCACCCTCTATTTATTAGACCAAAAAGATAGATAATGAATCTGATCAAGTACATGTAATGAAATCATTTGGAAGGTGACCCTGAATTTATGACACAGCAAACACCCTGAATCGAATTACACAAGCACTTTGAATACCATTACAACAATAGGTGGGGGAGAGGGCAAAAAAAAGGCATGCAGTGTTTGGTTCTGGCAGGCCTGAACAAGCCCACCAAAGGCACGCAGCTGTATCAGCAGCTTGGTGGGAGAATCATGAGGTGAGCACACTGAACACCAAGGGTGACAGGGACACACACACACAGACACACACACAGACACACACACACACAGACACACACACACACAGACACACACACACACACACACACACACACACACACACACACACAGCATTTTTACCTGGCTCCATTGGCTCCAAGGGGTGGTCTTGGGGGTGTGCCAATCTCCTCGCTGGCGTTTTGCAGTAGAAATATCCGTTCATCAAAATCTCCTTCTGTGAGCATCATCATTTCATACTTTCCATTGACTGACTTGCTACAGATGGTAGAGACAGTGCTAATATATATGATGGGTAACATTGTTGTTGCAAAGGTTAACTAGCCCAACAACAATTGGCCAAGGTTAACTAACCTAACAATTGACAAGGTTAACTAGCCTAACAATTGACAAGGTTAACTAGCCTAACAATTGACAAGGTTAACTAGCCTAACAACAATTGCCAAGGTTAACTAGCCTAACAATTGACAAGGTTAACTAGCCTAACAATTGACAAGGTTAACTAGCCTAACAATGGCTTGGGCCCCAAAAGGATTTCTATCAAATGACCATAAATTAGCATACGTCTGTAAAGACATGGCATACAGAACATTATATAATGTCCTGTATGTAACACATCATGATGTAATAGAATTTGCATGCATTGCATACTCAATTAACGAGACATGGGGTGATGAAGGGGAGTGTGTGGATAGGTACAAGAGAAAATATGGCTAGCAGAGAGAGAAGGTAGAAAAAATTAACAGGGTGGTCTGAAGGAGTACAGGGGAAAGTATATGTGTGCGTGCGCGCATGTGTGTACACATGAGGCAGTGAATGGGATGAGAGGTAGTCCGGGGAGGAGGGAATAAGGGGACAAGCGATACATACTCATTGGCATAGAAGTTTGCAGAAGACAGCATAGCAGTTATTGACTCATCAAGGGACTGATTCCACGGAACAAGCACCTGAGGGGGCGGATGAACATATGGCAGTAGTGCAACATCCTTTGAAAAGGAAATGCTACAATTGCAAAGAAAGGGTACAAGACCAAAACCACATACCGCATGTTCAAACAGCTTCTTGATGGCTGGTCTCCAGTGGTAGTCCCGTATCACACAACAGTCTTTCTCGATGCCTTCAAAAAGGAAGTAAAAAATAAAATAATAATTTAAAAAACCAAGTGTGCAACAAAGCTAGGACCATGAGACTATTATGAAATGTCCCCTGGTACCCCTTCTCCCCCCCCCCCAACCCTCTCCCAACACACCTCCCCATTCCTCACCTCTGTATTTAGAACAGAGCTCTGACAGAACACAAGGCATTTCATCAGGCTGTATGCACTCTGTGGAGTCAAAGTCAAATCCTTTGGGCACCAAGAAAGAGGTGAGGTTGAGTAGGTCCTTCCTCCTACGGACAAGAGACGCTCCAAAGAGCATGTCAATGCAGCAGAGAAGCAGGTGATGTGAGTTGACTAGGTCATCACTAATCAGAGGAAACTGACCTAAAGCCGGGAAGGGGAGGAGGAGGAATGACCAGAACTAAAGACAATTTTGGCTAATCATTACACTTGATAGAGTACTATACCACTGCAATCAACCTTATAGTTATTTTACGAAGTTCTGACTGAGTACTACAGATGAACAATCATATTTACATGTATGCAAAACATACCACCTGATAAAAAAGTGGTTGCCCTATCAATATCAATAAACACTTAACAAAGTGAGAAAAGTTCACACTACATCCTTCATAAGTGCAATGAACTCACTCTTGATATGAACATAGAGGACCCAACCGTACTTGAACAGATCAAAAGTTGAATATGGACGCAACCTGGGAAGCAGAAGCAAAAGACATATCTGTAAGCTGATTTGACTATGCTGAACTAATTAACAGGACTAAACAAATGGGGGGAGGAGGTATATCTATGCAGCAATAAGAGGCATACTTGTTGCTCTTCCTTCCACACTGCTTTGCCCCCCCGGGGGTCTGCTTCTCCTCAGGGCACAGGAATATGTCGCAGAACTCTTTCTTGTACTTGTCAAAAATGATGGATGCCACCTCGAATTTGCGTTCCAGGGTCTCGACCTTCTCTGTGAAAGCAGAGGTCAGCTTCGCCATCTCTGACCACTTCTTGATCTTGCGAAAGAACTCTATCAAGCTGCGGGGAGAAAAAGTGTGGGGTGATGGAGCGAATGGATTGTACCATGTGTGGAACAACTAACACAAAGACAATCACACCATGAGCCAACTCATTAGCAGTTACAACTTTCATATCCATATATTGGGACCCATGCCTTTTGTTCCGACAGGAAAGCCCCAAACGCTTTAAAAATAAAATAAAAATCCTCGCCGTACCTTAGCTTGGTGGCTCGTAGTATCTGGGTGAGGGAGACCTTGTTCCCACTGGAGTGACCACCTTCCACCGTCTCTTGAAACGTACTCTGGCCGGCAACGTACAACGCGCAACCGAGCCATTCGATACAGCTTCCCTGTGGAGTTGCGTGCGTCAGCATCTGTTTAACCGCCTGCCAGCACACACACGAGCGCGCGCGCGCACACGCACGCACGCACGCACGCACGCACGCACACACACACACACACACACACACACACACACACACGCACATACAACTTTCTCGCGCGCGCTCATGTGCATGGAATCCCGCCAACTGACCTCCAATACGTAGTCTTCGCTGATAGACTTGTAGTCCTTCCAGGCAGTATCCATCGTTAGTTGGTCAAGGTTCAACTCTCTACAGACGCGGTCGTACTTAGCCCGCGTGTCAGCATCTTCGGTCCCCATTATTGACAAATCAAAAGCTTAATGTCTCGCTCGATGTGGTTCAACAAATACTTTAGCACACCCGACCACAGGTTGCCGCCAAATTTTAAGCTTTGAAACCGCTTGAAGATTTCTAGACAGCTGTGCTCCGCGATTGATTGTGTTCACAACCCCGGTTTTTATTTCAAACTAGCCTTTTTACAGAGAAACAGCGGCTGTGCCCGGGAAGGTGTGACAGAAGTATCCAATCAGATTTGTTTTACTGCTTTAATTGCGCGCGAATACCTCCCGCCATCTTGAATGTACAAATTCATCACGCGAGCTTTAATAATACTTCGGTATACACTGGACATACGAAAAAAGCAAGTACGCAAATTACACTTCTAGAACTGTCATTGGTGATGCAAAGATAGTCTGAACAAGTCATTCATCACAAACAGGCTATTTCCAAACTGCTTGATATAGAATGTTTGGCTGAATCCAAGGATCTGCTCTTCATCAGTCTGTAGTAGGGAGAGAATGATAGTAATAATTGATGTAACTACTAAACTTGAGCACATGTGCTAAGGCCAATTGTCTAGCATGCATTGTTCAAAGGAGTTTGCTTGTACGTCAGCTTGTCTGTGTGTTACCATAGACAATAGAATAAAGGGATTGGAAACAGTAAAGATTATGAGATTCATCCGCATCTCACAATACCGTACCCTGGCCAGAACAATTTTGAGAGCTTTGCCAAGAAAATAGTCAGTACATTTAAGAAACTTGTTCCAATCCGGCTATCCAAAAGGTAAAAATACGTTTGACAATAAGAAGAGGATTTGTGGAGCAACTTCCATTCAACACGGATATATCTGAGCTTCGACTCAAACGAACTTGTGAGCCACTTGCTCCTACAACACATAAAAAATATTGATCACGCCATCCAAGATGCATCTCCGATTCAATACATGTCCTCAAATATTCTAGAACCCTGATCACTTTTCCGGGAAAAGTACGCAAAAAGTACACTTTTTGGACATCATTATCCGACATATTTACAATTTACAATGCCAAAAAATGGATTTCTACTGTGTCCAGGATAATCACACAACCACTATGCAGCTACGATCACTTGCTGGCTTCAGTAAAAAGAATAACTATACAATTTGTTGGTGTCTACGAGGCTGTCCTCACACAGTTATAGGTTAAACAACATGAAAGAAGCTCTTTACAGAATGTTGCTCAACAGTTCACATGTCCACTAGAAGGTTCGATGCAAAGCACGGTCACGTAACGGAACATGACGTCATGTAATGTATATACCGTTTCCAATCCCTTTATTCTATTATCTACGGTGTTACTGGGATTAGCACAAGACCCAAGTTTTTGCAGGATGCTTTTTCCCTGTGTTTCAATCACCACCACCAAAGGACAGCTGCCACAATGGTACAGCCAGGCTTAGCTCATGCCTTTCATCCCCCCCCCCTCACAACAGCAACCAGCAGACCACATAACAAAGGCAATGAGGCAATGCAAACACCACATCACAGAACCAGCATACCTCTGCATCTAATTAACACCCACTTCTTATTCACAGTGGCATACCATTCACTACATGGGTTTACAATAAAAACAAAACCCCCTCAATTTTGTGTTCAGAAAGAATTGGCAAGCTGGCAACCTCCCCCCCCCCCCCCCCCCACTGAGATACTGTCATAACCCATTGGTGACCTCTCAACAAAGGAAACATCCCAATGTAACAAAGTTGAACATGTTGAAGGACCAGTCGTACAATGAAACAGCTGCTCCACATCATGTGTGTTAAAGGTCACTTTCAGGGTTCCACTAATCAAAGCTATGCTCTATTGTATACATGGTGACCTTTCTGATGAAGTGGGAATATTTTACCTATAATAGTTGCCAAGAACAATATATATTGAAAAGTAGCGTGTGCAATCCTTGGACATTGGATTCACAACACTTCATTTAGGGGAGAACCTTAACATCACAATGTTATAACAGGCATTCAAATGGCACAAGCTGTCAAGGGGGAAACAAGGGCACTCACCTTTAGCTGCCCAACAACGAATACCACAAGTCCTCCGTCAACAGTGAGCTGTGAGTCCACTGTAGTGACAGCGTGTTGAATGGTTTGGAAGGCTAATGTCTACAGATGCCAAGACAGAGTAGAGGTAACTGTTTCGAGCTTGATTTGCAAATAAAATGTCAGCTATGCGATAAAAACATGGTCTTATGCTTCATCCAGGACCACCATACATATATCAACGCACCAAAAACGTACAAAAATACCAATCATCTATCTGTGTTGACTTAATTTCAACTAGCCACAAGCACCATCTCGCCCAGTAAAATACAGAATTTCTTGGGAAAATCGCCCTGTGCTGTCTGAGGTACATACCTGGAACAGCGTGCTACCAGTTAAACGTACCAAACGGTAGATCCACTATCGTAAAATAGGTGGGCTTCATTTCAAAAACTCACCATTAGCTTTTCAATTATGGCTTGTGCGCCCACTATGTGCGCACCTTCGAAATATAGTTGCGACTCAGGACGCTTCATGTTTAAAAAAATAATATATATATATATATAAAGAAGACATGGTGACACATCGTAACGAACGTAGGTATAACGTCTGCAACGACTCACGTAAAGTTGCAACAGGGCCGCTCTGTTGGTGTCGAAGGTCTGATAGTAGCTCTGCACAAACTGTTGTGCAATCTGCGATATCTGAACTTGATCCATCTTCAAAAGAGAAGAGGTGAGTGCGCATGCGTGGTGATGCGATGTTTTGGAGGCTTTATTTAAAGTTATATTTGTAGACCTAAAGGAGCCTGGTTTGCGGAAAAATTTGTTCAGCTGTTCTACCATTAGCGGCCAGTTTTTAGTTATATAATTGTTTGCATTGCTATGTCTGCGGGTACTCCGTATATCGGTAGTAAGATAAGCCTCATTTCAAAGGCTGAAATACGCTACGAGGGTACATTGTATGCCGTTGACACGAAGGAATCTACAGTGACATTGCAGAAAGGTAAGGGC
Organism: Eunapius fragilis; assembly: GCA_963681505.1. NCBI lineage: Eukaryota > Metazoa > Porifera > Demospongiae > Spongillida > Spongillidae > Eunapius > Eunapius fragilis. The sequence continues at coordinate 1,308,677 of OY811984.1, forward strand.
TATGCAAAGCACCTGCTGTACAACAGCGTATATGCATTGTTACTATGCTTACCTTGATTTTGAATTTCGTAGTAAAATCGTTTGGAACCGAAAGCAGACCGGTCTCTAAGCACGTCCCTCCGCGAAGCGAAGTTTATGAGTACATTATATTTAGAGGAAGTGACATCAAAGATCTCCATGTCAGCGAGGTTACCAAACAAGAGGAACAACCCCCTGACCCTGCAATCCTCTCCGTAAGCGTGAAGATACAATGGTCCAAAAAAAACGAAAGAAAAATCGGCTTTGCGTTGTGATGCTTAGTTGCCTCACCCTAAACCTTTTGCATTTACTAGCTGCCTTACCATGCGGATAGGTATATTTCTAATTAATGCCACCCACATTTTCCTTGCGTGAATTTATTATTTTTTTTCCTTTCTGTGTGGTTGTGCGCGTGTCTGGTGTGTGTGTATATGTGTGTGTGTGTGTGTGTGTGTGTGTGTATATGTGTGTGTGTATTTTCCAAACCACACAGAGATCAGCTCCAGTTGCTACTCTGACAGTGACCAGCCCTAACACCTCAAATGCACAGTTTCAGCCTATACAGCAGACACAGCAGGCACAGGCTGCCCCTTCAGGGGTGCTGCCACAGATGCCCTATCCCCCCAACCCCATGGGAGCGTACAACCCCTTTGCAATGCCCTACTTCAGGCCGCCTCCCATGATGGGGACTCTTCCACCTCCACACCACCACCACCACCCCCACCTCCCAAATCCCCAGCTGCTTCCCCCACAGATGCTCCAGAGGCCGCCGCCTCCTGGTGGGATGATGACTGGCCGCTATCTCCCTCCTCCCCAGTACCCTCCCCACTTCATGATGCCTTCCCCTCACCCCCACATGGTGCCATGGCAACACCAGCAACAGCAGCAGGATCCGTCCGAAGAGAGCGTGCAGCCTGGAGGGGGTGTCGGGGGGTCATGGCAGCAGCCGCAGTTAGGCATGGAGCCGCCAGTGCAGGTGATATCTACCCAGTCCCTTCTGCCTACATACCCCCAGCCACAAGCCCCTCAACAAGAGGAGCTGATGGCCAACGGAGGGGAGGAAGAGGAGGAGGAGGGGGGGGAGATTATGATGGGGATTGCACAGCCTAATCTCTCAGGAGGTGGCTGGCCATTGTTACTCCCACAGCACTTGGTGACATCTGAACAGCAGTCTTTGTCATCACAGGCACCTGTTCCAACCTGGCTTCAGCCGTCTTCCAAGGGGAACACCTCACAGCAGTTTGCACTCCCTCCATCTCAGCCTTCCAAGGGGAGCACCTTGCAGCAGTCTGCACTCCCCTCATCTCAGCCTTCCAAGGGGAGCACCTCACAGCAGTCTGCACTCCCCCCATCTCAGCCTTCCAAGGGGAGCACCTCACAGCAGTCTGCAATCCCTCCATCTCAGCCTTCCAAGGGGAACACCTCACAGCAGTCTGCACTCCCCCAATCTCAGTCTTCCAAGGGGAGCACCTTGCAGCAGTCTGCACTCCCCCCATCATCTCAGGGTGGGTTCCAGGGAAAGTTGCAGCCTGACGCTCCACCCAAATCCTCACCACCTCACTCCTCACTTGTACAGGCCAGTGTGGAGAAGATTTCGTCAGGGACCGTCCCAGGGAAGCAGGCATCACTGCCCATGCAACAGCCTGTCCCTTCTGCCCCCCCTGCCTCACTGCCCATGGGAATACCTGGTACCACTGTTGTACCTCCCTGGAAGCAGCAGCAGCAACAGACCAAACCCAACCTCCAGGAAAATATGATGCCAGTCACTACTTCCAATTTAAGTGAGTGTGTGTATGTGTGGGTGTGTGGGTGTGTGTGGGAGGGATTGAAACATTCATATAACAGTCCAATTGCAGTGTACCAATATAGTTGATGGGCATAAAGGTGATTGGTGGGTTGTAAAAGTATAGTTGGTATTAACCCCAATAGCCCATCAGTGCTTATGAAAGTTTACTTGCCAAATTGGAGCTTGTAAATAATGCATACCACAAGATTTCTTCCAAAGGATGTTTGTCTAATCAGATTAGAACAGCAATGTGTCACTCACAGCCCATAGTTAGAATAAGGTAGCTGCTGCTTATCTAACAATAGTCATATACTATTGGGTAGGGCATCAATCGCTCTGAATTGCAAATTTCATTTTTTTTGCATGGCAAAGTGCTTGAACCGACTCTCACCCCAACTCCCTAGGTGCTATGCCAGTCTCCTTGCCTTCTACTGCTGTCATGACAACACCAAGACCTGTAGAACCTGCCACCGCGAAGGAGGCTACTACTGTGACCAGACCGGCCCCGAATTACAGGGCAGCTAAACCCTCAGAGGCCAAGCAGGACCCACAGCAGAGGACCTCCAAGGTCCCCCTCACGCCCAAGCAGCTCCAATCTGGCCAGACGTCACCTTCTTCGGGCAACACTGCTGCTACTGCTGTTGACCCTAAGCCCGCGGAGGACCGGGAGGAGCAGCAGAAGCCGCTGTCAGCGTCCAGGCGTTCACACCAAGACCAGAGGCAGGCTGCCCAGCCTATGCAGGCCAGTACTGAAGGTGTGTGTTTGTTGAGTATTCTCTATGTGCTGTGCACAGTTCCAACTCAAGTCATAGAGGAATTTGCATCTCCTGTTTAATGAATTAGCCTGACGCTAGGTTAACCTAAGGGTTTTTTTTTTTTTTGAGGGATCAGAAAGCTTCCATCAATCTTTGAAAAGGTGGCACCCTGTATAACCTTTGCTGTACCTTACATCTATACATGAGAAAATTGTGAAGCAAAACACTGTGAACGCTAGGTTTGTGTAACGTTTTTCGCTAGGTTATGGCCGATTTCCATGCATAAATTGAGCGATATAGCGTCATTTTTCGCCTGGGTAATTTGTAAGTTTTTAAAAATAAAATTTTATACAATCCTAAACTTTTGATCTCAATTTGTAAAGAACAGAAATGTTCTAATAAAACCTTCTGGTAAAAATCTGGTTATGGAATTTGGTGCACACATTGACTATGTTGTACTAATTAACCATTACCACATTGACTATGTTGTACTAATTAACCATTACCACATTGACTATGTTGTACTAATTAACCATTACCACATTGACTATGTTGTACTAATTAACCATTACCACATTGACTATGTTGTACTAATTAACCATTACCACATTGACTATGTTGTACTAATTAACCATTACCACATTGACTATGTTGTACTAATTAACCATTACCACATTGACTATGTTGTACTAATTAACCATTACCTGTAATCTTCGGAACTTGTTCATCCATGCAAATTGCAGTTGTAAAATCCGTAACAGGATGAGGATGTGTAAGATAACTCAACTTCCCCCTCCCCCTCCCCCCCCACATATCGAAGGACGCGGTGGCCACAGGAGAGAGAACCATCAGAGAGGGCCTCCCAGAAAGGACACGCAGCAGCAACAGCAGAGGGTGTTCAGATATGATAGGGAGTTTGACTTTGAGAGTGCCAATGCACGTTTTGACAAGGAGAACTTGGAAGAAGAGTTCAAGCACAAGGCGAAAATAGTTGATGGCGTGAGAAAGGCAGGAGATGAGCAGGAGGAGTGTGAGGACGGTGAACTGGAACTGGATGATGAAGGGGAGGATGATGGGGAGGAGGTGGAGCAACAGTCGGAGGTGGTATATGACAAGAAGAAGAGCTTCTTTGACAACATTTCTTGCGATACCAACAAGACTGGAGGCAACCCGTAAGTTAAGCCATGACACTACTAAGGTGTGTACATGTATCATCACTGTTTTAAATATCTATGATTGAGAAAATGGCTTTACATCGATTCTGGTAGAATGTCTATTGTTCTAGCCATCCCCCCCGTGTGGGGCATGTTTATACGCCAAGGTGCAGCAAACAAAACTTTTTTTTAGCAATTAGTCAATTACATTGCAGAAGCCCTTATCTGTTTGGGCTGAAGCTTTGAAGACCTAACTGTACTCACTGCTCTTATAGTAGCGTGTCAAAGTCGAGATACCCAGTACGTACGATGGGCATAAATAACAAGTTGTTCTAAGCTCTCGCCTTCAGGACTTTCTTACCCCCCAACCCCACATGGTTATTTAGAAGGTTTATTGTACCCCCCACGTGGTTATTTAGAAGATTTATTGTAACCCCCACGTAGTTATTTAAAAGATTTATTGTACCCCCCGCATGGTTATTTAGAAGATTTGTTTTTGCCCTAGCTAAATAGGTGATCTTCGACCCTCAGTTATTAAGTAACGTGGTGCATTTTCAAACTGTGTCTGGGAGCTTGTTCATACCGAGTGGTGTGGCTGTGACGATCTGCAAGGACAGCTTTGGCCCACACAGATAAGGACTTGTATGATGTGGGAAAGCTGAATTGTCTAATTGCCAAAAATTTTGTTTTCTGTTGTGCCCCTTGGTGTACAAACATGTGCCCAGAACAATAGACATTAAAGGTTTGTGTCAAGTGCCTGTGTGCATGTGTGTGTGTGTGTGTGTGTGTGTGTGTGTGTGTGTGTGTGTGTGTGTGTGTGTGTGTGTGTGTGTGCGTGTTTTATTGGCACTTGGTTTAGCATTGAAACAGGCATGTTGGCTGGTTGCATTTGTGTCAGACTTAAGGCCGGCATACACGGGTCAACTTTTGTTGATTTGTTGCTTGCAACAAGTTGATTGTGCGATTATGTGATTATAGTTGACTGATGAATAGAGTTACGAATGTGATATATCATAACTGTGAAAATCGCGCGACACATCGTTTCAACAAATATGGATATTGATGTCACCATGGGTAGAGAGCTGCTTGCGCTGCTGTTATTATAGCCCTGGTCATAAGGAAGCGACAGCGAAGAAGAAGGAAGCGAAGTATATGGGTAAGGGAGTGGATAAGACGTAGACATAAATATGGGGCCTACCACCACATCATGCGAGAGTTGTAGAGGCATTCCCTATTCTCTAACATATCAATCAACTGTTCTACTTTACCATTACTCCATTGGAAGGAAGCCATTTTTGTTTTAATAAGAGCTAATAACAGTGCGGTACGCGGTACATCTCTATGATGTAGCAGCAACTTGTTGCTTCAAATTAGGAAGGCTTTCTAATTTTCGGGCAACTTTCGACTTGTTGCTATCAACAAATCAACTCGTATCATATACGAGTCAACTCAAGTCGACCAAACCACATAATCGCACAATCAACTTGTTGCAAGCAACAAATCAACCAGAAGTTGACCCGTGTATGCCGGCCTTTAGGCGTTCACACACATTGCTACTTAGCAAAGAGTTGCTGTTGGGTTGTGGCTTATTGCCCCAAAGGGAAAGCAAAAAAAAACTGGTAACCATGGTACCATTGTGCAGCACAGTGAGGTCATAGTCCAAGTAGCTGTGTTTTTGTACGTTGGCTAGCATTTTCCGCTTACTATTGATCTCGATCTTGTGTATCACTGCGTCTAAACTCTCCACCAACCTACTCCCCCCCCACAGGCACACAGGTAGACATGAGGAACGTGCTCTTAACACAGAGACCTTTGGAGTAAGTACAGTGCATGGCTATCGCTATGGATCCCGGGGTGGAAGAGGTCGAGGAGGGCACTACAGGCCCAGAGGTCGTCGTGGCGGCAGTGGACACTCCAGTACAGGAAGAGACCAAGATGGAGGGACCCTCACTGATGGCCGTGGTGGCTATGGTAATGGTAGTGGCCGTGGTGGTAGTGGTGGTGGCGGTCACTACTCAAACAGACATGGTCGTGACAGGCAGAATCACTCCAGGGAGCACCCACAGGGCCAGAGGAGGTGGTACAATAACAATAGAGAGCAGCTGCCACCGCAGCCACAAGTGGAAAAGAATTAACGTAGGTATGTTTAAATTGGTTCTACTATTCATTTGTTACTTTCCCCCTCCTCCTCCTCCTCCTAGAGTACCAGCTTAATACTGACTGATGCTGTTTGATTATTAATGTTCTTTTGAGTCTCATTTGATTTTTCAGCAAACACACAGCCACCACAGTGGTGTTTGTATATGTGCTTCTTTCAATACAGCAGTCACTTTTTGTAGTGTGGGCACATGAAGCCTGTACTACAGTCACTGTGTATTAAACCAGTCACTGTGTGTATTAATGTGCAATTAAAATATAGTCACTGTTTTTGGTCTAATGGATATCCGAAGCGTTTGGTCTTCATAGAGCATGATGCAAACAAAGATTGTGGAGTGCTGTTATTTAGTAGTGTGGTGCGTGAAAGATGTGGAGGAGAGATAGCATGATAGGCCTGATTAGAAAATTGATGTTGCAAAATATATGCCTTGAATGAAGAGGTGGAGTGGGTAAACAGGTATCAAGTTTTACGTAAGAGGACCACCTGCAGGTCCGGGGCTCATGGAGCTTGGCTGAGGATAGTTTCCACCCATCATGGAGGGAGCAGGGGGAGGGAGGTACATGGTGCCCGGGTGTTGCCCGCCTTGCTGCTGTTGTTGTGAGGCTTTCCTCTGCTGCATGATCAACTGCTCCTGCCTCATGCGTAACATCTTCCGCTGGTCGTCTGACAAGGACATCGGGTTTTGCTGCTGCATGCCGTAAGGGTTGGACTGGCCTCCTCCTCCCCATCCCGGCATGTTCCCATAGCTCGGCATTCCCATCTGCTGCTGGGAGGTGCCGCTGACCCCTTGGGGTGCCTCCGCCCCCACAGGCCAGGAGGAAGAGGGGGGAGGCCTCTGTTGCATGGATGCTCCAGCCACTGTGTGCATTGGTGCTCCGGAGTATGGTGGCATGCTGTTGCCAACAGCCTGCTCCTGAGACGTTGGCATCCTCTGGCCGGGCATCATGTTGGTACCTGGTTGCTATGAATAACAGTAATAAAGATTTAGCCCAGGTCTTAGAAACATTTTGGTGTGCACTCACTGGGAGGATGCTCTGGACGTTCAGAGTAGGGTCAGCCAAGTTTGCCAGGAATGCAAGGTTTCTGTGGAGTGTCTGTTGGTACCTTTAGGGAGCGTAAAGGAAAGTGTGGACAGTGTGCATAGCGTTAATGATAGCGCGATCTTTCTTTGAAGTGGGCACATACTGAATGCATTCCATGGCCTTCCCTTTGGTGTTCTGAATTTCCACCAGCACCTGCACGTATCAGTGAGTACAGGTAAGCAAGTCACGCATTATCCATTTCCTCTCCGTTTTAACAAACCTTTATCAGGTGTGCGTTTTCGTCTAACATCTAAAAGTAAGGAGGGCAGAAAATTGTTTAATGCTAATTGGAATGTGTCGGTTTCTATAGGGATCCCGCCAGAAAAGAAAGGCAGCTAGCAGCCACATACCTCGTAAGACCACGTGGTGAACTAGCCTAGACCTGTCATTTTTCAAGTGACAAGACATTGCCTTATCAGATTACCTTTTGGATGGTTTGAGGGTTGGCATTCATATGCTCAGACCGGCTGTATGAAGTCGGTGTGGTCATCCTTAGAACAGACAGGCAAGCCTTCCTCAGACGGTCAATTGAGTATTTATACTGTGCCTCGATCGCACAAAGCGCGCTACTACTGGTTATTAAAAATTACACGAAATTTAACCCCTTAGTTCCAAATGTGAGGAGGGGAAAATTCACTATGTTGGCTCACTTAAAAAATGTCAGGATTTCAATGAAAGGTGTTGCTGTCGGCTGGTGAGTTTGATGCAACGCAGCACTATTGCGTTTATTTCTTACGTTGATAACACCTCTCCTGTGCACAGGGCCGTGGTTATTGTCGCAGGATTCGCGACATTCGTCTACTGCAAGAATGACATAGACAACAGGCGACTTGAAATAATCAGAGCTCAAGCCGCGCAAAAAAGGACGTAGCAGATCCGAGCCACAAATCTGTGCGCATACACGCTGTATACTTACATGTAATCGAAGACAATGGGCGTTTCTCACAGAACAAATTGGATTGATGTACACGCAAATATGTTGTATAAAGATCATTAAGAGCAAAAAAAGGTGTAGGAATTTTTCGTCTTTTTTTTTTTTTTTTTTGCAGTACAGAAAAGCGGTTTTAAAAAGTTGGACACAACGTTCTCCCAACAAGGTGGGCCAAGAAAGAAAACTGAACAAAAACAGAGAGTGTTCAATGAAACAAGCAGACAGACGTTCATTTGAAAAGTGCCTTGTACAGTAATAAAGATTTCCGAGTTTCCCGTTCTCCTTCCATGAAGAAAACCACATCCCTAACTGTTATTCTTCTCTTGGGTTGCCTGAGTGCACTCTGAATCAAAAATAGATAGGATCACAACAATTGCCATGAAAATGAAGCACTACACATGCTCCTCCCCTATACCCCAAACATGCCCTCCCTACACACACATCCACACATGACCCTCCTCAATACACATACATGCATACACCAAACTTACGGGAGATCCAAAAACATTGGCTACTGTTTGGCCTCCATTGGAAATGGAGGTCCCAGTTATACCAACCACAGGTTGGCTAGTGGACGCCTGTGGGGTTAGGGACACATAGCATTAAAAACTGTAATGCCCCAAGCTGTTTGGTACCTCTCCTCCATCTAGCGCCCTTTTCCTTCTGTTGCCGAGGGCAGCCAGTGCAGTTGCGTTGGCTGCCCTATCCCTTATGATCTGCTCTTCTTCCATTTGCAGCTGAACACACGACATTATTGAATTCATGATCATGAGTGAAAACACACACACACACACACACACACACACACACACACACACACACACCTGTTTTGCCTTTTCTTTTATTTTTGCTAACTCTGGATCGTCTGCCTTAGATCTGCTCTTGGCTGCCCTTAGCAATTTCTCCTTTTCTCTCTCCTGCTTTCGCTTCACGTTGATTCTGTCAATCTTCTCGAGAACTTTCAATTGTTCCTTGACTTCTGATGTCACTTCATAGTGCCCTGAGTCCTAGCAGAATAGAGAAGCCCAAGACATGATGGCCATAAATGGAGTGATGATCCTACACATGGTGACACCCACAAACAGTGGCACCTGCAGTGGCACCCACAAAGTGGCACTTGCAGTGGCACTGACACCCACAATGGTGACACCACACACATGACATTATCCAGTAAGTACAAACACCTCACAGCAATGCAGATAAAAATTAAGCTTACAGTAATTTAAAAAAAGGAGGTGCTTGTGTATATATATATGATAACATGGGGAAAACTTGACGGTACACAAGACATTGCAGTGTGTCTATGTGCAATGACCTACTTTTAGAACTTCAACCCTGTGCTGACTGATGATGGTCAGTTTCTCCACAATGTTACGAAGATGCTCCTGATGGAAAGGATCAGTGTACCACTTTCAAAGCATATAAACATTTTCTGCATGTGGGGTGTGTGGTTTGGAGGGGGGGGGGGATGCTTACCTCTGTGGCATGAGAAAGAAGCACTGCAAAGTCATCAGTAATTTCTGTTATACCACACTTTCTCGCTAAAATGAAAAAAAAAGAAAGAAAGTAGAGAATAAATAATTCATAATATAAGTACAGGGTTGGGGGAAGGAGGAGAAGAAGCAAGGATAGTAGGAAATGGTCTGTGTGTATGTGTGTGTGTGTGTGTGTGTGTGTGTGTGTGTGTGTGTGTGTGTGTGTGCGTGTGCGTAAAGTATTCCATGCCCAAGCAGAATTTCGACCACAAAACAGTTGGAAAATGTGAGGGATTAGAAACAATGTATTTTGAGTGGAGGCTAAATGCTTGATCAGACATCTCACCAACGCCTGCTATTCTGCGCTGCAATACTTGCAGATTGAGAAACACCCGATCACCACAGCTTCTGCTTACTGTCTCCGACACCTTTGCAGGCAATACGTGTTCCTCCTATTAGATGAACAGGGGAAATAGGAATATCATCAACCGCATCAAAGCATGCTGTCTCCCTCTCACTACAGCACACTAAATGCATAAAATGTGGTTGAAATTGCACTAAGTAATGAATAGATTATATAGTTTTTAAAATGATTCATTGACAATCACTAATGTATCATAACACAGGACATGGTGTTTTAATATATCATAACACAGGACATGGTGTTTTAATGTATCATAACACAGGACATGGTGTTTTAATGTATCATAACACAGGACATGGTGTTTTAATGTATCATAACACAGGACATGGTGTTTTAATGTATCATAACACAGGACATGGTGTTTTAATGAAGCCGTGCAATATGAGAAAACAAGAAAATTGAACTTGGCATAAGCAACTCTCTCCCACAAAATTGCAAGCCCAAAGGGTTAACACTCCTTCAAGCTCAAAGGGTTAAGACACCTTCATGCCCAAAGGGTAAACATCTTCCCCATACATCATTACACAATGATGAGACCCTCAACATAAATACTGCCATACACAAAAAATACTTACCTGAAGGTTTACACCAGCAATGTCCATACCCTCGTCCTCTTCCTCCTCACTGTAAAAAAACGTGAGCACCAGAAAGGTGAGGTGAGTATCACCACAACACATAGGATAGGGGTGTGTGGTTGGTGAATGATGTGGGAGAGACATGACATGGGGAGAGGGACCTTACAGACACAGCTTAGGCCTGCTGCTGTTACATGCAGACATGACATGGGGAGAGGGACCTTACAGACACAGCTTAGGCCTGCTGCTGTTACATGCAGACATGACATGGGGAGAGGGACCTTACAGACACAGCTTAGGCCTGCTGCTGTTACATGCAGACATGACATGGGGAGAGGGACCTTACAGACACAGCTTAGGCCTGCTGCTGTTACATGCAGAAATGACATGGGGAGAGGGACATTACAGACACAGCTTAGGCCTGCTGCTGTTACATGCAGACATGACATGGGGAGAGGGACCTTACAGACACAGCTTAGGCCTGCTGCTGCTACATGCAGACATGACATGGGGAGAGGGACCTTGCAGACACAGCTTAGGCCTGCTGCTGTTACATGCAGACATGACATGGGGAGAGGGACCTTACAGACACAGCTTAGGCCTGCTGCTGTTACATGCAGACATGACATGGGGAGAGGGACCTTACAGACACAGCTTAGGCCTGCTGCTGTTACATGCAGACATGACATGGGGAGAGGGACCTTACAGACACAGCTTAGGCCTGCTGCTGTTACATGCAGACATGACATGGGGAGAGGGACCTTACAGACACAGCTTAGGCCTGCTGCTGTTACATGCAGACATGACATGGGGAGAGGGACCTTACAGACACATCAGTAACCATGAAAAATCAAGGCTCATGAGGTTGTGTAATGGCAGTTTGGTTATAGAGCAACGGAGAAATGTACACGGGACACTGATATCAACTACTCATTATCAGTACTTCACTGAGTACATATGCGACAGTATATGAGTGTGTGTGAGTGTGCGTGCATACTATGCATGTATGTATGTATGTATGCATGTATGTATGTATGTATGTATGTATGTATGTATGTATGTATGTATGTATCCATGTATGTATGCATGTATGTATGTATGTATCCATGTATGTATGTATGTATGTATGTATGTATGTATGTATGTATGCATGCATGCATGTATGTATGTATGTATGTATGTATGTATGTATGTATGTATGTATGTATGTATGTATGTATGTATGTATGTATGTATGTATGTATGTATGTATGTATGTATGTATGCAACACCACTTCTCTTACTCTATGGCCTCCTGCTTATCATCTGCGCCCTTTGCTTTCCCCTTGTTTCTCTTTCCCCCCGCTGGAGTTGGAGGGGCAGTAGGCTGCACTGTCGCACTACCAGCAGGTCCTAACTTGCCGAGCTTCATGTCCGCAAAACTAGTCTTCGGAGAGGGGGAGGAGGAAGAGATACTGTTAGCCAGGGGGGGCTGCAGGTTGGCAGCAGCCAATGGCTTGAGGGAGGGCTGGGACACCTTTGCACCAATCACAATAGGTTGCTGCTGCAGCTGTAGTTTCTGCTTCTCCATGACAGCCTGCAGCCCGGCAATGGTGCCAGCCTGCACCTGCACTTGGCCCTGATGTAGGGTGGGCAACTTGCTGGGCGTGCTTGAAGAAGGACTTGCCCCGCCCAACACCACACCCCCAACCGCCCCCGCCACCTGCGATATCCCCTGTGGCATTGCGCTGAAGAGAGCCTGTTGTATCTGGAGGGGTAGCTTGATGGTCCCCTTTTGCTGCAGCTTCTGCAGCTGCTGGACGTAAGCTAACCTCTGCTCGGGGGTGAGTTTCTGCAGCTGCTGCTGGTTTAGCAAGGGGATGGTGATGGGTTGGGGGGCAGTGGAGGGACCGGGGGCCGGTGTCGATGTAGGGACCGCTGTCCCGGACAGCGACGGGGCGATGGGAACCACGGGCGTTGTCGCCTGGGGGGTGGGCGCAGCCAAAGTGGCAGAGTGTAGTTGGACGGGCTGAGGGGAGACGTTGTTTGCTAGTGGGACCGTGGGAGGGGAGGTGGCTTGTTGGAGGGGGTGTGACGGTCGTGGAGGCTGGAGCATCGTCGCAGCGGTGCCTCCTGTCTGTTGCTTCTGCAGTATCTCCTTCATGAAGGCCTGCTGGATCTTCAGCTTAGTCCTGAAGTGGGGGACGCTTTTCTACGCACGATGGATGTTGTTGCCCAACGGTTTAACACAAGGGAGCAGGTAAGGACGAGAGGGGTAAACAATGGTGACGTCCGACGTCATATCATAATGAGGACATCTACGCACACAGTGGTATCCCATGTTCCTTTCCCTCCCTATCTATCCTCACTCCCCTCACTCTTCCTCCCTCTCCCTCCTCCTCCCCTCCCCTCCTTTTCCATCCCACACTTTTGTAATTGTAGAAGCACAATAGAACAGGTGCTCACCTGAAGAAAGGGAAGGAGACTTGGCTGATGTTGTGACCGCAGGTCCTGTTCAATCTTTGTTGCAAACTCTTCCTCAGTGATGCTGCCTGCCTATATGCACAAGGAAGACAAGGCGGTATAGGTTTAGCCTTGGGCTACATCCCAAACATTTCACCACTATTTGAGTGCCAAAAACACTTGCACCCTGTGACTGGCCACTTACCACAAGCTTCTGGACAAGCATTTGAACAGTTGACTTCACTTGTGGACCTGAGCTATCAGCCAAGGTGATGAGATGAGTCAAAAACTCCTGCAGCTTGCCCATGATGGCTATGACCTCCTTCGCCTTGTCCCCGGCCTTCTTAGCGACGGTCGCGAGGGCCAAAATGTTAGCCTTCTTGGTCGCCGAAGCTTGTTCGTCCTGCGTCAAGTGAGGGGTTAAGGTATTCAAAACGTTCATGGAGCCTAGGTTGTGGAAGGCGGCTGAACTGTTCATCCCGTCCGCTACGCCAATGGATAGAGACGTTGGGTGTACGTTTCCTAGGAAGGACGTTCCCGTGGACGTGGCACCACTGGAAGAAGCCTCTCCCTCCGTCTTGGTAGGCCTCAGGAGATCCACGACGTCGTGAGACGTCTCTTGAGAGCCGTTGTAGGTCGATGTGCCGGAGGAGTTGATGTCGAACCCGCCTATGTCGCCCAAAGCGTATGTTCCCTGCGACAATGTCGCCGGTTGGAGGGAGGCAACGGGCTCCATCGCAGCGTTTGAAGACCCATCATCCATCGCAGGGTTCAAAAATGCATCAATATCCAGTTCGTCCGACATCAATGTACTATTCTGGGCCATTTTCACACTTCTTCACAGGGATCAAAGCAGATTCTTCCCCTTTGGCGCCCTAGTTAGGCTCCATTTTGACCAAAATAAAAACGGTCAATGTCATTTTATAGGTATGCTACTATCCGGACTTTTCCGTAAAGCCACTCGTATACTAGAATTTTGGAGGGCTTAATATTTTTAGTATATTTGCTATGACAGATCGCAATGGCAGAAGCACCCTCAGAAGAATTATGTGAAGAACAGGTAGAAAAACACCTTCCCTGCTTCGTTTTTGTTTTATGCTTCGTGTTCTATTTATTGCGCACCACGAGATTACTGTTATTATATTGTGTCGCTACAACTACTGACTATTCACACAGTATGTATAATGAAAATTGCTTTTAGGATGACGAAGAAGAGCCAGAAGATTCGTCATTTCAAGAATATATGAATGCTTTCTCAACTAAAGACGCCGTTTTAGAGCCATCAATCATTAAGACGTTTGAGCGGTGAGTTAACCTCGCACAACCCTCGCGTACATACAGTACGTACATATCCGCATCTCACATGTTCAAATAATATTACTTACACCGCCACATCATATACTGTCATACACTTTTTTTTCTCTCTTCGATTGGTTCCAAATATCCAACATGTGTCTTTCATTGTTAACAGGTACGTGGACCTCGGAGGCAATGCAGACCATGGGATAAGGGCGCTCTGTAAGAGCTATGTTGGACTACCTCACATGATCAACTTGATGATGGAATGGCTCAGGCTAGCAGGTCAGTGGGCAATGAGCACACAACACACACACATACACACACACATACACACACATATAAACACACACATACAACACACACACACATATATACACGAATACACATGGTCAATGTCTTCTTGTAAGTACAAATTGGGAGAGTCCCGGATTCAGGGGGGGGGTTACTCAGCTCTGGTCTGTTACTATATCAGGCCTTTGTGATTTGAGTATCTTGTTTATAAATTGATAGCTGAAGTAGTACTGGGGGATGTAGGTAATATAATATTCAATGGTTGACCATCAATAAAATTTCCTCCATCAGTTGTCTGAATATATGGAACAGTGTCCAGCAAAATCACCCTTGTGATACTTTTCCAATTTTCCAGGACAAGCAAAAGAAAAGTAAAGCTCGCATTGAAATTATAAACTCGCATTAATTATAAACTACCCAGAAGGGTGATTTTGCTAGACACTGTCCCGTATACAAATATTTATATATGGGACAGTGTCTAGCAAAATCACCCTTCTGGGTGGTTTTTCAAGTTTTCAAATTCTGTGAACTCCAAAGAGCTTCTATCAAATTGTCCTTACACATCCAAAATTGTGCAATCCATCATAAAGTTATTAGGCACTGAATTTATAATTAGCCATACATTTCAATACAAGCGTTTCTTTTCATTTGCTTGTCCTGGAAAATTTGAAGAAGTATCACAAGGGTGATTTTGCTGGACACTTCCATATTATTATTTTGGCGTTGGGAATTAACTAAATCAAAGACCCTAATGCTGTCTGGGTACCACTTTCAGTGTGTTATTCTAACATCATTCCCTTGACATGCATGAGTTATGTATAGAGAGCTAATTGGATGAATAACTGATTGGCTCAAGCAAAACGATATTTGTAGATTCAAATAATAAGTTACAAAATTACTTAAACAAAAAACCTATAATGAACAGACGGCATCTGTATACTACCAAGAACGTGTGTGTGTGTGTGTGTGTGTGTGTGTGTGTGTGTGTGTGTGTGTGTGTGGATATGTATGTGTGTGCTTGTCCATTAGGGTACAAGAGGTATGAGTTGCAGAATATGGTGGAGGACCACCTCAAGTTTTTGATAGTTAGAAACTTCGATCCAAAGAAGGCAGACCTTATTTTCACTGAAGAGGGATCAGTAAGTGCAACACACGTGCACACACATACTTATGCATACATGCATGCATATACATGTGTGTATGCATAAGTATACATGCATACATACATACATACATACATACATACATACATACATACATACATACATACATACATACATACATACATACATACATACATACATACATACATACATACATACATACATACATACATACATACATACATACACACATACTACATGCATGCATACATACATACATACATACATACACACACACACACACACACACACACACACACTCACATACACACACATACTTTGAATACATACCACCCCCTACCCACCTCCACACATACATAAGACAAATGAACAGAGATGTCATGTACACATTTTACGTTATACAAATACAATTCCGCCATCTTCCTCAGTCGCAGACCCCACCTTGGCTGGAGGACATGATCAGCTTCCCCTCATGGAGGGAGCTCTTCCACCAGCTGGCAGATCAGTACCCAGACTGCCTCATGCTCAAGTTTGCCATCAAACTTATTGCAGACGCGGGTTACCAGGGCCACTCCTCCAACTCCACCTCCACTGTCTCTCATCTCCCAGACTCATTTGCCACCCTCATCAAGAAAACCCTGAAACAGATAGCGGGGTCGTCCTCTTCTGCCCTTCAGGAGCGCCTTGGTGATCTGAAGGTGAGGGAGGGAGGGAGAAAGAGGTGGGCATTTATATTACGTGCTCGTGGGGTTGTGAGGTTTCAGAGTACATAAGTTAAAACTGGAGAGAAAACTTTGCACCCTTACCGCTCCTCAGTAATGGCACGTTTGGTTGAGCCATTTCTGTGCTTGCCTCCCATTCTTTGTTGCTATAGCAACTTGTTTGTCACAGTCAACACACTTACTTCTACCTGCAAGCTATGTTGCAGTCCCTGTCCCAGGGCCAAGGGGAAGTGGAGAACTTCAGAATATGGCTCAGCCAAGAGATGCAGCATGAGGTCCGAAAGAGGTACGGTATGTGTGTGTATAGGTGCGTGAGCATGCGTGTATATGTACATGTGTGCATATGTGTGTATGTGTATGTGTGCCTGGTATATGTGTGTATATATGTGTGCATGTGTGTATGTATTATACGTTTGCATGTGTGTGTAGAAAGGGTATGATGGGGACATGTGTAGAGAGGGTATGATGGGGACATGTGTAGAGAGGGTATGATGGGGACATGTGTAGAGAGGGTATGATGGGGACATGTGTAGAGAGGGTATGATGGGGACATGTGTAGAGAGGGTATGATGGGGACGTTGTGTGTGTATAAAGGGTATGATGGGGGTCCACATGTGTATGTAGAGGGTATGATGGGGGTCCACATGTATATGTAGAGGAGGGGCACATTTGTGGTTCTGTGACCACCTTCTCTGCACACAACAGGAAGCATGATGTCACCAGTATGACCCTTCACTTAAATGGAATGGGTAACCATGACAAACTATTTGAGGCATTGGCGGCCATGTTGTCCCGGGGAGCTCTCAACCCAGCTGACATCACCATTGTGAGGTTACTTTTTTTTTTTTGTAAGAAAGGTGTACATGTGTGTGCTCTATCCATTGCAGCTGTACCGCCAGTATGCTGATGATAGTACTGCTGAAGAAAGTAGAATCCCTTCTGCCACAAATCTACACATTCCACAACTACTAGGTGTGTGTGTGTGTGTGTGTGTGTGTGTGTGTGTGTGTGTGTGTGTGTGTGTGTGTGTGTGTGTGTGTACATGTGCATGTATCATTACAAATGTGTGTATATGTACACGCATGCATGAACACCGACATAGATGGGAAAACGTCACTTCCTTTCCCGTACTCTTTCTATTTCAGAGTTGCTTGTGCAAGCATTGTTCAAGCCAAGCTCTGCCATCAATCCAGACCACAAGGAGAAGTACTTGTACATCCTAGCCTATGCTGTCAGTGTGTATGACCAGGTTAGCCATTGGTGGGACTGGAACACGTGTGCGCAACACACACACACACACACACACACACACACACACACACACACACACACACACACACACACATAGGCAACTCACAAAACCAAAATAAAAGGTTCTCACACCAAAATTTCTGCAGTGAACTACTGACAATTTAGAAGTGATTATAAAGACATCGAACTGATCTCATACTGTGGGGTGCCTACGCATAAAACATTCTTTAATCTGTTGTACCTATGTATACAGGGGGTCCACGAATGAACGCACAACACCTTTCGTTTTTCCCGTTCAAAAGCGTTGCATTCATTCATGTACACACACTGTATAACAATAAACTAGCTAAGATGGAGGTGCACTGGCACATTGTGGAGTGTTTGTGTGTGTGGTATGTGTATATGTGTGTGTGTGTGGTATGTGCATATGTGTGGTATGTGTATATGTGGTATGTGTGTGTGGTAGTGTGTGTGTGGTATGTGCATATGTGTGGTATGTGTGTATGTGTGTATGTATGGTATGTGTGTGTGGTATGGGATGTATGTGTGTATGTGATGTATGTGTGTGTGAATCAAATCACATAATCCTGTTACTGTCCTCATCAAACAGGAGGAAGAGCCTAACAGGGAGGAGTTGGAAGGTACTAAGAAGGCCATAGAAACAGCTCACATGATCTGCTCCAGGGCCAGTGACTCACATGCTGAGCTGCAAGTGGAGGTTCCAACCCTGTTTGAGTGCATCAGGTGAGACTTGAGGGTGGGGTTGTGGGTGGGCACATCTTGGCTTTGCTCTCTGCGTGCTTAGGGGGGGGGGATGGTTGCGCACTGCTGTGCTCACAACGTTAATATCAAAGGTTATATGGATGGGGTAAGTGATTAATATTCATTTGGGGACAAGGATAGTTACTTGAGAGTCTTCACCCATAAGTTGAAGTGCAGGTGACCAACAGTTATGTGTAGAAATCAAAGCTTCAGGATTTCAACTCCATGTTTGAGGATAGTTAACTAATGGTAGAGCTTTGTAGTTTTGAACAGTTTAAAATTACATATTTATCATTAGGACACTAATTTTATCATAATACACAACTACATATTACCAAGTTCATTTCCTTTCCACTCCCGATATCAGATACCCTGTTGTTTCCATGGGTGTACTGCTATGGGTTGAACACACCCTTACAGACACTACATTCTTTGAAGTAGCAGCAGAGAGCTCTCCTTTGTACCTGGCCCTTCTGGACGAGGTAAGGTGAACCTGTCTTTATTTTGCTGCCATGTTGTTGGGACTGTGTGTGCTTGAGAAGGATCGATGAGACCTGTACATCAGCATATACTGTAGAGTGCACTATAATCTATTACATCAGCAAGAAGCCAAGCATTCAAAGGGTGGGAGAACATGTTGGTCATACTATTTTCAGTGTTCACCCTGTAGGGTTTCCTGATTGCTGTGCCACATCTGTAGCTACAGGCTGCAGTTGGAATAGAAGCTGTGATTTAGTAATTACTTTAGAGCATCTTGGTTATTCAGTTTGAGTTGTTGAGTTTGCATTAGATGAAATGTTAGTTGCCCACTTGCAGGTTGCAAGATGTCATAAGCTGCAACACCAATCTGTTTTAGCGATCCTAAAGAAGCTCATTGAGAGGTCTTATCCCATGCTGGAAGTCAATGTGCAGGTTTGTTTATAGCATGCTCTTTCCATCTTGCCCCTTGCATCATTTGCTGTATACTCTTACTCTCTCTCTCTCTCTCTCTCTCTCTCTCTCTCTCTCTCTCTCTCTCTCTCTCTCTCTCTGTGTGTGTGTGTGTGTGTGTGTGTGTGTGTGTGTGTGTGTGTGTGTACTGTCGTTTTTAAACCCAGCTAGAACTGAAGAAGAGCCTGGTAGATCATTTGGTGCAGTTGTTCAGTTGTGGCCATGTTCTGCCTGTAGTGGACTACATCGAAAAGTGCTTCAAGATGGAAACCCTTGACCATTCCCTTGTTAGGCATTTTGTGTCAGAGGTATGGTACAATCTCTTTGCCTTTAGATACCACATACATTTGTGAACCAGGAATGCTTTTGGAACGTGCATTATATTAGTGGTGTTCTGTGGACATGCATTATGTTGGTGGAGCATCCACACTGCTCTGTGATCATGTATTGGAACATTGAGGTAGACACATTTCTACCATACATACCCATCCTGGCTACTATTTTGTTTTCTCTGTTGGTACACAGAGAGATCACAACTTCAATGTTGTGTTGTATCGTGTCCTGTATTCATTGTATGTGATGCAACACTCATAATTTTGCTTCTTGTTTTCAGGTTTTGAACATCATTGAGCCACCCTACTCTCGAGACTTTGTATCAGTCTTCTTGCCCCTTGTTCAGGACCAAAACGTTGGGGGCACTCTTCAGACTGCAGATAGCTCAGACATCGTATCAGCATTTTTAGGTACAAATGGGTGTTATTTTGGTGTTGAACCAATTGAATGTGGTGTAGTACTGGGTCTGCAGGGTCACAGGATACAGTACTGGGTCAACTTGGTCAATTAGCTGGGTCAACTGGGTCATATGGTACACTGGGTCTACTGGGTCATTGGTACACTGGTTGGGTCATGTGGTATACTGGCTGGGTCATATGGTACATGGTATATGTGTGCTTTTTCTGCTCTGTGCTATAGGAGAATGTTCTAAGAAGCCCAAAAGGAAGAGAGACAAAAAATGATCACAACAGTCATGTTTCATCCTCAGAATGTAACGCACACACACACACACATCCACACATACACACATACTCACACACACATGCACATACACGCACACACACTCACACCCTTTCTACTTTTTGTGCAACTGTTGTTTGTTAATTGAATAAATGTATATGTCCATTCTTATTTTATGCATCAGCTTTTTTTTTCCAATAAAACTCTTGTGCATGTAAAGATATGTATATATGTTTGGTAACGTACAGCTGGTAATGCTACTGAGAAAATAGAGAGGGGGAAAGGGACTGTCAACGTCAAGAGTGGGGGACACCTTTAAGGTAATATGTCCACGAAATGCTTCCACTGGACCTTGCTGAGCCTAGACTGGTGACCACAAGCTTGCCCACCTTGGCAGTATTGAGGTCAGCCTGCTTTGTGTCGTAGGTCACTGCAATGTTGTATGTTTTCCTGGGCTTGATGCTTTCGCTGCTAGCCTTCAGTGTGAATGCAGGGTTGTCCACTGAAAAGTTGAACTGTGTAATCTGACCAAAGATGTTTTTGAAGGAAATGTTGGTTGTGGCTCCAGCCTTGATCACAAATGGTCCTTGAGGCTTGGGCACCAGGCAGTGTCCATGTAGAGGAATGATGTAATCACCTCCCGTGGGTGAGGATATCGTGAGGATGGCTTGGGTGTCCCCCAGGTGGGAGGGTTCAAAGGTGACCTCAATGCTGGCTTCTGTACCACTGGAACCAGCAGAAGCGACATTAATGGACTTCTCTACATGGAAATCATTGCTATCAATCTGTATGAGAGCCACAGAAAAAGTAATAAAACAAAAACACCTGTGCACATGTATGTAATCTCTTTACTTTGCACGAATACTCTGTCCTTCCTTTGGCATAGCTGATAAATCGGCACTGCTGTTGATGGCTGCCGCCAAGGTTGGTAGTGAAGTGCACGGCACGTTCGGTTGCAGGAGGTGTGGCCACCAGGTGCAGCTCGTACTGATACACACCCAACTCTGAGCTGGTAAGTGTGAGCTTGCCTGAAGTGTCCCCAACCTTCAAGGGTAGGAACTCAAACATGCAATTGCCCTTCAGTGTTGAAAGAAATATAGATATATATTTAAAGGCGTTTTCATTGTAAATCGGCAGTTCATACCATGCTTTGGGCTCCCAGGATAAAGGTTGAAGGCAGGCTGATGTCCGGCACATTGGTAGCTGTGGAGACAGTGACAGGGCTGGGCAAAGGGTTGTCAATGGTCAGCATGTGGGATACACTTTTCCTGACTTGTGTCTTCAGTTCTATGGTGCCAATCACGCCAGATGGAACAAACTTGATCTGCACAATGTAGAAGAGGTACTCCCCTGTCTGCTCATTGCGAAATGTAATCTGGGGAAGGGGTATAGGGTAGAGGAAAGGGTAGAGGGGAGAGGGAAGAGTGAAGAGTGAACAGGTAGAGGGGTAGAAGGGAGAGGGGGTATAGGGGAGAGGGAAGAGTGAACAGGTAGAGGGGAGAGGAAGGGGTAGAGAGGGGAGAAAGAAGAGACAATGTACATCCATCGGTTTAGTGTACTGGTGTTATTGATATATATATATCACCTTGGCTGCTATGGAGCACTCCTTGAAAGAGTAGAACTTGAGTTTGTAGTCTCTCTTGCTCAGAGCTGGCACATCAATGTAGTCCAGCCCATCCAGCAACACAGAGCGATCCAACTTCTCTGGCTTTGTCACCTCTCGGATCACCTTGAACCTTCATGGGCAAGTGTTTCCGTGGTGACTCAGGCGAGTGTCTTAACACATGCATGCGCACCTTTGGGGCCTCTTCAGCCAGTTCTTAACGGCCAGCAGCTCGGTGTGGTGTGTCTTGCAGGGTATCTCCTGTTGGACACTCCCCGCCTGCTTGGGAGGCTCTGCTGTGCCAAGCAGGTTATACAACAGCCCACTTCCATCAGGCAAAGGGAAGAAAATAGAGCCCTGTGAGGGAGGGGGAGGGAGAGGGGAGGGAGAGAGAGGAGAGGGAGGGAGAGGGGAGGGAGGGAGAGGAGAGGGAGGGAGAGGGGAGGGAGGGAGAGGGGAGGGAGGGAGAGGGGAAGATGAAAACTCTAGTTATACAAACAAACACAGACTTATACGAACACAGACAGGTCTCCATAGCACACACTAGGTACATGTACTGGGAAAAGTGGAGTTGGGTGGTCAGATCATATCCAATGCATTACCTGGTGTTTAACAGGTTCTGGGGTCATGACAAGAGGCTGGTAAGTCAGCTCATAGTGGTGGTTCTGGTTGGGAGGGATGCTGATGGACTCGGGCCCAGACCAGTACTCTCCGTCGATGATAGGCTTGAGAAGCCAGGTAGAGTTGGTTTTGTTTGAGATGGTCAACTGTCTCATCTCCCTGCCCCGCACACAGGTGAAAAAGTGGATCACCTAAGGTGTGGAGGTGTGGCATGAAGGAGGAGCTTCATAGCAAAAAGAGTCCCAAAATGTATCCTATCAGTCACACATTAAGCGAAAAATATTCTCCAAAGCATTAATTCAAACATGCATGTTGGAGGAACCTGACTTATAATAGCCCTGTAATGATGGTGCAGGGGGGGGGGGGGGGGGGACGAACAAACCATGTCACCAGTGGATATTTGCAAATATGTACAATATCTGTACGATAAATACAGTATGAACACACCAATAGACAGGCAAAATATGATTACAGTAAAAGACGTGTTACTGCACAGTGCACAGGAGGCTATGTAGCTTACATCCTTGAGTGGAACTTGCTCTATGCACATTCCAGTGAGGGTTAGCAGGAGAGGGTCACCATCTTCTATGTGACACGCTAGCCTCTCGTAGCGGATGTCCGGATTGATTGAAATCGGATGGAATGTGATGTCAAATGTAACCTTTATAAAAGGGTACAAAAAGTATGGGTTTCTTAAATCAGAGATGGGGGCATTCCTACCTCCATTCCAGGTGATATGTAACCTTCCAAAGGTACAATGGAGAAATCAGGGGCAAACTTTTCTGCATCCCAGCGAAACCTACACATTGATGCAGCATGGAGCACAACACAGAGAGCAGACCAATTGTAACAGAGATACAGGTGGGAGGGTGCAGAGGTTACCATGCAGTGTATGTATTTTACAGGGATACTGGACAAATAGCCACCTTTGACCTCTACAGTGGTAGCTGTCCCATCCATTACCTTGCTCCAATGTCCCCACTGTTATGCATGAGGACACGCCTCTCACTCTGGCTCTTCAATACAACAGCTCCAAAGGGAACATGCTCACAGTCCAGGGTTATCTCCAGACCTTGACATGACCCGGTCACAATGAGCAATGGCTGAGGGTACCCAAGGCATTCCAGGGTCACCTGGGGAGGGGGGGAGATGGGGGGAGGGAGGAGCAGCCATTTTTAGTGTTACATCATTTGCATAGAGCAGTTATCGAACCTCTTCAGAAAATTGTGTGACACGCGACTTGGGGGAAAACATGATCTCAATTTCCTTGATGGCATTGGGTTGGAGAGAGATGTCCTCAGAAGGACTGACAGAGATAACACCCTCCGCTTGGAGGGCAGGGACACTTGAGCTTGGCATGACAGAAACAGAGAAGACCACTGGAATAGGGCTGTGATTAACCACCTTAACCTTCTTTGTGGCTGTCTGATTCACTCTAAGGGCACCAAAGTTGACAGTTCTTTGTGCAGGATTGACCAACTCAATCTAGGTTGGGGGGGGGGGGGGGGGGGGGGGGGGGTGGAAAGGGGGGAAAAAAAGGAGTTATCTTCCTGTTTCAAAATGGCAGGACTCCCAGAACAGCTAAATAGTTGATGGGTCATGTACTCAGGCTTAACACCCACCAACCGCATTCACTCACCTTTGTCTGAGTCCCTTCTCCCCTTACTACAATCATCTTCCTCAACAGCCCGTTAATTTCAAAGGGGACTTCCTCGTAGTACTTGATGGGGTCTCGAGGTTTGAACACCATCACCGCCTCACACCATGTCCCTGGAGCAAGCAGCTTGGGTTCAAAGTTTACTTCAACACCTTGCTTGCTGGCAAATAGACAGCTTATGCTGCAGGCACCAGAGTAATAAGATAGGAGTTAAAAGAACAATTTGTAACCCCCCCCCCCCCCCCCCCCCCCACCCCCCCCCCGTCCTCATAGCTAGCCCTTTCCTTTCCTCACCTAAACAGCACTCCCCACCCCCTCCCCCCCCACCACACACAAAAGGTTATTGTACCCACCTTATGTCCTTAGTGTCCTTATTGGTGATTTTGAGGATAGCCTTGTTCAGAGGCATGTCAGGACGGTACAGAAAGCTGTATCCAAAGTTGTACTCCATGAAGGAAAACTCGACAAGAGGCTCCACCCCCTGTCCTCTCAAGGCGAATGACTATGTCTGGACGAGCAATGCTGGGTCCATTGGTAATCTGAAATTAAACAGCACCATATTTTAAAAGGTGCAATACTGAGAGAGAACAGATCTACTCACACTGAGGGTCAGGTTGGAGCCTTTAAGGGACATCTTTCCTGCAGGAGAGAACACCAGAGAGCACCTGACCTTTTCGTGGGCTGGGACCACACCTTCCTCCGGCTGTACCATGATCACCCTGCTGCCATCACTGCCCGGCTGCATGCATTTCTCAGAAAGCCTCCACTTGTACTCAAAGCTGTACAATCCATGGTTGCACACACACAGCTCCCACAAAGACTTCTCATTCACGTGGACCTGTTTAAAGTCTATCACTCTCATTGCTGCCTTGTCCAACTGAAGTTCAAACTCTTTCCCATCTGGTCCCTTGCAGGTGACAGCTGTGTTGATGGCATACCCCTGTGCCTTCACATTGAGGACAAGGGGCTTTAGTTTGCGCTTGACATGGCACAGAAGATTAAAACTATACTCGCGTTCCTGACTAGCTGTAAATAGAATTTGTATGGGAAGCCTGTAAGTGAAAAAAAAAAAAAAAAAACAGGATAATTTTAATGTTTGTATTGTCAAGGATGCACTGTTACTTTGTTTTGGGTTGAATGGTGCCTGACATTGGTTCAACAAGGACCTGAGCCGAGTGACCATCAAACTGACAGGACTGCTCCGAAAATGCAAAGTGGTATGGAATCGATTCATCATTAAGAAGGTAGACTGCTTCCTGGGATTGGGTCCCTATTTTGCATGCACAAAATTTGAAATGTTTTTTTGTTTTATGTGATCAGCTGTGCAACTCACCAACAAACATGGACCTGAAGTTGACATATGCTCTATCCATGTTGACAGCTGGTTCAACTGAGTGACCCACCAGGAGAAAGGGCAGAGAAATGGAAAGTGAGGGAATGGAAAATGTCCAGAATGACTCCACCACTTCCAGAGCACTTGGTGTAAAATCAAAGGCGATCTCATGTTTCTTTCCTCCAGCAATATAGCCTCTGGGGGTGAGGCATTTGAACAAAGGGACAGGAGGGTTTTCAGGGATCCAGTTAAACTCGTATCCAGAGGAAGTGGGGTTGATTATACTGAACTCCCTATGGAAAAAAAAAAATCATGGTTGACAGTCTGAACAGATCAGGAAACATACTTGTGGTTTTTCACACTTATTCCACGAGAATGGAACTCAATCACTCTAGTAGATGAATCAACTGCTGGTCCTGCTCTAGTACCCAGTCCACCCCTTGTTTCCACCTGTCTCTGTGCAAGATAGTTGCTCTCTTCCAGCTCAAAGTGGCAGTACGGCATCAGGGACTGCCCCTGCACCTTGAGGTTCAAAGGTCGGCATGACTGGTCCATGTGAGGAATGCTAGTGAAATGGAGAAAAAATTTTTAGCCCTTTTAGGGAGAGGGCATGGTAGGGTGTGGCTTACTTGCATCTAAATACACATTCCATATCAACTAAATCAAGTGGGGAAAACCGAACTGTGAGATTTGCTTCCTGTCCAACTGGAATTAGGCCAATCGGAGGAGTCACTGAGAATGGCAATACATCCTTTCCGCTTGTGCCCACATCTGTGTTGAGAGGCTTTGGCTCCATTCCACCCCTAATCCCATCTCCATTCTGATCCAGTACTGTCCACTTGTATGCCAAGGGTATTGGTCCAGTGTTCTTCAAAGGGAAGCTGTTGGTAACAATGGCCAATAAGAACCACTCAAACACCATCCAACAGGTAACTGCACCTAAACACTCTGGTCTGGAACATCAGGGTGTCCCTGAACTTCACTTCAGCAGTGGAGCACTCATACTTTGTGAAGCCAGCCACACAGGACACTGTAAGCTCCAGGTCCCTCTGGCTGCCATCCACCACAGTGTGGGGAGGCTCCGGCTCCGTCTCTATCACTTTCTGCTTTGCCGGGGTTGGAGGAGGTTTCCCGGGAGAGGTGGGTGGAGCCTCGTGTGCTACCTGGTGACTCTGGAGAGGAACGGTCACCCATCGAACGGACTTCATCCTGTCATCCCAATCAGGTACCTGTGAGGAAGGAGGGGGAGGGAGGGAGAGGGGGAGGGGAGGGAGGGGGAGGGAGGAGGGGGAAAGAGGGGAGGGGAAGGAGGGGAGGGGAAGGAGGGGAGGGGGAGGGAGGGGAAGGGAAGGACGGGAGGGGAGGGAGAGGAAGGAGGGAGGGGAGGAAGGGGAGGGAAAGGGAGAGGGAGGGGGAGGAGGGAGAGGCTGTGCATAATGATATGCCACATGGGTCTCTGCACCAAACTTTACCTGGCTGAGCTCTTGAGAGAAATTGATCTTGCAGATCTTACCACACAGCCTCTGGGCTGCCATGGTTTGAGTTTTAGTTGGTCTGAAGGTAGCCACAATGTCCTTTGAACTGCTGGGATGGAGGTGGCCCAGTGCAGGTGAGAACATGAGGCCAGGAGAAGTGGGCATCTGGAAGCGAACAGCTTGGTTCACAGAGTGGTTAGATAAGACAAACGACAGCTGCTTGCTCTCTCCAACAGGACACCCACCAAACTGCAGATGGTTGATATGAGCTTTTGAAGGGAAAAAAAAAAGAGGGGGGGGGGGGGGGGGGGGCTCATATGAGATGTGTTGAAGGGCTGGGGAAGAGAGGTGCTTACCTTGCATGGTGTCCACAGACTCCTCCCCACTCACACTATCCACACCCTCATCCACCACACTCTGAATGCAGTCGATGCCAACGTCATCCTTGTAACCTTCTCCCAACAGGACCATGCGCAAGTTCTCGAATTGGTTGTCCTGTATCTTCAATTGGAGCTCACCAGTACACTTGTCAGGATTTGCAGGCTGAAATAGCACATTCAGCTCCTTTGTCTCATCCAGCCCCAACGTAACCAACGTTGGAGGGGGTGGAGCTTGCTTGGTCCCAGGCCCAGCCCCAGGCAGGCACACTCCATCCACCTTATTGTCCTCCTTTCCCATCACCTCCTCCTCCTCTTCCTCCTCCAAACCTTTTGGCTGGACAACAGAAAAGGACTCGTGCCCGCTGCTTACAGCTAGCACCAAGGTGGCCTGGATGGTTCCAACGTTCCTCACCACCACAGGAAGTGTCTGGGTGTGGCCAACCATGAGACGTTTGAAGAGGAGGAGGGGCTGCCCCTGGGCATTGTGCAGAACAGGCTTCTCCAAAGCCACCTGGGGGAGGTTCCCCTCTCCCTGCAACTCAAAGGTGAGTCCCTTAGTCTTCACAGCTTGGGACCCTTCTGCTATGGCCTCAAAAGTTGCAGAGTATAACTGAAGTACATCAACAAACAAACAAACAAACACAAACAAACAAAAAAAAACAAAAAAGCATTGCATAATCATAGCTTTATGCCAAGTTGCACCAACAAACCTGCATGGACGTGGGCCTGAAAGTGACCACAGCGTACACATGAGAGTGGCTTGGAATTGTCACCTTATTGGGCTCAACCTCAAATATGTCTGGTGCCCCCTTCACCTTTTGTACCGAGGAAGACTTCACTGATATGTTTACATCACACAGTATCTGATAGATGGTGCACGATTGTATAGCAATTGTGAAAGGCAAAACTATTGTCAGGAGCCATCACTGTACCTTATTGGGATTGCTGATTTTAAAGCGAGCCTTTGCTGACTGACCAACAATGACACTCTTAAATAGGAAGGTCTCATCTTCCTCTCCGTACACACCTATACACCCATCCTGAATTAAGGGGACAGTCATTTTTCAAGACCTCACGTTACAATGCATTTCCTTCCTTCCCTAACCTCATGAAATTTGTGTTGCCCCAGGATTCCTAGCTGCTTGCATATCCTGTGCTCTTCAAAGACGGATGAAATGTCACTGGTGTTGATAGCAGGAACAAGAACTTCCCCACGTATCTTGTACGTAATCTGGGGGTCATTCTTATGTTGATCACTTATCTCCACACAAAGATCCTGTGGACAGTTGATACAAACGATGAAGGTTCCCTTAGGTGTCTCCCCCCCCCCCCCCCCCCCCCCCCCTTCCTCACTTCTTCATGTTTGCCTGGTTTGTCAGCTACACACTCCACAGTAATGACCACTGACTGCCCTGGTGAGATCACTCCCATAGCACTGTTGACTGTGAATAAGCCAAGAACCAAACGCTGGCTTCCTCCAACAACCTCAGTCCTGAGAGGAGGAGAGAAGGAAAGGAGGAGGAGGAGGAGGAGGAGAAGGAGGAGGAGGAGGAGGAGAAGAGAAGGAAGAATGGGAAGAGGAAGAGGAGAAAAGATCAGAGAGAAAGAGAATAATATAAATGGTGGGAAAAAGGTGCATTGACAACCTCACCTCATAGCCGCCCCCGCCACACCCCCTGGTCCGTTCCCCCCTTTCCCCTTGGCCTTGAACACCTGCGATGACTGGGCAGAGGCCACACCCTCTCTGGACTTTGCCCTCTTGGCAGCGGCAGCAGCAGCAATGGTGGCCCTACGAACGGGCAAGCTATGAACATGGGAGGGGCCTACATGCCTACACAGGGAAGGGAACTTACACCCGCTGCTTCTGCTGTTCAGAGAGGAGCTTTATAAAGGCGTACTTAAACTCAAACTCTCCCCTGTTCTCCAGTGTGAATGTGCAGGTCTTGCGTGCCCCAAACATCATATACCCAAAGTTGAGGTCATTGATGGGACATATGCTGAACCTACAATAAGAGCTCAGATCAATGTATGCACACGTATGTCACACACATAAGCATACGCACAACTTTGAGGAACATACTTGGAGAACACTGCCCTGGCTGTGACTTTAATTGGAATGTTGGCGATGACCTCCCCTTGCTCCCCCACATGGACGTCGATCACTTGGCACTTGAGGATGGCCTGGTCTACCAGCACCACCTCAGCCTGGGGCCTGAAGGAGATTGTTACTGCTTGGGCCTTCTCTCCGGGGTACAGTGTGGAATGGTTTGGGACTATGGTGAACATCTTGGAGCAGTCGGGTATGTTTGGAAGAGACTGGTTCAAAAAACTGCGAAAATAGACAGCGTAAAAATAAGTCAATATACAATATAAGCACATGAACAGCACAGAATAGTGCAATGAGCATCTACGCTCAGCCACTATCACGACACCAAACAGTAGCACACCAGCTTCATTTACATGTGATAGCTGCAGTGAAAAGAGACCTAATGCGATATTATAAAATTTTGCAGATAGGGTCATCAAAGTTGACACGTGAAATAGATTCTGAAATGTACGCATAAATAAAAATTCAGGCCATTGTATTCCATGATGGACAGACCAATTTCCAGTGTGTAAAAAAGAACTTGTAGAGGAACTAGGATAGCAAATAATTTGAAAACTTGAAAAAGCATGCATTAGGTCATGGCAAATGGTCCCAGACATGTTGCTGATTATTAATAATTATGAATTAGGTCCTGAACAGGTACTTTAGGCTTACTTGTATGCAATGTCATATTTCCCCTTGTTTTTCAAGTGCAGAGTTAGCTTAGCCTCATCAAACACTTTCACACACTGGAAGTCCAGCCCTCCATCAGTGCCTACAGGGGGTGGGGACTCCTGGCTCTGAACGTGTGCAAATCAGTACGTGCTCCAACTCACCCCGAGGAAAGCTCACATCCAGGGCTACATCATACGCTTCAGCTTGTATCTGAACTGCCTCTACATGCATCAGTCCCATTATCTGCTCAACGTCTGACACCTAACCATATAAGGAAATGGGATGGGCCACTTATCACCCCCCCCCCCCCCTTTTCTCTTTCGCTTGTGATGGAGTACCTCTATTTTGAAAGTTCGCTTAGTGTACGAGACAGGCTTTGCTGCCCTGAAGTGCACATTGAGAGGGAAGGCAGAGCGAGGTTGGACCACCCCTCGCTCCTGACTGAAGGAGAACTCTTCGCCCAGCATTTCCGTTCCACTCAGCTTCCATGCCACGGGCAAGAGGGTGTTGTTATGCAGGTGGAGAACATTCGTCTGCTTTCTGTTTGCGGGAGGGAAACAGGTGGAGATGGAACAGTGGCCTTCACTTCAGTGCACATTAGTTGTCTCATTCCCAGGCACCACAATACCAAAAGGTCCCTTACCAGAACATGCCATCACAGAAGTACCATTCCAAGTGCACCACGTGGATGGTGTTATTCCCATTCCAAGCCTACCATACTATAATTAACAGTCCTATCCAAGGCAGACCATAACCAATGGCCCAGCGCACACACTGGAACCCTGCCCCCCACCACCCCCCTCCCCCCCACCACCCCCCATGACTTGCCTATGTAGCAATACTTTTTTGAACTCAAGTATCTTCTTATCTATCTTCAGTTCTGGTTCAACTCCATCACAAGCGATGTTGAAGATCACAGGGTCTGGATTATTTTTCACACAGCACACCAGTGCATCTTTGATGGTGCCCAAGGTCTTGGGATACGCCCATATGGTCAAAGTCTATACAGTTCAATTTATATGGCAACATGAAACACTGCATTAAATTTTTTTTTGAATAGTTAATAAACCTTGCTTTCTCCTGGCTTCAAAATCATCTGTGCTGGCTCGACAAGAAAGGTGGCTGCACTCAGGTCATTTTTGAAGCAGAAGACCACATCAGTCTCCATCACGCTGGTATTACTAATGGTCAGTGTCTCCATGTTCTCAGGATAGCGACCCTCACGGTACCTGTTCAATGAGAGACATTATGCATTGCCAATAGATCTTGAGCTAATGATAGCCAGCCATCAGATGAGGCCTAGCCAGCCATCAGATGATGGCCTAGCCAGCCATCAGATGAGGGCCTAGCCAGCCATCAGATGATGGCCTAGCCAGCCATCAGATGAGGCATAGCCAGCCATCAGGTGAGGCCTAGCCAGCCATCAGATGAGAGGCCTAGCCAGCCATCAGATGAGGCCTAGCCAGCCATCAGATGAGAGGCCTAGCCAGCCATCAGATGAGGCATATGACTTACCTTTCTCTTGTCTTTCCACAATGCAGTGGTCCAAAGAAGTATGTCTCTTCACTGATAACATACTTCTTGTGGACTATTTCATTGTTTTCAACTGTCTTTTTACGGTTAGAAAATATTATCCTGAAAGAAAAGCAAAAAATAAAATAAAAATAGGAAGTCATAAAAGTGGTAAAGGAGAAAAGTGTGCACATGGTGGGGATGGGGGTGGAGATACACTGCCTTATTGGGGGTGGGAGGGGTGGAGATACACTACCTTATGAGGGAGAGGTAGAGATACACTGCCTTACGAGGGGGGAAGGGGGGTGGAGATACACTGCCTTATGAGGGGGGTGGAGATACACTGCCTTATGAGGGGGGTGGAGATACACTGCCTTACGAGGGGGGGGGGGTGGAGATACACTGCCGTATGAGGGGGGTGGGGGGTGGAGATACACTGCCTTATGAGGGGGTGGGAATACACTGCCGTATGAGTGGGGGGTGGGGGGGTGGAGATACACTGCCTTATGAGAGGGGTGGAGATACACTGCCTTATGAGGGGGGGGGGGGGTGGAGATACACTGCCGTATGAGGGGGGTGGAGATACACTGCCGTATGAGGGGGGTGGAGATACACTGCCGTATGAGGGGGTGGGGGGGGGGTGGGGGGGGGGTGGAGATACACTGCCGTATGAGGGGGGTGGAGATACGCTGCCTTATGAGGGGGAGGTAGAGATACACTGCCTTACGAGGGGCCTTCCTATCTATTTCTTCTGACCTACCTTGGCTCACGGCAGATGCTGGGCACGATGCACACACCACGGCAGAACAGCTGATAGCGCTGCCTGGTGCCAGCCACCTCAAAATTCAGGGTCTTATCAAACTGCCCCTCCTCCAAGGAGCTGAACTGAAGTCTCAATACCGTCTGGCCTTGAGGTGGTATTATCCACCTAAACCGAACTAGCCTGGAGATGAAGTGGGGGGTGGGGGGGGGGGGGGAGGGGGTGAAAAGGAATCCTCTACCCACAGTTTTGAACAGACTTTGCAGGTCCTATCGGCTTGACTGGCTCTTCAGAAATGCTAAGTGGGTCATACGCAGAGCAGGTTGAGTGAAGCAATGTGCATGTTGGCAGCACACTCACCTGGGCTGCTGCTCCTCGTGTGCTGCTGTCTGCGCTACAGGAGAGTTAGATTTGAGACTTGTCTTCCTCTTAGTGGCGGGCTTCTGGGGCGATCGTCTGTCTGCTGAGTCTCCGGGCTTTGTGGAGGAGAGACCCCTCTTTGACATGCGGGAGTGGGGAGGAGGAACTTCAGGCACAAGCTCTTCTGGAATTATTTCAGGGCTGGGCTTTGACGATTCTTCCATTTTGCAGTTTCTGTGTGTGTGTGTGTGTGTGTGTGTGTACGTAGATATTAGTTTATTTTTATTATTCACGCATTTATTTATTTTCTTTTGTCCTTGCCAAAGCCCAAACGATATCCTTGACAGTCCTGTTGCCCTATAAGGTTTTATTGACTTCATTTTGTTATATTGCACATACTTTGTATACAGTTCTTCCCCGTATACAAAGTACTTTTTTTTTTTGGGTCCATTCACGTTATAATGGCTTGGTGCCAACTATAATGTTACAAGACGTTCTGTAAATTTGGAAGAGAGCTGCATTTCATATACACATATATAATATAATAATATAATATATATTAAAGATTCAAAGAATAAGCTAGGGTTTTTTTTAATCAGACATTTGACCTTAAATGTGTACTTTATGCTGGAACTTACGGGTCATCTGGAGAAGCTGCAATGAATACGAAGCGCTCCAAGTTCAAGACGTCAATAACTTCTCTCTTAAAGGCATGTGGGCACACTTGGAATACAGCAGGTGCTGGAATGGGACTCCCACCAGGTCCCAGACCCATTCCATCGAGTATCTATATTATGGTTGCAGTTCAACACCATAGCTGTACAATTGGATATTATCACAGTGTTGAATCAATTTTTGATCTTATAGATGATTGAGCACACCTGATCAATCATGTGGTGATTTTACAAGTGATTTTTAAAAAATCATTTATGAAATCAAAAATTGATTCGCGGTCTTTTTTATTTTAACTGTATTTACATGGACGTACCTCTACTGGAGTTGGGAGATTACTGGCCAATATACGGTCTGTGATACCCTTCACGCTCTGGTTACCGTCCACGGTGATCAGAGGCACACCGACTCCTGCTCTGCACTCGGTAGCTTCTTGGATAGCCGGCTCCGTCGGCTGAGCGCTGACATTAATCCGCTCGAGCGATTCGGACCGCGATGCGGGTTTCTGCTTTCCTTTGGACTTCTTGGAAGGTGTAACCTTGGCTTCCTCCGGCTCGGGTTGGGGCTTGGCTCTAACCTCTCCGGCGTTACGATCCCAGTCTTGTAGCAGTTGACGGACGCCACCCAGGCCACTCTCAAATAGCATGTACTTCTTTCCCAGGCTCGATCCGGACGTGGTAGCAAACTGTTCCTGGAGTCCTGGAGCGGCCGCCGCTGGCGGGCCCTTCTTGCCTCTGCGCTTGGAGGACTGCGTGGGCGTGTCCGTACCTTCCGCCAGGCTGGACTTCGAGGCGGTAGGAATATTTCCGTCGCCAAGCAACTGCTCCGATACGTTGGGCGTCGCTGCCTCTTTGCTACCCGTCGGCGATCCCTTCTGTAACGTCCCCGCGACCTTCGCCACGACGCTATGTCGCTTAGCAGTGGTGTCCTTCGCTCCCCTCCCGCGCCGCTTCTGCTTCTCATCTTCCAGCCGCCTCTCTTCTTCTTCCTTCTCCCGCTGCAGTCGCTGGCGCTCCTCCTCCTCCGCTTGCCTCTTCCGCCTCCTCTCCTTGTACAGTGCCAACCTCTTAGCATCGATCGCCTTTCTCTGATCCTCGTCAAGGCTCTCGTATTCGTCTTCGGGCAAATCGAGCAGAGCGGCGATCCTCTGCTCCTCGCGCTCCTCCGCTTCCCTCCGCGCATTGGCCTCGGCCTTGGCCTTTCGCTCCCTGTCCACCTCAATTTCCACCGCTCGTGCCTCCACGGCGGGCAGATCCATACCGAGCTCCACAAAGTAGATGTGTTTGCGATTGTTGAGCGCTCGGAGGACCAACGCCGCTGTCATGAGCGTTCCCGCCGTGAACCGGGACTCAATCCCGTCCACCACGACACCTCGGCTGCAATCCTTGTGCTGCATTCTGTCAGCTAGTATATCGACGACGACCTCCTCTGGCAGTGCCTTGTACGGCAGCATCCCCGTGGGGACAGCGAACTGCGAACCTTCGAGCGGAAGCACGGAAAAGAACTGCGGACCATCAACCAACTGGGAGGACGACTCGATTTCCTTCTCTTTGGCGACTTCTTTCTGCGGCCTTTTTTGCGACGCTTGCGACGATGTGACTTCTTCTTCGACGGTGATCTCGACCGTTTGCATGCAGTACTCCCTCGCCTTGCAGCCAGCAGGGGTTGAAGCTGAAGATATGGCGTCGGCCAGAACGTCGTCCACTGCAAATACTGCTGCACCGTACAGCTCCGCGAGCGCTCTAGCTTGGGTCGTCTTCCCGCTCTGGGGGGGTCCGTTCACGATCAAGGCTATTCCCCGCCTATTGCCCGCCAAGATCGCTTCGGGAGAGAGGTCCAGGCCGAGGTAGCGGGCGATCGCAGCAGTAACAGGATTGGAATCCACCTCCGTATCGCTGTGGAACGTCCCCAGAGTGGCTTGGCTGAGCACCGTTAGCGAATTGATGACGGAGAGTTCCACAGCAGAATGGCCGAGGGCACTGGTGCTCGGAA
Organism: Eunapius fragilis; assembly: GCA_963681505.1. Lineage (NCBI taxonomy): Eukaryota > Metazoa > Porifera > Demospongiae > Spongillida > Spongillidae > Eunapius > Eunapius fragilis. The sequence goes on from OY811984.1 coordinate 1,343,996, forward strand.
GACCCGTTTTGGTCTCGTACGAGCCCACCTTCTGCTCAACGTTCGTGCTGGAAGGCGTGAAGCCCAAAGGGATGATCCTCGGCTGCGACTCCGATTGTTCCACAGAGATGGTGCTTTCTTTGGCCGGAGCGGTATCGCCACTGGGGTCGTCAGCCGCAGCCCCAGGAGCGCCCGCCTTAGCAGCCAACCCCAGCTCTTTGTTGTAAGCGTCCAAGATTTCCCGATGGAGCTTCTCACCGGGGTTCACTGGCGGCAAGAAAAGCTTTTTCAGCTTGTAGCGCTCTTTGACCCATTTCAAAATCTGAAATGCAAAATGCGGCCATGCAGTTACAGATGCATACGTACAAACTAGGCATCACCAACCGCTTCTTCCTCAACGTGCTGCTTATCAAACTCGAGAGAGTAGACTTCCACGGGATAGGACGTAGGATTCGTGATCACCACCTGTGCCTCGGAGCCTGGAGAGAATGGCAGAACAGGGGGGAACTCAACCAGGGTATGGTCAAATGAGATTTTCGGCTCATTTCCCAGTCCCTCAACATGAAGGAAGAGTTGGCTATCAGCACTGTGCTTGATTAAAAATGGAATTGTTTCAACATAATGATGCTACAGTGGGGGAAAGTCCAAATCATTATAGTTACATGTACTTGAAGGGTCCTCCCCTTACCGTTTCACTGGGCATGAACCAAACTTGAATATCTTTTTTCTGATCTGGCAACAAAATCCCTGAGCTTGGCTCCACTTCAAAGTACTTGGGTGGTGGCTTTTCTTTCATCTTCTTCCTCAAGTGGAGGGGAACGTGCTTTGGAATCTAATATACACAACCACACAACGTTAATCCCAAAATATAATCCTATTCCTATGTACCTGCTTTGGAGGCTTGTCAGTTATAGCAGACCATTCACACCTGAAACAAAGAGGACAATTTTACTGTTATTGTTATTACTCCTATCCTTAAGTTTGTTAAAATGGGCAACGCAACAACAGAACTCACTTAACAAAGTAAGGATTGTGCAGCCTGATTGTAACAACCTTGCACTGGCCACATAGCACTGTCCCGAAATCAATCATGCTGCTGGAGAGTTCCATCTTTGGACGAGCAACATCTGCAGTCAACTTGATGATGTAACCAGGCCCATTGACAAGCTACACAATTTACAAAACAAAACAATTAAAATAAGTAAGTCAAGCAGCTGAATTCAGAAGCTGATATTAAGCACTTACATTCACAGGTAGCCTAGCTTCTATGTGGCCTTCAGCAAATTTTGAAGATGCAGGGTCAAATCTCACATTGAACTGTAGTGATTCAAATTCAGGTGCTCCAGGAAGAGACTTGACTTTGTCCCCAATATCAACAGAGAACCCAGTGTTTTGAAGGGCATTTCGCTGAGTGTTGAATGACACAGGACAATGCCCTATATTTCTCAGCGTGACAACATTGGAAGCAACCAGGCCATAGACAGTGTGCCCAAAGTTCAAGAGAAATTCTGGCAATACTGGTCTAAATAAGCAGCATTTGTTACAATGTTACATTTGTGAAACACATTTGTAATGCTGCAGACCTTATCTTTTTAGATTTTAAGTGCAAGTTGTCTAAATGTTGCACTGCAAACTCCTTCACAAACAATCTCTGCTTTTCTCGCTCCAGCTGTGAATGCAAAATTTACTAGTGAACAGAGACATACATGTAGGAAGTGATGTATCATTTAAGTTTTTAAGGCTAATATAATGCAATGTTGTAAGTACATTGAATGATGAACAATAATTATGCTTACGTTGGTGGATTTAGTTAAGTAATCAAATATGTACAATCGGGCCTAAATCATTAGCCCTCAGTATAATTTCAAGTACTAATTAAAAAAAAAAAGTCTTAGATATATATATAGAATATGGGCTACAGGAAGCTTACTGGACAAGGGGAGATCCTCCCACACCTCATCCCCTCCCTTCCCCTAGCGAATGAGAGCAACAAGACCCACTTGAAGTGACATTTCATCTGCAGCAGCACACGAAGCATCCATCTCTGTAGAAATGGTTTCATCAGCTTGAGCATTCAGGCTTGCTTCTGTCCGAGGGAGACTGAAGGTGATGCAAGGAAAGATACCTTCTCCAGTCAGCATAATTGTATCAGGTTCAAAGTGAGCGACTTGAACCTGCATATCATGGAAGCAATCATAGCATATGTTCCACATCATTACATCATGGTGCACCATTGTAAACACTTACTTCGAACGATTTACAAAATGTCTCAGGAACTCCTGGCAGATACTGAATAGTTAGTGTTTGCTGCTCCAGGGCTGGGATATGTCCCTAGAACAAAGACTCAAACCAGTGACACACTGAAAAACTGAAAGAAGATGCAACTTTTTATCACTCACAGTCGGTGGGGACACCACAACCTGTCCTGGAGTGCAATCACTGTCATGTGAGGCTCCAAAAACAGTGAAATTCATAGCCACCTTTCCCCTGTTCTGTATCACAATGTCTGCCGTCAAGACCTGGTCGTACAACTGGAGGAGATAACAAGAGTTACCATCAAGGCTTAGCCATGGCTTATACTGTGCATCCAGCAATAATAACCTGCTTGCCAACTTCAATGTGGGTTGTGCTGATCCTGTACTGCACCAATGATGACTCCCCCATGAGCCGCAGCTGATACGCAGGCCCTCCCTCTACCCTACATACGGCCGTAACCTCTGTGGCTATGCCAGTGTGGCCGTGAAAGGTGAACTGGACCGTCTCGCTTTCGCCCGGCTGGAGCCCGCCGTGAAGGGGAAGGATGTCAAATACCTGCTCTATGCTGATGGGGACAAAGGGATCCCCTTGGAGCGCTCGACTACGCTGCTTGTGTTTGGTGCGTTTGACAGGTGGAGGGATCCCCTGATTGGTTTTAGTAGCTTCTTGCGAGGGCTGTTCAGTGGTGCACAGGACATTGGAGCACTGCTGCATCTCACCTGGATCAGCTACGGCCTCACTATCCTCAATCTTCTCCCTGCTCCCATCTGCGCTCCTTTCCTGGATATCTGCTTTAGCCTCGTCTTCACTCTGGCCTCCGTTGGCTACCCTCTCCCCCTTATCTTCATTCTCAACATCGGAACCCTCCCCCGTGTTTGCTCCTTCAGACACACCCCCAGCACCTTCCTCGTTTTCCATCCCTCCTTCGTCATCGTCTTCCTCCTCAAGTGAATCAGTTTCTATTTCACTCTGCATATCCACCCCCTCATCCAACTGCTCAGGGTCGACCCTCCTTGCGGGGGGACGCTTCAGGAAGGACCACACGTAGCGCACTTCCAGAGGGCTGCTGTTAGTCATTGTGATCTGCTTTGTGGTCTCTGTGTCATTGAGGATGCAACCAAAATCAACCTGTGGGTGCATGAGCATGTATGCATAAAAATCGTGTACTTGTGTTACAATGGTGTTTATCACGTGTGTGAATGTTTGTGCGCAACATATGGTACACTTAATGAAGATAACATTTTACCTCCATTGTTTCAAAGCTCAGATTTGGAAAGTGCACTTCAGACTTCAAGGCAATTTTATCCTGAATATATATATATATACAGACATCACAAGCTGAACCACGTTGAGGCATGTGTCTGGGAACAGCACCTTGTGTGGATGTTCCTTATAGGCGACTGTCAGCTGACTCTCTTCAACTCGGCTGCACTTATCAATGCAGTAGGTGGCATCATAACATATTATGATGTCAAACTCTTCACCCTCAGAAAGTTTCAGCTCCTTGAAAAAAAAAATTGTCTGAGCATCTAAATAGCATTCGTTCTATAAATCAAAGTATCAGAACAGGCTTTCTTGCATTAGATACAAAGTTACCCAATCTTCAGTGATTCTTTACTTTATATATATGGTGAACTAAATTTATATCTAGTATATGCTAATTGCTATAGCCTTTTCAGGCATCCCGGAAAGGGTATTTCCAACTATCACTGTTCAGTGTATTTGTTTGCATTACTATCATTGCTATGAAAAAATAAAATTTAAAAAAAACTTGAAATAGAGAGCGTCACGTGCACTGCTTGTGATCACCTACCATCTGCGGTATGGAGAATTTGTCTGTTGCCAGGCTGAATGGGTGGGCACAGGAGAGTAGTGCAGTCAGTGGCAGCGGAGACACATTCTTCACATGGACCACTTGTTTATGCTGGGTAAGCTTGCTGCCATAAGGCTATCACATAGAGAAGCAGGTTTGTTAGGCACAGTGAAGATAATATCATAATCTCTGTACCTGATGGACCAAAAATGACACATTAAGTGAGCTAAACTCAAGTAAGGGTGAGATGAACTGAGCGTGTACATCCACAGTCATAATTCTTTCTTTGTGAGGATTCTTTCCAATAAGGGCGTGGCATAGCAGACGCTCATTTACCACTTGGGGGCTGAACAAGGGAAGGGGAAGAAGAAAATGATTTAAGCAAATTTCCATAACCTTGCAACTGACATTGGTGAGAATCCCTTAAGAGTGATTGTCTGTGACTGGTATGGCTCCAGCACCAATTTGTCTGGTACCATTTCGAACAGTGGTTTCTTCATGTTCTCCATCTGACTGAGAGGCTGTTGATGCAAGTGTCAGTAATGATAACAGTCGCACCAACCAAACCTATAATACACCAAACTACACAGTTCTCCAGAGCAAATCACCATGATCACATTATGATAAATACTGACCACCTTTGTATTTGGGTCGAGAACATCCCTGGAAGACTTTTCAAGTTCTAGCCTCTTCAATTTGGAGAGAGAAAAGCCATCTGTTGACCAAGACAAAGCCTGGACCCTCCTCCCTTTGTTCATGAGGGTGAATTGCTTCTGACAAAGTCCTTTACTGAAGTGAGGACCTAGGTCTATGCCATCCATTAGGGGTGGATAGCTGACAATAGTTGTCCCTTTGGCCTCTGCAGAGAGGTTAACAGTTGCACTCACACCCTGTCTCACAACAATGGTCAGCTTGTCATTGAACCTAAGGAGATGAAAAGTGTAAATTAAAAAAGGATGACTAAACATAATTATTTGGCTGCCCAACTGTTATAACGTACTTCAAAGCATCATCCATGAAGGCTGTAATGGTGAGCTCCACCCTCTGTTCAGGAGGAATCACTGCTGAAAATGGTTCAACGCTGAAGACTGTCTTCTCTTGCGCCTGAATAGAATGAAATATTTGCCACTAATAATAACTCCAAATACATAATTAAGTTCTATCTATATGTATTATGTGTATCCATGTATATTATATTATATTATTAATACAATACACACATAAGTACTGTTGAACACAATGTACCAGTATTCTGTTACCCACAAACTGCTATGTACATGAGTTACGAGCACTTTTCCATTCATCGCTATACACATTCCTGGCCATGGTAGATATTACACCCAAAAGCACACATACTCACAAGGACACATTCCATTTCAGCAGAAATGAGGGACTCATTGACCAGGGTGATCTTCTTGGCAATGGAGGTAAGGACTGGATGCACACCCCAGTCCAACTCTGACGGCGTAACGCTGATGACAGGGCCCTCCCCAACACAATTGATTTCAGCCCTTAGGGGAGGATCAGGACTACCAAGGATGCTGATCACAACAGAGGAAGTTATCTCTCCTTGCTGTTGAGCCTTTATCTGCAGAGGTATCCGCAGTGTGGAGTGGGGTTCCACGGACCCTGTGGGGGCCATGGTAGAGAAGACCAGGCTCTGCAGGTCCGAGGGTGGGAGGATCTCGTATATTGCAGGCAGGTTCGTGTCATTTTTCAGTACAACGTTTTTGGTGTAAGGGTAGTTCACGAAACACCGCCCATAGCCAAGGAAGGGGGTGGCCAGATTGATGGAGGGTACGATGGACTGAGCAGTGATGGGTAGAGAGAACACCTCTTTTCCTGCTTCACTGATGTCAACCACCAGGGCTGCTGAATAAAATTTAACAAAGGACGGCGTGAGCCTGACCTAATGGAGGAAGGAGAAAGGAGTTGTCTTGGAGGGGGGTGTGGCAGGAGGACAATTTAAACATGACATACTGTAATCTTCTCTTGGCAGTTAGGGGGAAGGACACCTGTACGAGGTTTGACAACAAATTCCTTGGTCTTAATATCAGCAGCAGTGCCGTTGCCAGGCACAGAGAGGTTAAACGTCATAGAAACTTCAGAAGTGTTAGTGAGCTCCACCTCCTGCAAAGTCTGAAACCCTAAGAATAAAAAAATAAAATTTGATGTTTACCAACTCTGGATGGTGAATTGTTACATAGTGAAGCTAGTTATTAAATCTGGACGGTACATTTTCATAAACATATTAAGTTTGACAAAAAAGATATTACAATTGTGCATTCACCACTTACCATAAGCTACGTCACCAAACTTGAGCTCAGGAACATTGAAGTGGAATGTCGGGCCAATAACAGCGCCCCTGATAGGGACACAGAAAAGAAGGTATCTCAATCTCAAAATATATAAAAAATGATGTGACTTGCTTGATCTGCAGCTGCAGGTCTTGAGGAGAACCATCAACCTTGCACAAGAACTGCTCACTAAACTCCCCCAGCACAGATGAACAAAAGGAAATCTATTTGCAGATAGAATGAAGAAAATGAACCCTACACTCAGACAGCCACAAGCCCCAGTTATGGTGGAATGCAACCAACATGTAACATGAAGGACTACATACACACACTATTACAAGCATGCGTTCGGGGACTTGATATTAGAATTCAGAACATGTATCCCCACGGCTACAACGTGCCGTTATGTCATGTGACAAGCATATTTTAACAGCCAGATGTGTGTGTGTCTCTGTGTGTGTGTGTGTGTGTGTGTGTGTGTGTGTGTATGCGTGTGTATGTGTGTGTATGTGTGTGTGTGTACATGTGTGTGTGTACATGTCTGATAGTCTGCAATTGTGGATCCGCTAAACTACATATGGGTGTTGGTACTGTATCACACACACACACACAAAAACACACGTACACACACACACATACAAACACACACACACACAAGCACACACATACACAAACACACTCACACACACACACACATACAAACACACACACACACAAGCACACACATACACAAACACACTCACACACACACAAACACACACACCTGGATGGCCTGAAATCCTCCAGGCTGCAGTGTCCCTGAGTGAGGAACAAAACTGAACTTGGGTCCAAACAAAGTCTGTAATGGTAACACAGTGTATGCTCCAGCGATGTCTCCTCTGTTCTCTAAGATAACCTTTTAAAAATCAAATTCAGGGTTAAACAAAAGTTATATTTCACAGTGCTGGACACAGCACCTCATACACATGTGACGAGTTGACAAAAATGTTCTGAATGTCAAGAGTGTCGAAGGAAAACCTCATCCTGGGTCCCATCCCCTCCCCCTTCAGTTTGAGGGGCAGGCGAGACTCTCGCCCTGTGACATCACAGTAGGCAACCTGAGCATAGCTGTGGGGACCAGCAGATGTGTGATGCCAAATGGAGGTGATGTCCGAGTGCTTGGTTGGTGTACCTTATGGCTTTGTAGGGACTGAACGTGATGGATACTTCAGCCTGCGCATTCGGCCATATGTCCCCCTCCTGACAGTAGTGGTCAAGGGTTGGTTGATGGACACATACACATATCACACATGTTTACTTAAATACATCATGTTTACGCATGCTGGACACATGCATAATGTTACATACACACAAAAAGAAACATAAGGACGCAAATACTTATCAATACTATAAGGTACGCCCACATCCCACATGCATGTACACATACAACACACACATACACATATACACACCATTGGATCAATAGTAAAGATGTCACTGCAGAAATGAAAGTGCTCAGTCTCCAGGTAATGCTGCAGACAGGAGTGGGATGAAGGGGGGGGGGGGGGGGGGGGGAGACAGTAGTGTGGGTGAAGGAAGTGGAGAGACAGTAGTGTGGGTGAAGGAGGTGGAGGAACATGGGACTGGTCAGATCGAGCAATGTTACGACCACCAAAAGTGTGTGACCTTTTTACTTCTTTCCAAGTGCCTCACAAGGATTGGATAGCGATCACGCATGGTGGGATTGTGGACACATCTTTGCAAGAAGCTCTCCTTTGAGAAGGACTCCTCCTCTGATAGTTCCTGAATATGCCTGTGGCAGAGCAGGATCATTCAGGTAAATGAAAAAGTTCAAACAGGAATGCAACATATAATAATTCAGTCACTGTACAGGCTAGGATATTCATTGCATATGCTATCACCAAGGATGCGCAGGCAACAGAGGAATGGAGTGATCTGGCTCACAAACCATGGTTCTCTTCACTCTACTGCTGCTCAAACTTACAGTTCCCTCTGCATCTCTTCATCACTTTCACTGCCAAACGCCTTCCACACAAAATGCACAGTGACATCACTTCTGTTCAGAATCGTCACTGACCTATTAGGAAGTAGAGATAGAGGGGGAGGAAGAGTGTGAGTGTGTGAGTGAGTGAGTGAGTGAGTGAGTGAGTGAGTGAGTGGGTGAGTGAGTGAGTGAGTGGGTGAGTGAGTGAGTGAGTGAGTGAGTGAGTGAGTGAGTGAATGAGTGGGTGGATGGGTAGGTGGGTGAGTGAGTGGGTGAGTGAGTGAGTGAGTGAGTGAGTGAGTGAGTGAGTGAGTGAGTGAGTGAGTGAGTGAGTGAGTGAGTGAGTGGTAGGTGGGTAAGTGAGTGAGTGAGTGAGTGAATGAGTGAGTGAGTGAGTGAATGAGTGAGTGAGTGAGTGAGTGAATGAGTGAGTGAGTGAGTGAATGAGTGAGTGAGTAGTGAGTGAGTGTGAGTGAGTGAATGAGTGAGTGAGTGAGTGAGTGAGTGAGTGAGTGAGTGAGTGAGTGAGTGAGTGAGTGAGTGAGTGAGTGAGTGAGTGAGTGGTAGGTGGGTAAGTGAGTGAGTGAATGAGTGAGTGAGTGAATGAGTGAGTGAGTGAGTGAGTGAGTAGTGAGTGAGTGAGTGAGTGAGTGAGTGAGTGAGTGAGTGAGTGAGTGAGTGAGTGAGTGAGTGAAAGATAGAGAGAGGGAGCAGACATACCTCTTAGATGAGAGGCCAATGTAGGTGTTCTCATGCATTATACTGCTGCGGTCCAATCGGACGTTTACATCATTGGCACTGCCTTGCAGCTGTGTGTATAGGACTTCTCCTGTAAACAAAAATTAGTTGCAACCGCCCACAAAAAAGCGTCCACTGCAAACGCCCTCACCAGTGTCATGGTGTATCTCCAAAGTCCCACTGTGTTCCCCAACTGTCTGAGGTAGAAAATTGATATCCACTTGCATACATGTGTTGGGAGTCAATGATGCTGTAGTAGGCTTTACAGAGAACGGACTACACACAACAACAAAACAAAATAAGTTTATAGGGTAAGTACCATGTATGAGTACCATGTATGAGTACACTGTATGTACCATGTATGTACCGGTACATATAGTATTAGAATGTAGAGACACAATTGCAATATGCACACTGTGTACTGTACAGAGGGTGCACACACCTCAATACCCAATGCGCAGTAGTTATAAAATATACAGTGGAACCCCACCCCTGATATGCGGAACATCTTACTCTATACCAGACACATTTTGTGAATTCCAGAAAGATTGAAAATTCATACCTTCATTATGAACCCCCGAAATGCGGACACCCCGATAGCCAGGACACCTGAGGTGGGTCCTGACAGTGTCTGCATTAGAGGGGCTCTACTGTATCCATGCACAAACACAAAATACATGCACACAGGCGTATGATACAGACATGCACAGTGACGCAGAAGACCACACACCTCTCTGTTTCCAACGTGAACTTAGCCTCCCTTTTCCCAACGTTTCGCACAAGAACAGTTTTGCTAGATGGGTACTGGGATAGCGAGGTTCAACAGTTGTTCATGCACCGATTGCATCATGGGACATAGCTATGAGCATACCTTGACTGGTGCCAAGGAGAAGGTTATCTCATCAGGGAAGTCAAGAAGTGCTCTGGAGCCAGTGGCTACCACAGGCACAACAAACTTCTCACGCTCCGTGATACAGGTGAGCTCAACTGTATAGTCCTAGGGAAACATGTAACATTAAAAACTACACCGCCAAATCATTTTTCTCTTCGTCCTTCTCATCCCCCCCCTCCCCCACACCGTCACACCCTCTCAATGTCGACCCCACTTCTATTTCCCCTATCCTCACCCAATTTCTCCCCCCTCCCCCACACCATCACCTTCTCTTCTTATTCCCACTGACCTTGTCTTCATCAGGAGTGAATGCTACGATGTAGGTAATCTCCATTCCTGGTGCAACTTTGGCACCAACTGGTTTCTGGCAGGTAACCTTGAAATAAGGAGACTCTTCAAGAGTGACTTTGATATGTCGTGCCACCTGCAAAGAAGGGCAGTACTACATGTGCCAGTTGCTATGGAAAATATAGCCTACATTATCATTGTTCCTGAAAGAGATTGGGAACTCATAGGTTAGGTGAGGTTCGTACTGCTGGAAGAGGACTTCTGAAGGAAATGGCTGAAATAATGGAGAGTCAACCTCCACTACTGAATCCTGGGGAGGCATTAAATGAGGCACTTGTTATTATGATCTTTGCTATAAAGAATAGTTTATTGAAAAATGAAAACTCACTTTTTGAGATAATTCTGCTATATCCAAGAGCTCTACTATTTTGGGAATGTGCATTTCATAGGTTTTTTCAAGTTTCTCCTTTGTGGTAAGCCTCATTTCAGCCAGGTAGGTTGAGGGAGTGTACTAAACAGTTCAAAAAGGTTTTTCAATGGTCATGACAAGCACTCATGCACACTGACCTTCGTAACTTCTTTTGGACCTCTGACTAGCTTGGTAACTTTTGGTCCTTTGTGAATACTGTGAGCCTGCTTCTTGTTCGAAGCGGCAGCTTCGTCCGCAACATCATGCTCTTTTGGAGTGGACATTACTATTCGAAGCACGCCGCACTAATTTCAGTCGAACCCGCCATAATTTTTTGTCAAACAATGTAACCATGACAATACATCATGAGGTTAATTTTAATTTATAAAGATGCCGCAGGAATGGTCGGATTGTGTTATATTTGAGTGAGTAGTTTGTTGCACATAAGTCCAATTATGCGTCCATCTTTACCCCAGCCATCCATGGGAGCTAATAGCGCAGGCAGCCTACAGGAAGTACCCTAACCCGCACAATCCACACGTAAAGTCACTGGATACGTTGAACAGAGTGGCTTCTTCTGGAAAGCTGTACAGTCACCGATTGTTCAGCACACTGTGGAATGTACCCAACTTAGTGCTAAAGGTGAAACCAACTTGGTTGTTCATGTAGTTGTGAACTTATCAACCGCCCTTCATAGATCGTCGGTTCGAACCCTGCGATGCATATCAACGAGCAGTCATTGTGTGACTTGGAAACCAAAACACTCGTCATATGTGCAAGAAACGTTAGTTGCAAACGTGAGGTAGTTAATTTTAAGATGTCCTTCCCTCGGCTGGCGACCATTAGCTCACACTAAGTAACCTGTTTTGTCTGGACGAGAAGCTGGTGTACTCCGTACACCCCAAGTATCCTGAGAAGTAGGCTCTTATTCGTGCACGGTGTGCTCATACAAAGGTTGCATGGTCTGATTGGTCTCCAGAACATGTCTAACACAGACTGCTACAATCAACGTGCATGGTGTACCGCTGTTCGGTGGTGTGCTGGAGGGCCTTCTCATTAATCATTATGGCTCAAACGTTTCAAAGGTTTGACGTCTTTTTGCTGAATAACGTGTACAATCATGCGTACGTGCATGCGCGCGCGCGCGCACACACACACACACACACACACACACACACACACACACACGCATGCATGTCCACACAGGGAAGAGATGCACTGAATTTTGTTGCAAGAAGAATCAAAGATGAACAAGCAGTTGATTCCAGCACATCAACTACATGTACAAATACTGTTGCTCAATAATATCTTTTGACACACTGAAGCAAATATCTAATGGCTTTCAGCACAAAGTGGCAGGTGTGCACCTTATAGCAGCTGATGTGTATCTGAAGAGTTATACAGAAATAGTATTATTAATAATCTTGAGGCTGAAGTTAATATGACAGGATTGTGGTTCTGTTTAGAAGACAAACATTACAATACGAAGTTTGTTCAGTAGCTGTGGAAACAGGGCCTCTTGGTGGTTGCAAAGAACATCATAGGTTGAAGCGTTTAGAAAAAACTGAACGCTTGACACATTCACTGCTCAAAGTATTGTTGTCGTTTGGGTCTCCTCCCCATGCTCTCCCTAAGCTTCTTCACAAAGGTCACCTCTTCATGGTTTCCAATGCCGTAACTGCAGGAGAAAGTGGGAACCAGTGTGACAGCACGAAAAAAAACACCAAACACTGGATCACTCATACCTCACAAGCTTGACAGACCTCTCCGTAAGTTTCTGTTGACCATGTGCTAGCCAATACGTACGCCAGACATACCGCCTTTGCAAAAGTAATAATCAATCATCTACACATCTCACATCATGATCCTAGAAATTAATCAAGCTGCTCAGGGCTATGATTAGCGTAAGTAAATATATACTTTAAAGGAAAAGACAAATTCCATGCATTTTTTTTTTTTTTTTGGTAGCTGTTTATTGATGTTCACATGTATTGCAGTATGCTGTATCCTCCAATTCGCAATTGAATGTTGTTCATGGATACACTACCCAACAATGGAGTAGACAGCTATATTCTTTCTTTCAGTAAAGATGAAGATACCTGTGCATGTAAATTCCTCATGACACCATAACAGCCACACACACACACCCACACACACACACACACACACACACACAGAAGTATGTGTACATTGACTCATTTTAAAAAGATATAGCAAACAGTAAAGATATTGTCTTTCAAATAGCCAACAACGAAGGTTAGGAGAAAACTTACTCTGCATTATCACTACGGTTATCTCAAGTAACACAACATCACAGAACCAATACACACACACACACATGCACACACACACACACACACACACAATATTAATGGCAAATAAAGTAACACGTTAGACAAGTGTTGCTTATTTTACTCAGTTTAAAAGGGGTCACTCCACCAAACTTAGAACCTAACAAATTAATATGGCTAACTAAGGTACAAGCTCAAGCAATCCCAAATATACATAAGAAAACTCAAATTAAATAGCCTCCTAAATTGATTTAGTGAGGGATGTGTCTTTAGTTTACACCTACTACGTGCAGACATGGTACAGTTTTAGAGCCAAGATGGAATGAAATCAGCATCCAAATCTGGCATGATGCTTGACCGAAGTTTGGCAGCGAGCCCTTGATCTAAAATACTATATGACTTGCAAATTGACAAATAAATAAATAAAGCACGCACCAGCTAATGTACTGCGTCCGCCCACTTCTGATGCTCTTCCTAGTAATTTCTTTCTCTATAGCTCGCATCAGGTCTTGGACCGTTGCACCTTGCATCACAATGATGGCTGCAGAAGAAGGTTATGAAACAACATATGGTCGGTGCGAAGCTTCGTATATGCATCCGCGACAGTAGACGGAAACTATCGAGTACTCACGGACTCTCTCGTTGTCGTATCGTCGCAGATAGAGAATGATAGCCTTGCCCTCCTCGAGTGCCAGCTGAGACTTGGCCTCATCTGGGGCGATATCTTTAGGAAGGTCTTTGAGAAATGGATCGGCCAACAGGTCAGATATGTGCTGCTTAATTTGTTTCATCACCTCCACGTGTGAAATACTGTTGCATTCAACATCTTCGGATGAACCTTCCATAAGCCCAGATACAGCTTCTGCAGTGCGTCCACCTTCCTTCTTACTAGTGTCCTCTTCACAGTGTGTTAACGTTATTTCGGGCTGCTTTTCCATCGGGCAACAATATTAATTAATGCGCACCGAGCCCCAGCGTCGGTTGTGGCATGACGTCATCATCGCACGGAATGGCTTCTCCGTTCCCTTGAGTGGGCGTGTATGTGTGAGAGGGTCAGAGCGAGGCAGCAATGGCCACGTTGACAAGGATGAAGCAAAAAGGAGTGAGTCCGTAGTTCAGCTTGGTGTAAGCATAAGACTTGTCAGTTAGCCATAAGAAATCGTTTCATGAGAGTCGTGACGGCGGACTGGGCCAACGTTCGCTGCAGTCAGCGCCATATGCCCCATACGGCACTTGTCGTGTAGCTGCCTTGCTGCCTGTGCAAAAAAATTACCAAGTTTGCATCGGGAGCAATTTCAGTGGTTTATTTGCTTCCCATGGCGTCCGCGTACCTTTGCAAGCAAGCCCCACTCTCCATTAATCGCTGCACCGTCTCGCAAAGCGTACGATCAAGACCCTCCCACTTACCCCTCCGCAAAAGCCGAAACCGCACGGCGGTCGTTCCGTGATATCAATTCGTCGTGCGCCCGCGGACTAAACGTGTGTGTGACCCGTGACGCGCTCGAATTAGCCACCATTTGTGCGCTGTTTGTGAGTACGGAGGGGAGGGGACGGGAGAGAGGAGAAAATTTTTAGGCTTGGGGTCAACTGCATTTTGTTTTAGCATAGATACAACCAACTGTTGTATCAGAGTAGTTTTAGCGTCGTATTCGTATGGATAATCCACTAACTGCCGACGGAACGCGCGTTGCTGCAGCTGAGACGGCTCGTTTATCCCCTCTTTGGTTTCGCCGTGCCAATAGCCAGGTACGAGTGTGTTAAGAGATAAGGCGATGGTGGCGTTTCTGTACTGTGTATACTTGTGCTGATTGTGTTACCTATGGTCAGCTGTATTGGGTTACTAATTTTCTATAGTAGTGTGGAAAAAAACGCGTCTGTTTGTGGAAAGTGCAGCGTATACAAAGGCTTTGTTCTGTTGATGCTCTCAGTAAATACATATACGTCCCAGCTGCTGCGAGCTCCAGTCGTGTATACAGATTTTCATGGTTTCTTGGGTGTTTGTTTTGAGGTGGGGGAAATTAGCTGTTTGATATATACATGATGGCTGTGAGGTTTGGAGGGGCACTATTTTCCATTGCAAGCGGGTACTTTTTTTTTTTTTTTTTTTTTTGTAAGATAGGCATTGTGATGCCATGTACAGTTATAGCACCCTGGTGTTGCCGTAGCACCCTGATGTTGCCATGAACAGTGATAGCACCTCGGTGTTGCTTAGCACCCTGGCATTGCCATGTACAGTTATAGCACCATGTGCTGTAGTGACCTTGAACACCCTGTTACCTGTTCTGTGTACTCTATGTAAATCAAAGTTGGACTTATCAATGAAGTTTTTGGTACAGAGTGTAATCAAGATAATTGGAATCATAAACCAACAGGTGTCTTTATGATGCTCTCTGACAAGTGACGTGTGGGCGTAGTGTGTGTATGCATGCATGTGTATATATGTGCTTGTGTGTACGTGTATATGTGTATATATGTGCTTGTGTGTGCGTGTATATGTGTATATATGTGCTTGTGTGTGCGTGTATATGTGTATATATGTGTGTGTGTGCGTGTATATATGTGTATACATGTGCGTGTGTGTGCGTGTATATGTGTATATATGCGCATGTGTGTGCGTGTATAGTGTATATATGTGCATGTGTGTGTGTGTATGTGTATATGTGTATATGTGTGTAGCACTGCACCGTTAGAGTGTCTATATACACCTTGCGTAGATACGTAAAGCTGGCTGGCTCCAGAAACGGGGAGGAAGGATACAGACATGGCACAAGAGGTGGTTTGTGCTGACAGGTGACATGATATTCTACTACAAGAACCAGCATGTAAGCCTATACCAGTTTATCCTTACAGTCACGCGCGCGTGCACACGCACACGCACACACGCACACGCATACACACACACACACACACCACCACCACCACCACCACCACCACCACCACACATACTATACACACTCAACACCACACACACACTCAACACCATACACACTCAACACAGCACCACACACACACTCAATACCACACACACACAGCACCACACACACACTCAACACCACACACACACACACACACACACCACCACCACCATACACACTATACACACTCAACACCACACACACAGCACCACACACACTCAACACCACACACACAGCACCACACACACACACAACACCACACACACACAGCACCACACACACACACACACACACACACACACACACACACACACACACACACACACACACACACACAGCTCTATATTTTTGTTCAATCGTCAACACCTGAAACTGATGCGTTGTTACCAGAGGTGTGGTGTTACCAAGGGTAGGTGTGGTGGCTGGTGTATGTGTAGGGTCTAGCAAGTTATTGTTGCTAACTTCCGTATCGGATGTGTGTACCACTGACACAGTTTTTTTTTTCTTTGTGATTCTGTGATGGGTTGCATACGAAGTATTGTTTGTCCGTACATATGCCAGGGAGATGGGAGGACCAGTCCTCACCAATGTGGGGGAGATGGGAGGACCAGTCCTCACCAATATGGGGGAGATGGGAGGAAGTCCTCACCAATATGGGGGAGATGGGAGGACCAGTCCTCACCAATATGGGGGAGATGGGAGGACCAGTCCTCACCAATATGGGGGAGATGGGAGGACCAGTCCTGACCAATATGGGGGAGATGGGAGGACCAGTCCTCACCAATATGGGGGAGATGGGAGGACCAGTCCTGACCAATATGGAGGAGATGGGAGGAAGTCCTCACCAATACCATGGGCATTCAGTGATACACTCACGACATTCTCCTCTCAGGATGACAGACCCACCGGTACAATTCCTCTGGCTGGTAACAAGGTTAAACGACACCCTGATGATCCCAAACAACCGAACATGTTCAAATTCGAGATAGAAGGTGGGCAAACCTGTGTCATGCTCAGAGGGGGGAAAAAAAAAAAAATTGTGTTGACTTCAATCCTTTTGCATTCTAGTCGTGGATTAGATGTTAGGTCAGTCCTTCCTGGCATGTGGGTATGTACCCCCATGTATGCCGTGTATGGTCAATTACACTAAGCTGGTCTAATGCCATGTTGTTGCACATGCCTGCATTCCTCTACACTGCCTTGTTAGCCATGCCACACATGACTAGGGTTTCATTCCATGTAACACGTACGTATGCTTAGGGTGTGCGTTCCTTCGGTAAAGCGCGGTGCAGACAATCTTGTCTTTTGTACTTGTTAGGTCTTTGTTTGCCGCTAATGGTAGCCGTCACTTTTTCTATCTCCTCTCTCCTTCCTTCGCCCTCCCCTGCTCCCCTTCCCTCCTCCCTTTCCCTCCCCTCCTCCTTTTCCCTCCCCTCCTCCCTCTCCTTCCCCTCCCTCTCTCTCCTCCCCTCCCTCTCTCCCTTCCCTCTCTCCCTTCCCTCCTCTCTCCCTCCCCTCCTCCCTCTCGCCCACTGTCCAGCTGGTGACGACAAGAGGGTCATCTCCAGTACCCATGATACCTACTTAATGAGTGCTGAGTCTGCTGAAGCCGCAGATGTTTGGGTTGCCACGATCAAACGTGTCATGCATGAGGTACACCATCCCCTCTCCCCCATGGCACCAGACCCATCCCCTCTCCCCCATGGCACCAGACCCATCCCCTCTCCCCCCATGGCACCAAACCCATCCCCTCTCCCTCCATGGTACCAGACCCATCCCCTCTCCCCCCATGGTACCAGACCCATCCCCTCTCCCCCCATGGTACCAGACCCATCCCCTCTCCCCCCATGACACCAGACCCATCCCCTCTCCCCCCATGGCACCAGACCCATCCCCTCTCCCCCCATGGCACCAGACCCATCCCCTCTCCCCCCCATGGCACCAGACCCATCCCTCTCCCTCCATGGCACCAGACCCATCCCCTCTCCCCCCATGGTACCAGACCCATCCCCTCTCCCCCCCATGGCACCAGACCCATCCCCTCTCCCCCCATGACACCAGACCCATCCCTCTCCCTCCATGGTACCAGACCCATCCCCTCTCCCCCCATGGCACCAGACCCATCCCCTCTCCCCCCATGACACCAGACCCATCCCCTCTCCCCCCATGGTACCAGACCCATCCCCTCTCCCCCCATGGCACCAGACCCATCCCCTCTCCCCCCATGACACCAGACCACCCCCTCTCCCCCCATGGCACCAAACCCATCCCCTCTCCCCCCATGGTACCAGACCCATCCCATCTCCCCCCATGACACCAGACCCATCCCCTCTCCCCCCATGGTACCAGACCCATCCCCTCTCCCCCATGGCACCAGACCCATCCCCTCTCCCCCCATGGCACCAGACCCATCCCCTCTCCCCCCATGGCACCAGACCCATCCCCTCTCTCCCCATGATACCAGACCCATCCCCTCTCCCCCCATGGCACCAGACCCATCCCCTCTCCCCCCATGGCACCAGACCCATCCCCTCTCCCTCCATGGCACCAGACCCATCCCCTCTCCCCCCATGGCACCAGACCTATCCCCTCTCCCCCCATGGTACCAGACCCATCCCCTCTCCCCCCATGGTACCAGACCCATCCCCTCTCCCCCCATGGCACCAGACCCATCCCCTCTCCCCCCATGGCACCAGACCCATCCCCTCTCCCCCCATGATACCAGACCCATCCCCTCTCCCCCCATGGCACCAGACCCATCCCCTCTCCCCCCATGGCACCAGACCCATCCCTCTCCCTCCATGGCACCAGACCCATCCCCTCTCCCCCCATGGTACCAGACCCATCCCCTCTCCCCTCCCACATGGCACCAGACCCATCCCCTCCCCCCCCATGGCACCAGACCCCTCCCCTCTACTCCAGGAGATGGAGTACACCTTGAAGTGCCCACCCCCACCCCCAGGTCCGCTTGCTTGAGTGGGTTGCCCACCTGGAAGAGGTCTAGGGGGGTAGGCCTAGGTGGGTAGGCCTAGGGGGGTAGGCCTAGGGGGGTAGGCAAGGTGCCCCACCTGGGAGAGGCCTAGGGGGGGGGTTATGTATCTCCCTGGGAGGGGTCTAAGGGTGACTGAGTTTGCATTCTGTTCTCCAGCCGTACGGAGGGGGTATGTTTGGACGTTCACTGGAGGAGACCATGCAGGTCGAGGCACGGTTGGGAGGATCCTACATCCCTGTGTTTGTGCACAAGTGTGCATCATTCATCAGGGAACATGGTAAGGGAAGGGGGGGGGAGGAGGAATAGGTAGTGTGAGGGGGAGGAGTAGATATTGTGAGGGGGGAGGAGGTTAACATATTTGCCTGCAGCTCTCAGTGTCTTCTATTGTTTGTTGCCTTTCTGTTGACCATGAAGGTCTGAAAGAGGTGGGTATCTTCAGACTGCCTGGACAGAACAAGAGGATACAAACCCTGAAGGAGCTGTATGACAAAGGTATGCCATGTGGTGGAGTGTGTGGTCACCATGGGGCTTCCCAGAATCCATTTCAGTTTTAGCGTACATGTGTGCACACACTCACACACACACACACACACACACACACACACACACACAGGCTCACAAGAGGACTTCACTGATACGGAGGAGATCCAAGCCGTGGCTTCACTGCTAAAGTTGTATCTTCGTGAGCTCCCAGAGCCACTTATTCCCTACTCCATGTATGATAGCTTCTGCAAAGCCACTGGGTGTGAGTCCAACTTTGGGCACACACACACACGCACACACACACACACACACACACACACACACACACACAATTTCACATGGTCTTGCTGTCCGCTTGCTCAATTTACCATGTCATGATCCCATATG
Organism: Eunapius fragilis; assembly: GCA_963681505.1. Classification (NCBI taxonomy): domain Eukaryota; kingdom Metazoa; phylum Porifera; class Demospongiae; order Spongillida; family Spongillidae; genus Eunapius; species Eunapius fragilis. The sequence goes on from OY811984.1 coordinate 1,363,720, forward strand.
AAGTCAAAAAGTGTTGAAATAGGACTGCTAAAATCAAATGTAACATAAATTCAGTACATAGCTGTACCACACTGCACCTCCAGGGCGAGAGGGATAGAGTGGGAAGGGAAGTGGGAGGAGGTGGAGATGAAGTGGGAGGAGCTGGATATGGAGTGGGAGGAGCTAGAGATGATGTGGGAGGAGCTGGAGATGAAGTGGGGAAGGTGGAGTGGTAGGAGGTGGAGATGGAGCAGTAGGAGGTGGAGATGAAGTGGGAGGAGCTGGATATGGAGTGGGAGGAACAGGAGATGAAGTGGGTGGAGATGGAGTGGGAAGTGTCTGAATACACTTAAAGGGAGTCCTTGGCAATTTAGTGGACTGTTCATTTGCTATGTGCAGTGTTAGAAGGAAATGCAGAGGCTGGATTGAATGAGCTCAAGTCTCTTCTTGGCAACCTGCCAAAAGTGAACTTCAATGTTTTGAAATACATGAGGTAATTAATGCTGATGAGGGGTTGGTGAGGTGGTGGGTATTGTGATGAGGGGATGTTGTGTATTGTGATGAGGGGATGGTGAGGTGGTGGGTATTGTGATGAGGGGATGGTGAGGTGGTGGGTATTGTGATGAGGGGATGGTGAGGCAGTGGGTATTGTGATGAGGGGGTGGTGTGTATTGTGATGAGGGGGTGGTGTGTATTGTGATGAGGGGATGGTGTGTATTGTGATGAGGGGATGGTGTGTATTGTGATGAGGGGATGGTGAGGTGATGGTATTGTGATGAGGGTGTAATAGTGCATTCATTAGTTAGAACAATACGTGTGCAGATGAGGTAGAGGGGCCGGGGGGGAGGGGGGGGGGGGGGGGCTGTTGGTGTTACTACTGGACATCAGTGTCACTATTCACCTGCATCCTTGCAGTACACCGTACCTGTACAAATGTACAGTGTATGTGTGCTGTGTATATGTGCCAGTGCATCACACACTAAGATAATAATGGTTCTTATGTCTGTCCAAACTTGTATTACAGTCGGTTTCTCTATGAAGTGCAGAGTCACGCAGATGAGAACAAAATGAACTGTCGTAACCTAGGAATGGTGTTTGGACATAATGTGCTAAAACCAAAGGTATCTAAAGGTATCCCCTACACACTGAGGTGTGCATGTATGTGCTTACCGATTACAAGGTATCCCCTACACACTGAGGTGTGCATGTATGTGCTTGCCGATTACGGTGTATGTATGTGTGTGTAACATGGTCGTTACTAAAAAATAATAATAAAAAATTGTGTCTGCCCGCTAATGTCTGCAGATCAGCTCATTTAGTGAACATATTGTGCAATGCATTTTGTATGCAGTATTTAGGTGCATTTTTACACACACACACACACATGCTCACACACACACATGCTCACACACACGCTCACACACACACATGCTCACACACACATGCTCACACACACACGCTCACACACACACACACACACACACACACACACACACACACACACACACATACCTTCAGACGGATGACCCGCAGATACTGATGGAACGTAACAATGCTTCAACAGATTTCATGTCCGCCATGATCAGTTACCAGGAAGACTTGTTTCCTGTCACAGCTGATGAGAAACCAGCAAAACGGCTTAGGTTTGTTAGTGTGTATATGTGCTAGTGCTAGTGGTGTGTAGGTTGTACACGTATTGTAGTTCCAGCTAGTGCCTTCCCAACCTCCTCCCCCCCCTCCCAAACAGTGATTGCAGCTGTGTTACATTCAAGAGGCATGTAGTTTGTATGTTTTGACATAATGGACCTCTTAGTAGTCCGCCCCATGTGTATGGTCCTCATGAGTACTGCATATTCATATCTATACATGTATGTTAATATCCAACATGTATGTTATCTAAATATTCAACATGTATGTTATCTAAATATTCAACATGTATGTTATCTAAATATTCAACATGTATGTTATCTAAATATCCAACATGTTGATCTGGAAAAAGGAACCTAATGCAGATAAGATTGTCACTTTCCAGGACAAGCCAAAGAAGGTTGCCTTGAAGTGTATTGCTAATTGAAAATTCACTCTGTGGTAGATAGTCCAATCCTCTGTGTATAATAGACATTTTGTAGAGAACATTTCAGATTTCAAGAAAAACGAAGTCTAAGAGATAAATGCACTAGGTCCCTTCTCATGGTAGTGGTCCGATGTATTGCATCCAACCATCTCCTCCTCTGCCTCCTCCCCTCCTCATCCCCTGCCCCGCCCCTTTCCCACATAGTGTGCTGGCGCCGCCCACCATAGGGGAAGAACCAGTTTGGCATGAGAACGCCATGGTAGCCAGCAAGTCCTTGTATTCCTCTGAATCCAAGACTTCCATGAGATCAAGGAAGAACTCGGCCCCCAGTAGTGTGCTGAAGATCATTGCAGAAGGTGTGGTGCGGTTATTAACCTTTAGAATAGGGAGAACTAAGTGCACCTTCATGCCTGTGACGAGTTACATGTTTGGTTAGGGGCAGCATTAGGCACCTCCCATACATCTAACATACATACACCTCCCATACATCTAACATACATGCACCTCCCATACATCTAACATACATGCACCTCCCATACATCTAACATACATACACCTCCCATACATCTAACATACATACACCTCCCATACATCTAACATACATGCACCTCCCATACATCTAACATTCATACACCTCCCATACATCTAACATACATACACCTCCCATACATTTAACATACATGCACCTCCCATACATCTAACATACATACACCTCCCATACATCTAACATACATGCACCTCCCATACATCTAACATACATACACCTCCCATACATCTAATATACATGCACCTCCCATACATCTAGCATACTTCTAGTGTGTACCACGGTTATTCATGCATGTATGCTGCACACCCACATACACCTTCCCTCCCTAATCTTCTAATTATCAATGCCAACTTCTTTTTTTGTTTTAAACTCCAGCCAGCCATAGACCCTCTGGTACTCCTTCTCACCCTAAGTCAGAAGTGTTATCCTCACAAAGCTCACCCTCCACCTTGGCCCCAGCATCCTCACAGCTAAAACCCTCCTCCAACAGATCCTCGTTCTCCCTCAGGAGGGGAACAGCCACTACGTGCACCTTGGCCTCTGACAGGAAACTGCTCATCAGTGAGGAAGGTCAGGTGATGTAATGGTGTGTGTGTGGGTGTGTGCATGTGACCCTAATCTGCAGTATTGGTTAGTTACTGGAAGCACGTTGGGTGCTCTTTCCTTTTCATAACCCCTTACATGTACCCTTCCCAGAGTTGACAATAGTCAAACCAGTACAAAGCAAAAACAATAAAAATGGACTCCATTATATGTCTGCAATGTTATGGTAAACAATATAGTGAAACATCAAAGACAATCTGTGAGGTGACACGATCAGTTATTGTCCCTTCTGCTTTGCTTTTTCTGAATGAACATCTCCTTCTAAAGGCTGAGATATGCCCAGTTGAAGGCAAGACATGCTTATCCTATAAACGTTTTATTATTTAAAATCAAAAGTACATGTACCTCAAATATAATTAAAATTATCCTAACAGGGGGGGGGGGGCAATCAACCCACACCCATCCTGTACCACGTTTAACCACCTCTACACAGTTAGTGAATCCTTAGATGAAAGGGAGTTGAGCGAAGTTTCCAAGAAGCTGTCAGCACTTATGGAAGGTGAGTTAAGAGCCAAGGGTACTGGAGGAAATGGGAATTTGGAGCAGAGCTTGTGCAAGTGTTGTGTGATGGGAAGACTAATGGGAATGGGGAGGGAGGGAGGGAGGGAGGGAGGCTGTATCAGAAGCTTAATTAACCGCAGTGATCTGTTTGTTGCAGGTTTGAATGGTCCTTCTCCTCAGAAGTCGGCAGATGAAGCTGGTTCTTCACAAGTCGTACCAAACAGAGGTTTGTTCCTTTCACATGGCTTATACACACTTACAGCTGTGGTAGCATGGCTTATACACACTTACAGCTGTGGTAGCATGGCTTATACACACTTACAGCTGTGGTCACATGGCTTATACACATTACAGCTGTGGTAGCATGGCTTGTGCACATTACAGCTGTGGTAGCATGGCTTATACACATTACAGCTGTGGTAGCATGGCTTATACACATTACAGCTGTGGTCGCATGGCTTGTGCACATTACAGCTGTGGTAGCATGGCTTATACACATTACAGCTGTGGTCACATGGCTTGTGCACATTACAGCTGTGGTAGCATGGCTTATACACATTACAGCTGTGGTAGCATGGCTTGTACACATTACAGCTGTGGTAGCATGGCTTATACACATTACAGCTGTGGTAGCATGGTTTGTGCACATTACATACACATACACGTGTGTCTGGATGGAGACACTGTTTGAAGCACGGGTTAAAAAAAAAAGAGTGATAGGGCTACCTCCACTTCTCCACCCCACCCACCCCCACCAAACAATAGAGATAGGATCCCTGGAGACACAGTTGTTCTATGTCAAAGAAGAACTCAGCAGATTTAAGAAGGCGGCCAGACTGTGGAAGACAAGATACGAGCAGGAGAAGAGAGCAAGGTAATGTAGCATTGCGTGGTCATGGCTTGTGGGATTTGTAATCGTCACATTGCCTCTCAGATGGGAGCTACATTTTTTGCCTTCCATTATCCCTCCTCCTTACACATTGCTCATCTCCCTCTTCCGTTTCCCTTTAACTGCCACCTCAGACTTTCAGCAGAGGAACGTATACAAGACCTTCAGTGGATGATTGATGAGACTTTTGGCCAGTTTGCAATCGATGACAGTGAAGATGACTTTGAAGAGGACTCACCTGATGATGCAACATGCAACGGAGAGGCTTTGGACTCATCTAGGACAGAGAAAAAGTCTTCCTCGATTGAGTCTCAAGTATAGGCTTTGATTTGTGTTTGTTTTATTGTGACGGTGGTTATTGTGTGTGTGTGTGTGTGTGTGTGTGTGTGTGTGTGTGTGTTCATTTCGTAAGTCAAGCACCCTACCTTTGCTCTATTTCAGTTTTCTTTTTTAACGTAATCACAGTGCATATTCAATTACAATTGCTGCCTTACTGAGCATGAAGAGAAATTACAGAAAACAAACCCAACTGGATATTATGAAAACCCATTGCCAGTACTCTGTACAGGAGGTGGGTGGGCGTGTGAACATGTAATTTTCATAAGGGGTTCATTATCAAGCTGTTATGTTGATTTAATGGACCTTCACAATCAATTATAATCTTGCATAGGCATATGTATGGATCACTCTCATTTGGGTGTGGTGTGAGTGTCTGTGACCCTTTTAGTGTGTTTTCTTAAAAACATAGCAGCCATAATAAACAGACAGTACACACAAGGTACAAACTGTTAATTTAACAAATCACAACCTACATCAAAATTGAAATAGTGCCTAGAGATGTCAGCTATTCTCCAGTGACTTCTTCAACCCTTGTAACTGCTCATCAAGTTGTGCTGTGCAGAAGCTAAGGAAATGGCAACAAAATGGCTACCCATAACACACTCCATAGAGAAGGCACAGAGGGAAGGAGGGAGGGAGGGAGGGAGAGAGAGAGAGAGAGAGAGAGAGAGAGAGAGAGAGAGAGAGAGAGAGGGAGAGGAGAGAGAGAGAGGAGAGAGAGAGAGGAGAGAGAGAGAGGAGAGAGAGAGAGAGAGAGAGAGAGAGAGAGAGAGAGAGAGAGAGAGAGAGAGAGAGAGAGAGGTGTTATAAGGAATGAAAAGAAAGGGCAAAGAATGAATCATAGTGCAGGTATGCTCCTATAGTAACTACATAACACCAGAACTAATGTTCAAATGCCAGATGTTAATACACAATGTGTCTGTCTCTCCTCCCAATAGCTGAGAGTGCGTGCATACGGGGTTAAGGATACCAGCCAGCTCAAAGTTTTCTGCCTCGCAAGCCTGGGCTATCAAAGCCTCAACTTCTCCTATCTTTTCATTCAGTGCCTTCACAGATGTGCTACCCATAGCTGTACGGGCCATAGTTGTATCAACTAAAGGCTCATTAGAACTGCTCTCCTAAGGGAGGTTGAGGGGGGAGGAGGTAGGTGTGTGACAGGGGAGGAGGAAGGTGTGTGACAGGGGAGGAGATAGGTGTGTGACAGGGGAGGAGATAGGTGTGTGACAGGGGAGGAGATAGGTGTGTGACAGGGGAGGAGATAGGTGTGTGACAGGGGAGGAGGTAGGTGTGTGACAGGGGAGGAGGTAGGTGTGTGACAGGGGAGGAGGTAGGTGTGTGACAGGGGAGGAGGTAGGTAGAGGAGGCAATCATCAGATCCCACTACATGTACAGTCATGTACTTATTGATCTCACCCCAGTTAGGAAGCCTTGTCCATTATCACTGACATCTGTTGTGTCAATTTGTGTGGCCAGTGGTATAGGGTCAGTGTGGTCAGGTGTTGCAACAGGAAGAGATGGCACTACTTTAGTAACAGGGAGGAGGAGGAGGAAGAGGAGGAGGAGGAGGAGGAGGAGGAAGAGGAGGAGGGGAGTGGAAAAAAATACATGAAGTAAGGAAATGCAGAAGCAAGCAAAAAGGAATGGATGGAGGAGGGTGGGAGGGGGAGGAGGGATAAGAGCGAAGACCAAAGGCTGTGTGCAGTGAGAACTTCGCAAAGTAACCTTTTTCATCGACATCAGTACTCTTGAAGCTAGACACACTTAGATCATGTTTAGCACATAGGTCCTGAGCAAGGAGCTGTGTGTGTGTGTGTGTGTGTGTGTGTGTGTGTGTGTGTGTGTGTGTGTGTGTGTGTGTGTGGGTATATTGTGTATGTGTGCAGATAACACAAAACAGGTTGTAAAAGAAATAAAATTGAAACTAAAGTGTGTGAAAAGGGAACAAAAGTGTATGATAAGAAATAGAAATGTTTATGTGCATGTGTGTTCATGCACGTGGTGAGTGCACATGTGTGTGTGTGTGTTCATGCACGTGTGTGTGTGTGCGTATGTGTGTGTGCGTATGTGTGTGTGTGTATGTGTGCGTGTGTGTGTGTGTGTGTGTGCACATGTGTGTCTGTGCAAAGAAGCTTAGGAAGAAGGCAGAAGAAGAGAATTGGATTAGGGAAATGTGTGTAGGCACCTCATGTAGAAGAGACCAGTACTGTAGCACACACTGTAGTGGAGGTGAAGAAGTGGACCTGTGGGAGGGGCCATAAAGGATGAAGACACACTTCACAAAGACAGGCTCCAGAGGTCAGACTAAGAGTCACATGACCTCATACACACTCATTTGAAAAATAATCCCTTTTTAAATTAGTGAAGTCCACAGCAAAAGCAGCATACTGACCACAGTGTTTTCAATACCCCCTTCACATTTTACCTCCACCACTGCCTCCCCCCCCCCCCCCTCTCCCCCAGCTTTGCCCACAGTACTCCCTACCACACAAGAGCTGAACATAATAAGGCCACTTAGGTCTTACTTGGCCACTCTGTCCTTGAGGGAGTCTGACACCCTCACAAGGTCCTTGATATGCCTCACATCTGAACAAAAACCAAAGGAGCACATGAGACGCAATGCACCACAACACATCTACCCTAACACACACACATACACTTACACACACACCCGCAAATACACACACACATGATTGCATACATGCTGCACACACCTTCCTCTCTCTGCAGGATGTCTAGCTCTGCCTTGATGGAGGTTATTCCTTGTTCACTTGACTCCTTTTCCTTCTTCTTTGCAAGCAGCTGTTCTTCCTTCTCCAACAGACTGCTCTTGTATTCTTCAATGTCTGTTCCAAGCTGTTTGATTTCAGCAGAGATCCTTGCTGCCTCCTTGAACTGTCGTGCTATGGTGTGTGTGTGTGTGTGTGTGTGTGTGTGTGTGTGTGTGTGTGTGTGTGTGTGCATGTGTTGTGCATGTGTGCAAGCAGTTGTTCAGATAAAAATAGGCCAAACTTTTATTTCATTCCCTCATCCAAACATCATCAAATATATCCCTCTCCCTACCAGAAGGGAATTTGACTCACCACTGACTGCAGCCTTCTTGGCCTCCTCAAGAGCAGGAAGCTGCCTCTCCGTGTCGGCCACTTTGTTCTTGAGAGAGCTGATCCCAGACTGTAGCTGAAAGACTTTGGCAGCTGCGTCCTTCATAGCCCTTTCCTTGGTAAGATACCTGTCCTGAAGGCTACAAAAAACAGAATTGTTGATGACAATGGTCACATAAGGTTTCTCCCCCCCCCCCCCCCCTCAAAAAAAAGATTTGTAGAAACGATTGTGGTCAAATGACTGACCTTTGCAGCTGTGAGGATGGCTTCAACATGGCGCCCGTATCACCCCTGACCAAAGTTCCGCTTTCCTCTAAAAACTTCTGCAACCCTGTTGCTCTGGTACCGCCGTCAGCCTTGACGGACTCAATGGTCTGAATCGATGCTAAAACACTGAACAAAGCGAGGGGCAGGGTCACACACGCATATAACGCTTGAATACACTTCACAGACATACCTTCATGCTACATTACACCATACATATGGCATTACTGTCACAATATAAACCACACATAACTAACGCGCCTTCACCGTTTATCCATGCACTAAGATTGTTACATCACTTACTCCCTCTTTTCAGCTTCTTTCTTCTCTGTGCTAGCTTCATAGGCTGTCTTCATCTGACTCAGTACAGTCTGGATCACATGATTTCAACATCACAGATGCTAATGACCATTGCACACACATGCACACACACACACACACACACACACACACACACACACACCTCTTCTTTCTTCAGTTCAGCTTCCCTCTTCTCCAACTCTGCTTTCTGTTCAGCAAGGTGCGCCTGCTCCCCAGAGAGCTCTCTACGGACCACTTCAATCTTTTCTTGTTCAGCTTGTATGGCATCTGCTACGCTTCTCTCACTGTCCCTTAGCTCCCTCAGTCTGGCCTCCATTGCAGCTATCTCACCCTGGGAACCATAAGGAAGGCATTACAAGACTCCCATTATTTTTAAGCTTGAGCATGCATTAAAATAAAAACCTACAGAGGTGGTAGCGTTCTAATTAACAATTCACTCACCAATATCTCATCTCTTTGTGCCTGCAGTTTCTTCTTCGTTGATATGAATTGTGAACATTGGTTGTCTAAATCGTTCTGCATGGTGCAAAAGTGTTCATACATGGATTTAGCATCAAACGACACATATATGACAGACAATGTGCACACACACACACACACACACACACACACACACACACACACACACACACACACACCAAACCTTGAGTAATGTCTCGCTCTTTTCCAAGTGTTCTCTGTCCAGAGCTACATGTCTTTAAAATAAGGCATAAGAAGGTACCACATTAGGACATCAGCTAGTTTCAATTTGGCTGCCATTACCCTCTTTCCCTTTCAACCTTGTCCTCCAATGTCTTCAGCTTCGTCTTCTCTCTGCATCAAGAGGTGCACGTGTTAGCCCTGACACACACACTCTTATTTCGTTACACACTACAACATTCACAACTTGTACAAGTGCAATCATCAGCCATGAATGCTTTGTACAAGGTGTGAATTATTCAACTGTGGCAGGACAATTGCACCACATTGTAAACCAATCTTTAGTGCTTTGTGTGTGTGTGTGTGTGTGTGTGTGTGCTTGTGAGCATGGATGCCAATGTCACCTTGAAAACTGGTGAGAAAACTCCCTTTCCAGAACAGCCAGTACTTTGGACTGCTCCTCCTGGAAGGAAGTCCAAAGGTATAACAACTGAATAGGGCTGGGGAGGAGGTGTAGGAAATGGAGAGGGGGGGACCTACCTTTATCACCATCAGGTTGGCCTCTAGCGTCTTTTGAAGTGAGACTTCAGTGACAATAAGCTTGGACCAGGATTCAATCCATTCTTTGATCTAATAATTTTAGCCTTTGTGAAAGGTTAATTGCACCCTCCCCCCCCCCCCCCCACACGTATTATGCATAAGGGAGGAGGAATCATCTCACATACACACACACACACACACACACACACACTCACAGCAGTTTGAACAGCAGAAGCAGTGACCCACTCCTGGCTATGAGCTGCAGATTCTAGTTCTCTGCTAAGCTCATCAGCTGTGATGAAGAGACATGAGGTGACAGATGTGATAAAAATCCTCCTCTTCCCTCCCATCAGCCACAAGTAAGTGCAATCTCCTCCTCCTTTCCAGCTCCCTCCCCTCCCCAACTCCTTTTCCTCCCTAGCTCCCTCACCTCCCCAGCTCCCTCCCCTCCCTAGCTCCCTCCCCTCCCTAGCTCCCTCCCCTCCCTAACTCCCTCCCCTCCCTAGCTCCCTCCCCAGCTCCTTTCCCTCCCCAGCTCCTTTCCCTCCCCAGCTCCCTCACCTCCCCAGCTCCCTCCCCTCCCCAGCTCCTCCCCTCCCCAGCTCCTTCCCCTCCCCAGCTCTCCACCCCCAAATCCCTCCCCTCCCCAGCTCCTTTCCCTCGCTCCCTCCCCTTCCCCAGCTCCCTCCCCTTCCCCAGCTCCCTCCCCTCCCCAGCTCCCTCCCCTTCCCCAGCTCCCTCCCCTTCCCCAGCTCCCTCCCCTTCCCCAACTCCCTCCCCTTCCCCAACTCCCTCCCCTTCCCCAGCTCCCTCCCCTTCCCCAGCTCCCTCCCCTCCCCAGATCCTTCCCCTCCCCAGCTCCTTCCCCTCCCCAGATCCTTCCCCTCCCCAGCTCCTTCCCCTCCCCAGCTCCTTCCTCTCCCCAGCTCCCTCCCCTTCCCCAGCTCCCTCCCCTTCCCCAGCTCCCTCCCCTTCCCCAGCTCCCTCCCCTTCCCCAGCTCCCTCCCCTCCCCAGATCCTTCCCCTCCCCAGCTCCTTCCCCTCCCCAGATCCTTCCCCTCCCCAGCTCCTTCCCCTCCCCAGCTCCTTCCCCTCCCCAGCTCCCTCCCCTTCCCCAGCTCCCTCCCCTTCCCCAGCTCCCTCCCCTTCCCCAGCTCCCTCCCCTTCCCCAGCTCCCTCCCCTCCCCAGCTCCCTCCCCTTCCCCAGCTCCCTCCCCTTCCCCAGCTCCCTCCCCTTCCCCAGCTCCCTCCCCTTCCCCAGCTCCCTCCCCTTCCCCAGCTCCCTCCCCTTCCCCAGCTCCCTCCCCTTCCCCAACTCCCTCCCCTTCCCCAACTCCCTCCCCTTCCCCAGCTCCCTCCCCTTCCCCAGCTCCCTCCCCTCCCCAGATCCTTCCCCTCCCCAGCTCCTTCCCCTCCCCAGATCCTTCCCCTCCCCAGATCCTTCCCCTCCCCAGCTCCTTCCCCTCCCCAGCTCCCTCCCCTCCCCAGCTCCTTCCCCTCCCCAGCTCCTTCCCCTCCCCAGATCCTTCCCCTCCCCAGCTCCTTCCCCTCCCCAGCTCCCTCCCCTCCCCAGCTCCCTCCCCTCCCCAGCTCCTTCCCCTCCCCAGCTCCCTCCCCTCCCCAGATCCTTCCCCTCCCCAGCTCCTTCCCCTCCCCAGATCCTTCCCCTCCCCAGATCCTTCCCCTCCCCAGCTCCTTCCCCTCCCCAGCTCCTTCCCCTCCCCAGATCCTTCCCCTCCCCAGCTCCTTCCCCTCCCCATCTCCCTCCCCTCCCTAACTCCCTCACCCCATCCCAGCACTTACAGTAGCCCACGTACAGTAGTAACCCCACAACACACACACACATAAATACACAAATGCACATACACAACACACAACACATACACACACCATATGACCACACACCACACCCACCAATGGACACATGCCCACACACCACACACAACACCAACACCCATACCCCACCCACCAATGCACACATCTCACCCACCAAGTTCATAGTTCTCATCAACAAGGGCTTGTGCTTCCTTTGCCTTCAACTCTTCCAGGTGAAGACGCGTCTGTACAATGGCGGGACACACCAGCAATTGGTTTTAACCCCGCAACACCACAAGTGGCTTGCCCTCACCTGTATCTGCTTCTTGACAGCGGCTAGGTGGCTATCCAGTACGTCTGTATACTTCTGCTGCACATGTTTCTGGTCAGACCTGGTACGACCACACAACAAGTAAACCAAATAGCAGGAAAAAAATTCTTTTTTTTTTAAATTAAAAAAATACACTCACTCATATATTTGCACACATGGAAAATATAATTCTTCATCTACAAACAAAAATAAGTGTTCATGCCTCCAGCACACACACACACACACACACACACACACACACACACACACACACACACACACACACAAAACATATGAACGCATAGCCCTCCCCCAAAAAATTAACCTGATTTTGGCCAATTCACTTTCTGAGCTCCGCATTGTTGCAGAAAGCCTCTCAGCCCCACTGATGGCTCCCTTGTTACCCCCTGCAGTCCTAACACCCCCCTTGGTGTCCCTGGAAACCGTCTCTGACGAATTAAGCGAGTGCAGAGGTTCACTTCGGGGTACCAATGGGTGGTCCGGCTCCCCACCCACTTTACGTTCCTCGCTGGTCGTCGGTGGTACCCTGGGTGTGGCCACTTTATCTAGTTGGAAGGCAGCCCTTAGTTCAGAGGGAATCGAGTCCTTCTTCGACTTAATTGGCTCCCCCACCTTGTGGTCTGGTTCACCACCTTTGCTATCTGTGTCTTCAGTTGACACCCTTAAAACGGAAGGCACTGCCTGCGATGTCTCCTTGGCAACCTGCAATGTCTCCTTGGCAACCTGCAATGCCTCCCTGGCGGCAGGTTCGATATCCACGAGCTGCTGCTGTGACCCAGCAGTCTCCACGGTTACCTCGTCCAGTGCATCACCGGACGCCTTCCCCTCTGCCGTCGACGACTCACTCCCCAGAGAGTGGGTGTCGGCGTCCCTGGTGGACCCCCCTTCCAGACTTGCGGTGTCGTCGTCCTCCCGCCCTTGGCCCGGCCTCACCGCCTTCCTCTTCTTCTTCTTACCCGCGGGAGGCAGCTGCCTGCTGGCCTGAGGGGGTGGGGCCTTTGCGGCCGCCCTAGCTGCTGGCGTGAGGGACTGCTGTTGCCCTGGCAATGGTGATGGTGATGGTAACACCTTGCCAGAAATTTCCACGGCGACGGCAGGAGCTGAGGTCGAAGACCCTTTGGAGGAGGGCAGTGCCCACTTCTTGGGGGTAAAGGCCAGGGTGGGCGTGGCTGATGGCGCCCCTTCGGCCTGCAACAGTGCACTTAGAGAGGCAGGAAGGGGCGTGGCATGCTGCTGCTCCTCCTGTTGAAGAGGTCTGGGCACTTCGCCCCCGCCTTGCTCGGCAGGGACACTTGTTTCCTCCCTTGTGGTGGTGTGCTGGACTGACTCCTGGTTGAGGTTAGCGGTCAATGCTGATGAAGTGAGGCTTGGGGAACCGTGATCGGACTGCTGAGGAAGTTCAGCTAGGACTGGGGACTGTTTCTTTGCACCCCTGCCAAAAAAGTTCCGCAGTGCGGCACCAGGTCCAGTGGATTTAGGCGGTGTCTGTGCGGGGGCAGTTCTGACATGAAGCTGTTCTGGAATTGGGATGGATTCCTGGCCCTTGGCTCCAGTATCTGACCCACTTGATGTTGCAGGCAAAGGGGTGCCCATTCCTAAAGACTGTGTAAGAGTTACTGTTTGTTCTGTCTTCTCTTCGCTTGCATCGGAGTGAAGGAAGGAGAATGCACTGCCAGATGGCCCCCCTATCGCGGAAGCGTTTGTCCCTGTCCCTCCACCCACCAACGAGGCATGATCTTCACTGACACTGAGGTCACCTGCTGGGGAAGGCGTCAAACCCCCCTCACTGGGGGAAGCCTTGAGGAAGGAAAACGCAGACAGTGCCTCTTCTTTGCTGTTGGGCTCTGTCAGAGCATCCTCCTCGTGTACCAGTTGGGTCACTGAAGTGTTCTCCACATTCATGAATGAAAACACACTACCCTGAGTTTTAGATTCCTCTCCTTCCACCACAACTCCAGCTCCAGAATCACCACCACCTTGGGTAAAGTAACAAAGATCACTTTTTCACAAGAAGTTAAACTCATGCCGCAAAAAGGCAAGCAGCTGCAGCAATTACAGCCCACAAACATACACATATTTAACCAATATGGAAAACTCACCAACGCCAAGAAAGGAAAAAGCACTCCCTCCTTCACCCTTGGAAGCTTCATGATCAGTTTCAAGCCCTACACATAAAAAAAAAGAATAAATTCGACTAAACACATCAGAAGGGGTTAAGGAAATAACCTGAAGTCTGGCCATTATCCAGTAGGCTATCACTGGACTGCTCTGAGGTTTGCACTACAGCAGTCTTAGCTGGAGACAACTGCAGTCCAGCAAATAGAGTGGCCCCACCGGAGGGTGGAGCCACAGGGGGTGGAGCCACAGCACCTGAAGACTGCTCCCCTGCATAGTGCTGCAAGGCCATGTTGGTAGGGGGCTGATATCCTTGGCCCTGTAGTGTGTGGGTTGGGGGGGAGGAAGGGAGGATGGAGGAGGGGAATTAGTTCACATGAGCACATGGAAGCTGTGAAGGTGAGGAGGTGAGGTGGGGTGGGGTGGGGGGGGGGAGTATTTGTGGATAGTTCCCACTACCTCCTACCCCAACAAGAAAATCTAAGAGCTGTACAATTACACAGCAAGTCTTACATATGCATAGAGCTGATCCCATCGTTGCCACCCCATAGTTTATGTTTTTCTTTTTTTTAATAGCATCGCCCCCCCCCCTTCCGAACCTGGGGTGCATCGCTGTTCATGTCTTCCTCCGGGACAGCTGCATCGTTTAGGTCGTGAGCTGGCGAATTGTCTTGGTTCTTGCGTCTCAGTCTCTTCAAGAAACTCATGCCGGTAATCTGCTGTTAGGGCCAAGTCGCACACTCATCACCTGAACTCCGCCTACCGGCCCGTGACGTAATTTCCGCGACACTCCGGCCGCAAGATTTAAAATGCCTCGCCACGTTTGGAAGCGTTATTCGAGCAGACGGAATCGTTACATTTCTGTTTGTTCTACCTTGACTGTCTCTTCTTACTCTTTTCAAAATGCGAGAGGTAATTTCTATCCACGTCGGCCAAGCTGGCTGTCAAATGGGTAACGCGTGCTGGGAGCTATACTGCCTTGAGCACGGGATTCAACCCGACGGCCTCATGCCTTCAGACAAGTCTTTCGGTAAAGCCGACGACTCGTTCAACACGTTCTTCAGCGAGACAGGCGCGGGAAAGCACGTGCCACGGGCCGTCTTCGTCGACTTGGAGCCCAGCGTCGTAGACGAGGTACGAACGGGAATTTACCGCCAGCTGTTCCACCCAGAGCAGCTCATTACGGGCAAGGAAGATGCCGCCAACAACTACGCTCGCGGCCACTACACCGTCGGGAAAGAACTCGTTGACCAGGTCACGGATCGTATCCGCAAACTTGCAGACCAGTGCACTGGTTTACAAGGATTTCTCGTTTTCCGCTCCTTTGGCGGTGGTACAGGATCTGGCTTCGCGTCTCTACTGATGGAACGCCTTTCTGTCGACTACGGTAAGAAGTCTAAGCTGGAGTTTTCCGTCTACCCCGCTCCCCAGATTGCAACAGCAGTGGTCGAACCGTACAACTCCATCCTCACCACTCACACCACGTTGGAGCACTCCGACTGCGCCTTCATGGTCGACAACGAGGCCATCTACGACATATGCCGCCGAAACCTGGACATCGAGCGACCCTCTTACACCAACCTGAACCGCTTGATCGGTCAAATCGTGTCCTCCATCACGGCATCCCTCCGGTTCGACGGAGCCCTGAACGTCGACCTCACCGAATTCCAGACCAACCTGGTGCCGTACCCTCGCATCCACTTCCCCCTGGTGACCTATTCGCCTATCATTTCCGCCGAGAAAGCCTACCACGAACAGCTCACCGTGGCTGACATCACCAACTCTTGCTTCGAGCCCGCTAACCAGATGGTGAAGTGCGACCCGCGACACGGCAAGTACATGGCCTGCTGCCTCCTCTACCGTGGTGACGTGGTCCCAAAGGACGTCAACGCGGCCATCGCCAACATCAAGACCAAGCGCTCCATCCAGTTCGTGGATTGGTGTCCCACAGGGTTCAAGGTCGGCATTAACTACCAGCCTCCTACAGCGGTCCCTGGTGGCGACCTAGCCAAAGTGCACAGGTGCGTATGCATGCTCTCCAACACCACTGCCATCGCTGAAGCGTGGGCTCGCCTTGACCACAAGTTCGACCTGATGTACGCCAAGAGAGCCTTCGTCCACTGGTACGTCGGAGAGGGTATGGAGGAGGGAGAGTTCTCCGAGGCCCGCGAGGATCTGGCGGCTCTGGAGAAGGACTACGAGGAGGTTGGGCGTGATTCCGCCGAGGACCAGGATGCCGATGGTGGAGACGAATTCTAGATATTGCATGTGCTAGCCGCGTTTGAATCAAACAACACTTCTCATTCTTTGTGTATGTTTTTGGATATAGCATGCATGGTAATCGGTGTTCATTTAATTCCGGTGATGCATATGCTGAAGCCTTGCAACAATAGGTGTCGTTTTCCTCCTTTTCCACAGGCAACAAATCTTTGGTTTCAATACCGCAGTGAATTCCTATATGGCAAACGTTACTTTAGATCAACATGCAGCCTTGCCTGTATGGTTCTGCGTTGGAAGGTAGATAGCTTTGGGCAATCTATCAAAGGGAACTTGGTTACACCACAGATAATAATATCTCTGGTTACACGCATTACATCTTTCAGAGGATTAATGTAATGCCTTATATCCTCTATGCTATCATATATAGAGGTATAGTTCCACTCCTGCCAGTGACTAACATTTGAGGGGCTCAAGAGAATTGTTGGCCTGTGCATGACCAAGGAATCATACCCATTTATGACCCTACCTGCAGTGCATTGCATTAGCACCATACATTACAGCATGTTGGTAGCTGTGTGTTGTGACCTGGTAACATTATATCTCCACTCCCCCATGACAACCTCAGACATGCATCATGGCCATGCATCCCACTATTATTTAATATCACAAACCACCATAAGGTACAAGCTTGTTATAACAAACCTGTGGTCGCAGTTCATCACCTCCTGACATGCTGTGATGTGGAATGATGCAGCTTCATGCCTTCAAAAAAGTGGGGGAATAAATACAGCTGCTACCAGAGATGCCAACCCATCCCATTATTGCATGTCTTAAGATTTTACAGCCCTGGAGAGAGAGAGAGAGAGAGAGAGAGAGAGAGAGAGAGAGAGAGAGAGAGAGAGAGAGAGAGAGAGAGAGAGAGAGAGAGAGAGAGAGAGAGACTGCGTTGTATAAACTTTCATGCCTTTGAATCTGATTACTCGGCGCGCAGTCGAACACAATGAATAGTATCCCAGCTTATAGTCCTGCTAATTGAGGAATAATTATACTGTTACATGTACAATGTACTGGCTGAATTCAGAGATGCGTGCAGGTAGGGGGAAATTTTTTTTTTACCTCACTAAAAGGGAGTGGTTCAAAACTTGCTCGCAAACCGGATGTAAGCGTGAGACGTTACATTTTAAATAGTCGAGCACGCGCTCTTTTTTTTCACTCGGGTGGACAGAACCGTTACGCTTGCTGTTTGCCTACCGCAGTTCTTTCTCCTTCCTTGTGTGTTTTTGAGAAAGTATTTACCGTTTCTTTCTTTCTTTGTTTCAATATGCGCGAGGTCATTTCTCTTCACGTTGGACAGGCCGGCTGCCAGATCGGTAACGCTTGCTGGGAACTGTACTGCTTGGAGCATGGGATAGAGCCTTCGGGACTGCTTCCCTCCGACAAGGCTGTAGGAGGACGGGACGACTCGTTCAGCACCTTTTTCAGCGAAACCGGCGCGGGAAAGCACGTGCCGCGGGCTATCTTTGTCGACTTGGAGCCCAGCGTCGTGGACGAGGTACGAACGGGAACGTACCGCCAGCTGTTTCACCCCGAGCAACTCATTACGGGCAAAGAAGATGCCGCCAACAACTACGCTCGCGGCCACTACACCGTCGGAAAGGCAATGGTTGACCAGGTCACTGATCGTGTCCGCAAGCTGACAGAACAATGCACTGGTCTTCAGGGTTTCATGGTATTTCGCTCATTCGGCGGCGGCACCGGGTCAGGTTTTGCGTCTCTGTTGATGGAGGGCCTTACTGTTGACTACGGTAAGAAGTCTAAGCTGGAGTTTTCCGTCTACCCCGCTCCACAGATTGCAACAGCAGTGGTCGAACCGTACAACTCCGTCCTCACCACTCACACCACGTTGGAGCACTCTGACTGCGCCTTCATGGTCGACAACGAGGCCATCTACGACATATGCCGTAAGAGTCTGGACATCGAGAGACCCTCTTACACCAACCTGAACCGTCTCATTGGGCAAGTCGTGTCCTCCATCACGGCATCCCTCCGGTTCGACGGAGCCCTGAACGTCGACCTCACCGAATTCCAGACCAACCTTGTGCCGTACCCTCGCATCCACTTCCCCCTGGTGACCTATTCGCCTATCATTTCAGCCGAGAAAGCCTACCACGAACAGATGACGGTGGCCGACATCACCAACTCTTGCTTCGAGCCCGCCAACCAGATGGTAAAGTGCGACCCGCGACACGGCAAGTACATGGCCTGCTGCCTCCTCTACCGTGGTGACGTGGTCCCAAAGGACGTCAACGCGGCCATCGCCAACATCAAGACCAAGCGCTCCATCCAGTTCGTGGATTGGTGTCCTACCGGATTCAAAGTTGGAATTAATTACCAACCACCAACTGCGGTTCCTGGTGGCGACCTAGCCAAGGTCCAGCGCTGCGTGTGCATGCTCTCCAACACCACCGCCATCGCGGAGGCGTGGGCTCACCTGAACCACAAGTTCGACCTGATGTACGCCAAGAGAGCCTTCGTCCACTGGTACGTCGGAGAGGGTATGGAGGAGGGAGAGTTCTCCGAAGCCCGTGAAGATATGGCGGCTCTGGAGAAGGACTACGAGGAGGTTGGGAGGGATTCTGCCGATAACCAAGAAGAAACAGGAGGCGAGGAGTTTTGAATGGGAACCATACCAAACAAATCAGCTCTGTTATTTTGTTGTTTCAATACATCTCCGTGTGTGTGTGTTGTTCAACTATTGCATTTAGTTTATTACATGTAACGCGCGTTTTAATACTACGCATCGTGGCAGAAGGGTTAAAAAAAAAAAAGTTTAGCAGTTTAGCATGGCACCGTACTTGCTTTGTGCGTGCATTTTGGCCATAGTGCGCGCGCAGCCTGAACAACTGCACCTATCGTATGGCTACGATCCATCGCAGATGACTGTGGTATGGTCCACACCTGATAGCTCGAGCTCCGTTGTCCTGTATGGAGTGACACCGTACAAGCTGAGCAGCAATGAGACGGGAGTATGTTGGGAATTTACTGAAGATAACCCGGATGGTCTGCACTACGTGCATAAGGTTGTATTGAAGGTATGCAGGAATGCATACTGGGGGATTGCAATATATGTAATAATCTGCGTGTATGTGTGTGTGTGTGTGTGTGTACGTTGTATGTGCGCACATGTGTATATAGGACCTCATTCCAGGAACAGAGTACTGGTATGCAGTTCAGAGCGACAGCAACACTAGTGACCTCTTCCATTTCAGAGCCATGAGACAAGGGCAGGTGTGTTCAATATGCATATATGTGCCGACATTGTGAGAGGCTTGGGGGACCCTTTAGCCATTGTGAGAGGCTTGGGGAACCCTTTAGCCATTGTGAGAGGCTTGGGAGACCCTTTAGCCATTGTGAGAGGCTTGGGGGACCCTTTAGCCATTGTGAGAGGCTTGGGGGACCCTTTAGCCATTGTGAGAGGCTTGGGGGACCCTTTAGCCATTGTGAGAGGCTTGGGGGACCCTTTAGCCATTGTGAGAGGCTTGGGGGACCCTTTAGCCATTGTGAGAGGCTTGGGGGACCCTTTAGCCATTGTGAGAGGCTTGGGGGACCCTTTAGCCATTGTGAGAGGCTTGGGGGACCCTTTAGCCATTGTGAGAGGCTTGGGGGACCCTTTAGCCATCTGGCAGATTTTCCTCCGGATTCTGAACTGTAAATGGAATGTTTGGGGGGGGGGGGGGGGGGTGACTTGTTAGGGTACTGTGTGTGTAAGCTAATGATGGTTATGAGAAGAATTAATGCTTTAGTATGAAAAGCATTGTACTGTCTACAAGCTCATTAGTGCATGCCATGCCATACCAGCAGTGTTGTGAGGAATCTATACCACCAAGTTGATAGGTGGCACACCAAACTTGTGCTAGTAGACCACTGAAATGGAATCACCACCCTTTGTTCCTTACCTTTTTGTCATGTGAGTCATGTGACCTCTCTGTCATGTAGTCATGTACCCATCATATGACCCCTCTGTCATGTGACCCGTCATATGACCTCTCTGTCATGTGACCCATCATATGACCCCCTCCGTTATGTGAGTCATGTGACCCCTCTGTCATGTGACCCTTCATATGACCCCTCTGTCATGTGAGTCATGTGACCCCTCTGTCATGTGACCCTTCATATGACCCCTCTGTCATGTGAGTCATGTGACCCCTCTGTCATGTGACCCTTCATATGACCCCTCTGTCATGTGAGTCATGTGACCCCTCTGTCATGTGACCTCGTCATGTGACCCATCATGTGACCCCTTTGTTATGTGAGTCATGTAACCAATTGTTGCTGCAACTTTTCAGCATGGCATATTGAAAGCGAAGCAAAGTGGACTTGGGGTGTGGGTGGTCCAGGGATATGTACTGTTTTCTGTAGCGGTCTAGGGATATGTTCTGGACATGTACTGTTGGGGATCCTGTTTGCTTTCAGCCACTGTAAGCAACTTTGTTTAAAATAGCAGTCTCCAGGGAGCTATACCAAAACACAACACACTCTTCCCCTTGGGGAGTTGTTTGTGTATTCAATTATCAATTAGGAAGCAGTGATGTGTAGTGTAAGGTGTGCATCTTGGCATCTTGGCATGTGGTGGTGGGTCACTGATTAGATCAGTTTTTGGCTACACATGGTTTGGCTCTTATAAGGGCAGGGAAAGGTACACAGGTGTGTGGGAGACTGGGTGCCCACACATACATGACTGCATTTTCATTGTTGCTCTCCTGTGGGTATGTATACTAAAGGACTGGGGACCCAACTTAATTGTCTATGGAGACATGGGTCGAACTGGAGGTGAGCCAAGCCTTCCAGCACTGATTCAAGAGGTGGCCTCTGGTGACTACGATGCCATACTGCACGTTGGTGACTTTGCCTATGACCTGGACTCAGATGGTGGTGTGGTAAGTGCCCACGGGTACGTGCTTATAACTGTGCATGGTATTGACGAGGCTAAGACCAAAAGTATGTATGTGTGTAGGAAAGAGGGCTCACTTTTTAAATGATAAGGAAGTGCACCAATAAATTGCTGCGCGTGTGTGTATGTGTGTGAGTGTATGTGTGTGTGTGTGTGTTGGGAGAAGAGGGTGGTGTGGTAAGTGCCCGTGGATGCTTATAACTGTGCTGCCTGTGAAATGGTCGTATGCATGCAGTAGGACCCAGGTGATACAGTACATGTGTGTAGGACTCAGGTGATACAGTACATGTGTGTAGGACCCAGGTGATACAGTACATGTGTGTAGGACCCAGGTGATACAGTACATGTGTGTAGGACCCAGGTGATACAGTACATGTGTGTAGGACCCAGGTGATACAGTACATGTGTGTAGGACCCAGGTGATACAGTACATGTGTAGGACCCAGGTGATACAGTACATGTGTAGGACCCAGGTGATACAGTACATGTGTAGGACCCAGGTGATGCGGTACATGTGTAGGACCCAGGTGATACAGTACATGTGTAGGACCCAGGTGATACAGTACATGTGTAGGACCCAGGTGATACAGTACATGTGTGTAGGACCCAGGTGATACAGTACATGTGTAGGACCCAGGTGATACAGTACATGTGTAGGACCCAGGTGATACAGTACATGTGTGTAGGACCCAGGTGATACAGTACATGTGTGTAGGACCCAGGTGATACAGTACATGTGTGTAGGACCCAGATGATACAGTACATGTGTGTAGGACCCAGGTGATACAGTACATGTGTAGGACCCAGGTGATACAGTACATGTGTAGGACCCAGGTGATACAGTACATGTGTAGGACCCAGGTGATACAGTACATGTGTGTAGGACCCAGGTGATACAGTACATGTGTGTAGGACCCAGGTGATACAGTACATGTGTGTAGGACCCAGGTGATACAGTACATGTGTAGGACCCAGATGATACAGTACATGTGTAGGACCCAGGTGATACAGTACATGTGTGTAGGACCCAGGTGATACAGTACATGTGTGTAGGACCCAGGTGATACAGTACATGTGTGTAGGACCCAGGTGATACAGTACATGTGTGTAGGACCCAGATGATACAGTACATGTGTAGGACCCAGGTGATACAGTACATGTGTGTAGGACCCAGATGATACAGTACATGTGTAGGACCCAGGTGATACAGTACATGTGTAGGACCCAGGTGATACAGTACATGTGTGTAGGACCCAGATGATACAGTACATGTGTGTAGGACCCAGGTGATACAGTACATGTGTAGGACCCAGGTGATACAGTACATGTGTGTAGGACCCAGGTGATACAGTACATGTGTAGGACCCAGGTGATACAGTACATGTGTGTAGGACCCAGGTGATACAGTACATGTGTGTAGGACCCAGGTGATACAGTACATGTGTAGGACCCAGGTGATACAGTACATGTGTGTAGGCCCCAGGTGATACAGTACATGTGTAGGACCCAGGTGATACAGTACATGTGTGTAGGACCCAGGTGATACAGTACATGTGTGTAGGACCCAGGTGATACAGTACATGTGTAGGACCCAGGTGATACAGTACATGTGTGTAGGCCCCAGGTGATACAGTACATGTGTAGGACCCAGGTGATACAGTACATGTGTAGGACCCAGGTGATACAGTACATGTGTAGGACCCAGGTGATACAGTACATGTGTGTAGGCCCCAGGTGATACAGTACATGTGTAGGACCCAGGTGATACAGTACATGTGTGTAGGACCCAGGTGATACAGTACATGTGTAGGACCCAGGTGATACAGTACATGTGTGTAGGACCCAGGTGATACAGTACATGTGTAGGACCCAGGTGATACAGTACATGTGTAGGACCCAGGTGATACAGTACATGTGTGTAGGACCCAGGTGATACAGTACATGTGTGTAGGACCCAGGTGATACAGTACATGTGTAGGACCCAGGTGATACAGTACATGTGTAGGACCCAGGTGATACAGTACATGTGTAGGACCCAGGTGATACAGTACATGTGTAGGACCCAGGTGATACAGTACATGTGTGTAGGACCCAGGTGATACAGTACATGTGTAGGACCCAGGTGATACAGTACATGTGTGTAGGACCCAGGTGATACAGTACATGTGTGTAGGACCCAGGTGATACAGTACATGTGTAGGACCCAGGTGATACAGTACATGTGTAGGACCCAGGTGATACAGTACATGTGTAGGACCCAGGTGATACAGTACATGTGTAGGACCCAGGTGATACAGTACATGTGGAAGGGGCTTAACGCAAAGTGCACTCAGGGATAAATTGTGAGCCTATTTGAGGGGCGTGGTGTGTTCTAAGGGGGGAGTCGTGTTAAGAAACAAAAAATGTGTTGCACATGTTCGCAAAGGGAAATGTCTCTGTACAACCTCTTGTGTGATCAGCTTATTGAGGGTCACAAGGAATGCCCTGTGCACAACTAAGATCGCAACATGTGGTAGCCTGCATTTTTGTCCTGGTGGACTTGCAATACATGGTGCTTTTGTTTAGAATTTATGGTTATTAAAAAAAAATTCCTTGTGTAGAATGGCGATGGTTTCATGAATCGCATCCAACAGTTGGCAGCATATGTGCCATACATGACGTGCCCAGGGAATCATGGTGAGCATCATTTAGGGTGTGTGCATGATATCTGAATACTGTATGCATGTGCATATATATATATATATATATATCAGTGATCCTTCATCTCTGCAGAGAGTGCAGGCAACTTTAGCCAGTACCTAAATCGGTTTGCAATGCCATTTGACTCAAGCCCTCACTGGTACTCATGGAACATTGGGAACGTCCACTTCATCAGGTACTCACACACACACACACACACACACACACACACACACACACATATACATACACACACCACACACACACACACCACACACACACACACTCACATATACATACACACACATACACACACTCACATATACATACACACACACACACAAACACACACCACACACACACATACACACACACACACACACACACACACACACACACACACACACACACACACACACACACACACAGTCCTTGCTGTGTTCTCATTTTTAAAAAGTGAGGTCGAAACACGCCATGTTTTCCTTCCTCCCTTTCCCCTCCACACCAGCTACTCCACGGAGGTGTATTTCAACGGGTGGGGGGTGGAGGAACAGTACTCTTGGCTGGAGAAGGACCTCATGAATGCCAATACCCCTGAGAACAGAGCCTCCAGACCCTGGATCATCGCCTATGGGCACAGACCCATGTACTGTTCCACTGTTGGCAATGATGACTGTACCAGTCCCCAGTCTCTAGTGCGGGCTGGGTGAGTGTATGATAGAGGGTGGAGGGTGGAGGGTGAGGGGAGGGCAGTGGTGGGGGTTGGGGTACCCAGCATGGTCGAATGGGACACAGGGTGTGAGTGCACAAGTGGGGTGAGAGGGGAAGGGAGGGGATGGGAAGGGGAAGGTGTAAGGTGTAAGGTGGGAGATCAAGTGTGAAAGGTGAAGACAAATAGGATACACACAGAGTTTACTGTATTAGTGGTGTATGCAAGGGTCTCGTCCAGTTGATCTGCATTGATGGCACATTGATCAAGTTAGCCACGCCTCCTTCTGTTTTCCACTGCTCAGATTGGAGACGCTGTTCTACGGTTATGGTGTGGATGTTATCTTTGAGGGGCACGAGCATGCCTACGAGCGAATGTGGCCAGTGTACAACGAGACAGTCACTGCCAATAGCTACAACAATCCCAAGGCCCCAGTCCACATCATCTCCGGCTTTGCTGGATGTAATGAAGAGTATGGGGAGTGCTTTGTGCCAATGCTTGGTGCAAGAGGTAATGTGAGGTGGGGTGGGGGGGGAGACAAGGGGAAGTGGGGTGGGGGGGGAGACAAGGGGAAGTGGGGTGGGGGGGAGACAAGGGGAGGTGGGGTGGGGGGAGACAAGGGGAGGTGGGGTGGGGGGAGACAAGGGGAAGTGGGGTGGGGGGAGACAAGGGGAGGTGGGGTGGGGGAGAGACAAGGGGAAGTGGGGTGGGGGGAGACAAGGGGAAGTGGGGTGGGGGGAGACAAGGGGAGGTGGGGTGGAGGGGAGACAGGGGGAAGTGGGGTGGGGGGGAGATGGGATGGGAGGGGAGGTAGGGTGGGAGGGGAGGTGGGATGGGAGGGGAGACAGGGGGAGGTAGGGTGGGAGGGGAGGTGGGGTGGGGGGAGATGGGATGGGAGGGGAGACGGGGGAGGGGAGGTGGGATGGGAGGGGAGACAGGGGGAGGTAGGGTGGGAGGGAGACAGGCGAGGTAGGATGGGTAGGGAGACTGGGGGAGGTAGGGTGGGGGTGACAGGAGGTGGGGTGGGAGGGAGTTGGTGTGGGAGGGGAGACAGAGGGAGGGGAGTGGGAAGGGTGACAGGGAGAGGTGGGATGGGAGGGGTGGAAGGGGAGACAGGGGGAGGGGTGGGAAGGGAGACAGAAGGAGGGGGTGGAAGGGAAGACAGGGGGTGGGAGGGAAGACAGGGGATGTCTTTGTTGCCCCTTCATGTTGTTTTTACACTCACTCTCCATATTTGGTACTGTAGATGTATGAGAGAGAATATTTGCCACAAAAGGCTGGCACTGGTTTTTGTCAACATGACAGTAACCAGCAGTAGGCATTTATGTTGTTGCATGCTCATTCTTTTGAAAGTACTCCCAATAGCTCCATTAGCTTTGCTGTGTGTTAAGTAGCACACACGCCTCGTCTATTGTCTGTATGTCAAGGCTGTGTGAGTGAGTATGCGTGTTACTTGGTGCCCAGTCCTCTTCTCACCCATCTGCACTATCTTTTCACCTTCGTACTCCTCCCCCTTATCTCCTTCGACATTGCCTTGCTTCCTTCTCTTTCCGCCTTGTTCCTCCTCCCCAGCCACATCTCTTCTTCCTGTCAAATTGCTTTTAAGATAGAGCAACTCCTTTTTTTGCAGGACCCATTTTGTCGGGATCCATAGGTGTATCGAGTCAGGGGTCCCTCTTATGCATGCGCATGTTTCATAAGGGTAGGGTCCATGAACACATCTCGGGAGGGTTGGGGGGGGGAGGGGGGGGATCCATAATTTTTGCTATTATTACTTCTGTTCCCCCCTCCTCCCCACCCCCAAGGGGCGTGGTCTGCCTTTAGATCATGGCTACCTCTGCTGCATGGCTATGGGAGGTTACAGGTGGTAAATGGAACGCACCTCCACTGGGAGCAGGTGGTCGCTAGAGACATGAACGTACTGGATGACATATGGATTGTCCAAGACAACCATGGACCCTTCCATTGACCTGTCATGTGACTTGTCAGTGTGTGTGTGGTACTGGTGTTATCGTCATTTAAATGCATAAGCATTATTAAATGTCTTCTTCATCTTTGTTTCGTTTTCTCTACATGTATTCATCAACTCCTCTCCCTCCTCCTCTCCCTCCTCCTCTTCCTCCTCCTCTTCCTCCTCCTCCTCCTCCTCCTCCTCCTCCCCCTCCTCCTCCTCCTCCTCCTCCTCCTCCTCCTCCTCCCCTTCCCTGACCATGGAGAACAAATTGTAGATACATGCCCTGAAACCTGGACCTCTCCCTCCTCTCCCTCCTCTCCCCACTCTCTCCCTCCTCTCCCCACCCTCTCCCTCCTCTCCCCACCCTCTCCCTCCTATCCCCACCCTCTCCCTCCTCTCCCCACCCTCTCCCCACCCTCTTCCTCCTCTCCCCACCCTCTCCCTCCTCTCCCCACCCTCTCCCTCCTCTCCCCACCCTCTCCCTCCTATCCCCACCCTCTCCCTCCTCTCCCCACCCTCTCCCTCCTCTCCCCACCCTCTCCCTCCTCTCCCCACCCTCTCCCTCCTCTCCCCACCCTCTCCCTCCTCTCCCCACCCTCTCCCTCCTTTCCCCACCCTCTCCCTCCTCTCCCCACCCTCTCCCTCCTCTCACCACCCTCTCCCTCCTCTCCCCACCATCTCCCTCCTCTCCCCACCCTCTCCCTCCTCTCCCACCCTCTCCCTCCTCTCCCCACCCTCTCCCTCCTCTCCCCACCCTCTCCCTCCTCTCCCCACCCTCTCCTTCCTCTCCCCACCCTCTTCCTCCTCTCCCTCTTCTCCCTTCTCTCCCTCCTCTCCCCACCCTCTCCTACCTCTCCCCACCCTCTCCTACCCCTCCCCATCCTCTCCCTCTTCTCCCTTCTCTCCCTCCTCTCCCCACCCTCTCCTACCCCTCCCCATCCTCTCCCTCATCCACTCCCCATCCTCTCCCCCCATCCTCTCCCTCATCCACTCCCCATCCTCTCCCCCCACCCTCTCTCACCCACCATCTCTCCTCCCTCTCTGCTTCCATACTCTCTCTGATACCTGGACTACCCTCTCCCTCTCCCCCACCTCTCCCTTACCCCCTCACCCCATCCACCATCCTAAAGTTGATGCTGGTAGTACTTTTCCTCTCCCTCAGACCTTCAGGCAGGGAGAAAGTCTATTAGTGTTGTACCTACTGGCCAATAGCCTTACGAGTTGTCCTTGTAATAGGATCTTTGTGACAGTTGTCAGTTACAAATCAGTAATGTCATCTTCTCATTGTATCCAGGAGGAGAACCCAATCAAATGTATTTGGATTTCACAGATGGTAAAAGGATTGTTTGGCAAGTATTAGCAAGGGGAGGGGAGGAAGGTGGGGATAGATGAGGCATAAGGGGGAGGGACAGTGGGTAGGGTTGGGATTAGGGGATGGGAGGAGGAGACAGAGGGGTGGGATAACAGGATAGGAGAGAAGAGGGAAGGCTGAAGTAAGGATTTTGTGCTTGTCTGTCCAGATCGTAGTACTGAGGAAAACAATAAGTGTTCCAGCAAATTTCAGTAACTGTACAAAGGCAAAACTTGCGTCAGTTTAGGGTGTTCAGGTTTACATTGAGGTTTAGTGGTGTTTGTTATGTAAGGAGCTATGTATGTATAAATGTAATAATTATTTATGTAAAAGAGTATTTAAAAAACTTTAATTATGCATTGCGCTATCTGCTTTTCACCATACACATGTACAAGGCCTCGTTATTAAGCACACCAGCTCCTCCTTTTTGTTGTACATGCAGCTAAGTGTTGCTGGATAAAATACAATGGGAACTTATTCTATAAATAGATATCCTACAGGAAAAATGTTCAAGTCTCCCTGTCTTCCTCTATGCATGTACGAGGGCCTAGCACCCAGAGATCTCTAGGGCAGATCTCTGGGTGTTAGACCTTCGTACGTGCATAGGGCAGATCTCTGGGTGCTAGGCCTTCGTACATGCATACATAGCGTAGATCTCTGGGTGTTAGGCCTTCGTACATGCATATGCACGTATGAAGGCCTAAACATCAACAAAGGTACATTTGTGTCGCTAATTTTAATATACTGCAATAAGCAGTGGAAACCCATGCAGGAATGAATACGTAAAGTGCACTTACTTAATTAACTCATCTATTTGCAAGGTATTCACGTAATCATTAACTGTCCCAGA
This sequence comes from Eunapius fragilis, assembly GCA_963681505.1. NCBI lineage: Eukaryota > Metazoa > Porifera > Demospongiae > Spongillida > Spongillidae > Eunapius > Eunapius fragilis. The sequence goes on from OY811984.1 coordinate 1,392,489, forward strand.
CTAGTACAAAATGTCCTAGACATAGAATATCCACAAACAGTACTGTTACCCTGCACAGTGAACCTATTGTAAGGTTAAGTTCAGGCTAATGTGACTATGTGCAGTCATTAGGGTGTGCAGTCATTGGGGGGGTGTAGTCATTGGGGTGTGCAGACACTGGGGTGGGGTGTGCAGTCATTGGGGTGGTGTGTGTAGTCATTGGGGTGGTGTGTGCAGTCATTGGGGTGGGCTGTGCAGTCATTGGGGTGGTGTGTGCAGTCACTGGTGTGTGGTGTGCAGTCATTGGAGTGGGGTGTGCAGTCACTGGGGTGGGCTGTGCAGTCATTGGGGTGGGGTGCACAGTCATTGGGGTGGGGTGTGCAGTCATTGGGGTGGGGTGCACAGTCATTGGGGTGGGGTGTGCAGTCATTGGGGTGGGGTGTGCAGTCATTGGGGTGGGGTGTGCAGTCATTGGGGTGGGGTGTGCAGTCATTGGGGTGGGGTGTGCAGTCATTGGGGTGGGGTGTGCAGTCATTGGGGTGGGCTGTGCAGTCATTGGGGTGGGGTGTGCAGTCACTGGTGTGTGGTGTGCAGTCATTGGAGTGGGGTGTGCAGTCACTGGGGTGGGCTGTGCAGTCACTGGGGTGGGGTGCACAGTCATTGGGGTGTGGGGTGTGCAGTCATTGGGGTGGGGTGTGCAGTCATTGGGGTGGGGTGTGCAGTCATTGGGGTGGGGTGTGCAGTCACTGGGGTGGGGTGTGCAGTCATTGGGGTGGGGTGTGCAGTCATTGGGGTGGGGTGTGCAGTCACTGGGGTGGGCTGTGCAGTCATTGGGGTGGGGTGCATAGTCATTGGGGTGGGGTGTGCAGTCATTGGGGTGGGGTGTGCAGTCATTGGGGTGGGGTGTGCAGTCATTGGAGTGGGGTGTGCAGTCATTGGGGTGGGGTGTGCAGTCATTGGGGTGGGGTGTGCAGTCATTGGGGGTGTGCAGTCATTGGGGTGGGGTGTACAGTCACTGGGGTGGGCTGTGCAGTCATTGGGGTGGGCTGTGCAGTCATTGGGGTGGTGTGTGCAGTCATTGGGGTGTGCAGTGTCATAAGTCATTGGGGGTGTGCAGTGTCATTAGTCGGGGTGTGCAGTAATTGGAGGTGTGCAGTCATTGGGGTATGCAGTCATCAGGGTGTGCAGTCATTGGGGTCTGGGTGTGTAGAGTGATATTGCAGTCATTGCACTGTGCACAGTTGTGTGCTGGCGTACATTTAATTTGACCTTACGTGCGTGTTCTGTACCATGTTGTGTGGAGCACTGACAACACACATACATAGCCACCAAATTCTATTGGTCCCACTGTGACGTCAGATTCCATATTTAGAGATGATATATAAAGGGCCAGCCATATGTTTGGCACATATTATTGTAAGTAGTCTATATATATTGCATCATTTTGACCTGGGTATCAGTCTAGCACGCATATCAGGAAAACGGGACTTCAAGCAGCAGGGAAGGGAAAGAACTGTGTATTCTTTTTAACCTACAGTTACCAGAACGTTATTGTTGCCCCAAATAAAGCAATAGGGTAGGCTATGAACACTAATAGTATCTTTTGCTTCAGAGTGATGTTATTATTGTGAGGTGCAGATGCGTCACGAGACGTGACTTGTTTTTATTGCAACTTTCAGAGATTACCACAGATTAAGTTACTTTAACCACATCCTGTAACTTGTTTGCTAACATTTTGTAACAGATATTAATTTTCAAGGACCCATTTAAAAGTTGTCTTACTTATAGGTTGAAATTTGTATTGCCGTATATGTCTTGTGATTCCACACCATGCTTCTCTTTTAAGAGACCCTGGTAAATATATTTGCTTCTTGAACTAACGTCTTGGTTTACTAACTAATAAGTTGGGCCCTTGCGGTTATTTAGAATTAAGGCACCGGATGGGGCTTTTAAGGCATGCCAATGCTCTTTTCATTCAATTGAGGGCAGGTAGCATACGTTACTCACACTGCTTGCTCAAATAAAGAGTTTTTCTTTTGTCTGTGATACCGTGAAGATGCGAGAAGTACTGAACCTTCACATTGGCCAAGCCGGGTGTCAACTTGGCAACGCTTGCTGGGAGCTCTATTGTCTGGAACACGGGATTCAGCCCGACGGTTTACTGCCCGCGGGAACTGTAAGCAAAAATGACTCCTTTAGCACATTTTTTAGCGAAACTGGCGCGGGAAAGTACGTGCCACGGGCGATATACGCTGACCTGGAGCCAACCGTCGTAGACGAGATAAGGACAGGAGCTTACCGCCAGCTGTTCCACCCCGAGCAACTCATTTCGGGAAAGGAAGATGCCGCCAACAACTATGCTCGTGGTCACTACACCGTCGGGAAAACGATGGTGGACCAGGCAACGGATCGTCTTCGTAAGCTGGCCGAACAGTGTGCGAGCTTGCAAGGATTCTTCGTCTTCCGCTCCTTTGGCGGTGGTACCGGATCTGGCTTCGCGTCCCTGCTGATGGAACGCCTTTCCGCCGACTACGGTAAGAAATGCAAGTTGGAGTTTTCCGTCTACCCCGCTCCCCAGATTGCAACTGCCGTGGTCGAGCCGTATAACTCCGTTCTCACCACCCACTCCACCATGGAGCACTCTGACTGCGCCTTCATGGTCGACAACGAGGCCATCTACGAAATCTGCCGCCGAAACCTGGACATCGAGCGACCCTCCTATTCCAACCTGAACCGCCTGGTTGGACAAATCGTCTCTTCCATCACGGCATCCCTGCGATTCGACGGAGCATTGAACGTCGATCTAAACGAGTTTCAAACCAACCTCGTGCCCTACCCTCGCATCCATTTTCCTTTGGTGACCTACGCGCCCATCATCTCTGCAGAGAAGGCTTACCACGAGAAAAACACAGTCGCAGACCTCACTACGGCTTGCTTCGAGCCCGCCAACCAGATGGTAAAGTGCGATCCTCGCAAAGGCAAGTACATGGCCTGCTGCCTCCTCTACCGTGGTGACGTCACGCCAACGGACGTCAGTGCCGCTATTTCAGTCATCAAGACTAAGCGTACCATCCAATTCGTGGACTGGTGTCCGACTGGGTTCAAAGTCGGGATCAACAATCAGGCGCCAACTGCGGTTCCTGGTGGCGACCTAGCCAAGGTCCAGCGCTGCGTGTGCATGCTCTCCAACACCACTGCCATCGCGGAGGCGTGGGCTCACCTGAACCACAAGTTCGACCTGATGTACGCCAAGAGAGCCTTCGTCCACTGGTACGTCGGAGAGGGTATGGAGGAGGGAGAGTTCTCCGAGGCCCGCGAGGATATGGCGGCTCTGGAGAAGGACTACGAAGAGGTTGGGAAAGACTCTGGAGGTACCGAAGGGGCAGACGAGGAGGAGTTCTGAGCTTTTGTGTACCTTTTCACTGGCAGCCCGAGTTTTTATATGTGAAGGCGGTTGTTAACAATTCATGTGTGCGCTTGTTTATTCGAAATATTTTCCTATAGTTGGATATCGAGACACGTAGTATACATTGCAACAAAATTCTGTGATAAACGGACACGTTTGTTCGGGAGGGAAAGGCTGATATCGCTTTGGTTTGGGCCTGTCAGTCAACACGTGGTATAAAGGTATTCATACCTTCATGGGATAGTGTGTTACATGTAATTGAAAACACAATAGCATGCCTCAGGCTGACAAAATGGTCGACAAGGCACCGACAAATTGACACACAAGCACTAATAATCAACACTTCCAGTATTAAAAGAATTCCATTCGATCATGACAAAGTGATCTAAAATAATAGTTTGACAAAGAGAACGATAGGCCACTGACGCAAGACAATAGTGATTCGCGGTCGTTTTTCCCCCCTGTCATTGCATGACTACTGAAATATAGGACAGGGATTTATATGGAACAGTATAGAGGTTGTGCAATGGGCGGAGCGAAGTGACGTGTATCCGCCATTTTGAGTGTCAAAAGCAATAGTATGGGCAAGGCTTGTAATCGTTTTATTAAAGGTTCGGGCGTTCAAGATGAAGAACGTAAATCCCAGTGGATAGCAGCAGTGGGGCGCAAAGATTGGATTCCAGATGAGTACTCGTGGATATATAGCGTACACTTCGTTTCCTCGTGGATATATAGCGTACACTTCGTTTCGGGGGAAAAGAGCAACAACCCCCTATCCCCTGATTATGTTCCTTCCTTGTTCGAGCACATGAAGAGCCCTTTGAAGAGGAAGCGTGTGCATGATATGAAGATTCCACAGTGCGCACATAATATAGTTCCTTCATTCCTTGCTGCTATCCAAGATTTGCAAGGAGTGCTTGAAAGCCGCTGAGATTGTCTTCCAATAGCAATACTGGTAGCAGAGGTGCCACCTGATATTGCGATATCTTCCACCCAACCTTCCAAACTTTTGTAGGCCTTTAGGCTTTCTCCAGTGTAAATGCTGGGTGTTTGAATTAGATAGCTGTAAATATCAGGATACTCAACCTGAGGCCAATTATTCCAATCTACACTAACAATGCCTCTCTCATACGCAACATACGGGTCTTCAAGCGCACCAACTAGCTCCAATTTTACCTTGTAACGCTGTTCGGCAGTGTCATCAAGCGAATAGTAATACTCAGAGTACTTGGCCGTACTTTCACACGAAATGGCTCAAATGGTTAGTCAGGAACCTCCAATCATTATTACGGATAGAAACGTGTGTGCTTTTGACACTCAAAATGGCGCTTAGCAACGGTTGCTATTTATTGATGACGATTTATGACGCTATTGCACAACCTCTATAATCAGGCAATACCCATGTTACGGTATGCGACTAAATTTATCCAGAGCAGCCTCCATCTGTTCCAGTTGAAATGTAATAATAATAACCCGTCACAACCACCTTAGGGACACCTTTGCCGAACTCTGCCACCGAGCTCACCTGCCTGTAAGGGTTGAAGTGGGATATGGCCTATCTGGAGATCATATCAACACACGTCCAGCTGATGTGTTGGTTCAGGGTTGGGATAGAGGCAAGCCTGCTGCTTTTGATATAACGGTCACTTCACCCCTCACTCCTGCCACCTTAAGAGATGCCAGTACTTCCTCAGGGGCAGCAGCCCATGCTGCAGAATGTAGAAAACATTCCACCAATGATGCCAGGTGTCAGGAGCTGGGGTGGGTGTGCATCCCACTGGTCGTAGAGACCTTTGGGCATTGGGGAAAGGAGGCCCAAAACGTGTTCTCACGCCTGGCATCTTTACTGTCCATCCACCAAGGTCGCTCCAAATCCGTTGCCCTGTTTGATATCTACAGCAGAATGAACATAGTTCTAGTTAGATCAATATCCAGGGCCATCATTGGCAGGGTAGTAGTTCTTTAGAACATTTGTGTGTAGTGTAGTGTAGTGTAGTTAGTTCTTTGTTCTTGTGAGTGGTGTACTATTGTTTCTTGAATAATAATAATAATAATAATAAGCCTCTCGTACAAGAGACTTTAATATAAGATACAAAATACACTGACGCACAATTACATACACATAACAATTCATGAGGGCACAATCCTGGTGAGGATAGCCGAAGAAATGGATCTCATGAGGCAGGTGTTAAGCCTTCCGTAAATCTCATTTATGACGACTGATTTAGGCTTGGAGCCAGCCTGGATGCCAACTGCGCAAAAGTTTTAACTGCCTCTTGACCCCATGCTCCGTACGTCTTGACAACCAAAGGGATGCACACCCAACCTAATTCCCCACATTTAGCATCATTACTGTTGTGTTTTCTTATCTCTGAGACCTGAGCCGCCACTCCTGAAGACACTCCCGCTTCCGAAAGGATAAGTGAATTTAGCGGAGAGGTCACACAGAAGTCAAAGGCTGCAGGCTTGCCCAGTGACCAATTGTAGCCCTTAAATTGTGGCTAGGTTTAGACACATCATGTGGCTCTAGTTGTGCATTCTGCCCAGATTCTATCCTGGATCCACTAGGCCACCATGCGTCCACGTGCAAACGAGGGGGAGACGCAGTTCATCGCCATAACCTGCTGCGAGATGTGTTTGCGGATTCCTGCCGCCTGGCTCACCTTCCTGTCAAGCTCGAAGTAGGTAATAATTTAACTCCAGACCATGACCACAGTAGACCCGCAGATGTCCTTATCCACAATTGGTCACTGCGCAAGCCTCTCGATTAAAAAAAAAATTGTTTCACATAGATAATGCACTCCTAACAATTCAAACATTGTACTGGTTGTGTTGTGTCATTCAGGCACGTCTCACCACTAAGGGTTTAGATTGATGGGTGTGGCAGGGGTAGAGAGCATGAAGAAAATCTTGGAAGAGTGGGTTTGTGTCATTCACTCCACACCCCACGATGAAAGATATGCAAGCTAACCCACACTATCAATCACTATCATTTAAATTAATGTATGTACTTAATGACATGGTACCCCACACTACTACACCATCATATTCATTTTGGCCTTTTATTCAAGCACAATAGCCCTGGACCATGGGCTCTAGTTCAGGTTGAGTTAAGGCAACCATATGATGTCAGCACTGCTCTAGATTTGTGAACAATTGAGATCGTAGAAAAGTAGACAGCGCATGACTTGTATGGCTTGTACACACCCTGTCTCACCCAGCACTCTTAGGTATGATGGTAAGTGCACAGGACTAGGGTGACCATGTTTCTCTTTGGTTGTGGAAACATCTGGAGCATGGGAAGCTGCAGCTCACAAATACATATTCGTTTATTGCATTCCGGGTCGCCATATTAGCCAACAAATCAATGCCCCACTGGGTTAAGCTAATAAAACTGTCACTATTAATAATCCTAATATAAGTTTTGTCGTCTTTTGGTATTTATTTTATGTGGGAAATTTTAATACAAAATTGCCCCTCATATTTTGAACCTTACTACTGGTGGAAATACAATCCAGCCCGAAGGAGCTTGCAAGGATCAGGCTTAGCGTATGATTGCATCTATTCATTGTGTAATACTATTAAAATGTGTATGCCTCTGATAAGGCTGATACTGATAAGGTTCATATCATACTCTTTCAGTTGAATAGGATTTATCATTATGGTATGATCATCCTCCTTGTCATGCATACTTGCATGGGATAATATAACCACACGTAGCCAGGTGATATCTTGTACCCTCCGACAGCACTATAACGATCAAGGGTAAGGTCATGTTCATAAACAGGGCTGGTGGGTGATGTCATGACCTCCGGCTGGCTATACAGGCCCAAAGGAAGAGCGGAGTCAGAATTAATTCGCAGGGATCATGACGTATTTCCGTAAGTCTTCAGAGGGCTGCCCAATACCAAGCACACCAGCTTTTCCCTAGCTTGGCTCCCCTTGTTTTTTTTTTGTGTAAGTCACCGATTTTTCTCTTTTAAGGTTTTATTCCATTGAATTATTGGGTCATTTATTCTAATGTGCACGTTGAGTTTCTCATTCCACGGTCTATTATGCCCAAATCTTAAATATCTGTTTTTCGACCGGGGGGAGAAACATGGGTATGTAGTACGCTTTTAACCCTATGCATTCTAATTTAAAAAAGAAAAAGTAACTCTATCCTTCAGAGAATCATTGATCCACTCTCATATATCACATGTGCTAATTGATGCATACCTCCCGTTGGATGGAATGGCGTGATCGGAAAAGGAGTATAAAATAGTTACTGATGGCTGCATCATTTCCCATATCGCTGCTCTGTTATTTTCAGCTATTACATAACTTTGAACATTTGGAACTTTTTAAATGTAAAAGTTACCACCAGTATGTGTTCTTCAAGCTAAAGGTATAGAATCCTGGTGGCATTACATTTTCCACACGTCTGCACATAAGGGCACTTTACCTCTCTACAAATTCCAAACACTACATGCCTTATTCTATGGAGTTGTAAAATGAATTTCACAGGTTGGAACATACTCAATTTTCAGGGTGGCGACCATGAACATACAGTGTGAAGTGAAGTTGTATTATTCTTGATCTCTTTGTATTGGCGTGAATTTGTCACTTGTCCCAAAATGATTGTCGTTATACTTAGCGGAATTTATTTTCCTGTGCAGGTGAACATTTGATTGACCCTGCAATCACAATATAAGCTGGTGCATGTGATATTCAGCTAACAGGTAATATGGTACTCTAAATTGAACTCCACGGTGATTGTTTTTTGACCTGCCACTTAATTACACATCGCACTATAATACAACAGCTCGTGCAACATATTATATGAGAGTAGTTGTGGGAAGTGAAAAAGGTGAGCATAACAATGAAATAGGGTTTTGATTTTCTAGACCTATATATCAAATTCCTAGTAGTGTATTATCTTATGATGAAACCACAATTAAAACACCAACAGGACTGCAGTAATGAATTACGCAATGCGCGCAGTACACTAATTCGCTGGAAAATTGCGCGCACTATGCATTGGCCGCAGTTTAATACTAGTGTCTATTGGTTCTCTTAGTACAGCTGGTCATTCAAAACCTTGCTTTTAGGTTCCTGTACATGCATGAGTGTCATTAAAGTGCATAAATACATGCCTGCACGCAGCACTTCTGCTGAATAGATGCTGTTCACAATTAGTCTCGTACCTAGACCCAAATGTACGTATAAACGACGATCATCGATCGCTTTACAGTCATACTGTATTAAAGCGATCATCCTTACGTACATCTGTGTCTGGGTACGAGACTATTAGTTCACAATATGCCCTCAACATCGAATACGGTTCCTTCCATTTCTTGTTGCACTTATACCATTGTTAGTTTCCTGCAGGTCAACGGTACAATCATCCTCGTCCACTGTGGGTCCTACTTGTAGTCGTCCAGATGTCGCCTTTCGGTGAACGTACGCAAAAACTGAATCAAAAGCGTCCTGCACATTAGCTCCTGTTTTTGCTGACACGAAAAATGAGAGATTTGTGTCGAGTTCAAGCCGGTAGCCCTCCAAGATTCGTGCTTCAAATTTTGGTTCGAGTTCGCACTTGTTTCCAAATATTGCCCACGTTGTATCGGTGCTGTCGCTGCAACGTTCCACTTCATCTATCCACTGCTGGAGGTCGTCCAACGTATAGTTCGACTCCACATCGTAGACCAATATCACGGCCTGTTTGCCCCTGTGGTAGCTTCTAGTCAGCGACCGAAACCGTTCTCCTCCCGCGGTGTCAAAGAGCGTTACCTTTCGGATGGAAAATAAACGATAACAATACGTGTGGACCCGACCACAGCAAGCTATCCAACTATTTAGTGAGAAAAACGACATACACTAAAGTCTTACATTAATGTTCGTTCTGTCCACGGTCAGGTGATACATAAAACAGTCTCGTCCGGTGGTGACATGGGCGGGGGATTTTGTATCTACGAAGGTCCCTGTTTGCAGGCGCGTGAAGAGTGATGTTTTTCCAACGTTTGCATCGCCAAGGAGTGCAACTTGATAAGTCGGAATTTTACTAGAACTAGCCATTCGAACCGCGCCCCTTGATCAATTGCAACATTGCGTCATTATTGTTAATGAGTTAACAAAAACTCTAATTAAACGCGGAATGATAAAAAAAAATTATAATGGCTAGCTTAGGGTGCTTCAACATTTCATGCGACGAAGTAGGTGGACAATGTACAATGCATGCATATGAATGAACTGTTCTATTGAGATAGGCTATTAATAACTATATATCAAAAACCAATAAACCATATCACTAACATGTTAATGTAATTAGTTCAAAGAGATCTCTAAGGTCGCTCACTATCGCACTGAATTCAAGGACTATGTGATACAGTGAAAATAAGAACCCGAGGGCTGAGGTACAGGACTGCCTTTTATGACATCGACAACCCTATTAAAACGTGAAGCGAAAGAACGTGCATGCATCATATAGATGTACTGATGAAATAAGATTTTGGCTTCAAATAGAGTATGATCTTATTATTCAATAAATGGAACAGCCCCCCCCCCCCCCCCCCCCCCCCCCCCCCCCCGGCTTCTATTTCCACGCCCAAATTCCAAACGTCGGCGCTGTGTGTCGGCATGATCTGACAGTGTAATTCGTAACATTTTCCTATACATTATGAATACATGCAGCTGCACACCATAGAGACCATTTTAGTTAACTGTTTTAGGAACTCAACAATCCAGATTAGTTCGTACTTGATGTGCATGTGTAATGCAATCTGCATAATTTATACTGGCGTGGCTTGCATACATGACATTAATTGTAATAACTTAGCGTGATATAGGCCGGGGGGGGGGGGGGGGGGGGGGGGGGGGGGTGCGGGTGCGGGTGCGGGGGGGTGCGGGGGAAGTGGGGACAAATAAGTGAATGGTGCAACAGCAACGAAGGACGACGACGACTTCACTCTGTATGTGAGTACATCCCCTGCCGCTGCATTACATCATAGATACTAAATTAGTAACTATGATTTATAAACTAAGAATGCATGCATGCGCACATTCCTCGATCGTTTTTAAGGTATCACGGTACATCAACACCAGACTACGTATGCATGTGATGCGTGTAGTAATCTCCTCCACACATACTCCCTCACTTTATGAATACCTATATTGGAAAAATGTATCTGCGCTTCGGATTTACGGCACCGACCAGGTTAAAAGCCGTACACGCAGATGCGTTTCCTCAATCGAGGAAGGCAGAGTACGTTGCGCACGCTGCTTGCTTCACCTTTTTATACAGTTGCGTTCGCCTTCACAAAGTAGCCGAGGATGCGAGAAGTACTGAACATTCACATAGGCCAAGCCGGGTGTCAACTTGGCAACGCTTGCTGGGAGCTCTATTGTCTCGAACACGGGATTCAGCCCAACGGTTTTTTATCTTCGGACAAAGGTGGAAAAACTAAAAACGACTCATTCAGCACATTCTTCAATGAAACCGGCGCGGGAAAGTACGTACCGCGGGCGATATACGCTGACCTGGAGCCAACCGTCGTAGACGAGGTACGGACAGGGCCGTATCGTCAGCTGTTCCACCCCGAGCAACTCATTTCAGGAAAGGAAGATGCCGCCAATAACTACGCTCGCGGCCACTTCACCGTTGGGAAAGCGATGGTGGACCAGGCAACGGATCGTCTTCGTAAGATAGCCGAACAGTGCACTAGCTTGCAAGGATTCATGGTGTTCCGCTCATTTGGCGGGGGTACCGGATCTGGATTCGCGTCCCTACTGATGGAACATCTTTCGGCCGACTACGGTAAGAAATGCAAGTTGGAGTTTTCCGTCTACCCCGCTCCCCAGATTGCAACTGCCGTAGTAGAACCGTACAACTCCATTCTCACGGCACATGCTAGTATGGACCACACTGACTGCGCCTTCATGGTCGACAACGAGGCCATCTACGAAATATGCCGCCGAAACCTGGACATCGAGCGACCCTCTTACACCAACCTGAACCGCCTGGTTGGACAAATCGTCTCTTCCATCACGGCATCCCTGCGATTTGACGGAGCATTGAACGTCGATCTAAACGAATTCCAAACCAACCTCGTGCCCTTCCCTCGCATTCACTTCCCACTTGTGACCTTCGCTCCCATCATCTCTGCAGAGAAGGCTTACCACGAAAAATTCACCGTCGCCGACCTCACTACGGCCTGCTTTGACCCCGCCAACCAGATGGTGAAGTGCGATCCTCGCAAAGGCAAGTACATGGCCTGCTGCCTCCTCTACCGTGGTGACGTCACGCCCACGGACGTGACCGCTGCCATAGCCAATATCAAGACCAAGCGTACCATCCAGTTTGTGGACTGGTGTCCTACCGGATTCAAAGTTGGAATCAATTACCAACCTTCAACTGCGGTTCCTGGTGGCGACCTAGCCAAGGTCCAGCGCTGCGTGTGCATGCTCTCCAACACCACCGCCATCTCGGAGGCTTGGGCTCACCTGAATCACAAGTTCGACCTGATGTACGCCAAGAGAGCCTTCGTCCACTGGTACGTCGGAGAGGGTATGGAGGAGGGAGAGTTCACCGAGGCTCGCGAGGATATGGCGATACTTGAGAAAGACTATGAAGAGGTATCAAAAGACTCAACACCAACTGAAGGGGGTCAAGAGGAGTTCTAAACTCGGCAGCCGTCTGCTTTGTGCGGTTAGCGCAGCATAAAAAATATAAAACATGCGCTGATCATGTGTGTTTTGGTTTTACATTTTATAGTATATTGCGTGTTCATGCATGGGAACTGATTTAATACTTTGCATGGTCTACAAGAGGGAGATGTCGCGTTGTTACATTCCACCCCCGGACTGATCCATGTTTACCATAGTCAGTTATGAGGATGTGCAATTGACATCACGCGTCTGCATCCATGTATTGTTTATAAATTTTATTTTGTTGCATTATATGCCCACAGCAAAAAAACGCAATTACTGATTTCACAACGGATTTTAAATCAATTGCTAAATCAACGCATGATTTGGCAGTAAAATCAAATGCGTTTGATTTGCGCTTGATTTTACTGTCAAATCAATTGTGAATGGAAAATTGCGTTTTTTCGCTATTGTCATAACGACGGAGGAAAGAAGGCGGGGTATACTCGTTCACGTAAAATACTCGGTGATGTAACAAATAATGCTGATAAGGCTTAGGCACTATAGTTCTGTCTGCAATACAATTCTCAATACACACGGCTGTGAATAACTGCTCAACCGCGTTGACATGCGCCCGGCTTTGGCCGATGTGAATGTTCAGTATACTTCTCGCATCTTCGGCTACTTTGTGAAGGCGAACGCAACTGTATAAAATGGTGAAGCAAGCAGCATGCGCATGCCAACGTACTCTGCCTTCCTCGATTGAGGAAAGCATCTGGGTGTTATCTGGTCGGTGCGTATATCCCAATACAAAGCAGGCGCAGATTTTCCACCCAACTGATGCACGCAGCATTGAAGTTTGGCCGCATTATTCATACAATGAGGGAGTGGACTCCTAAAGTGTGGGAGGACTTTACTATGCCTACACGTTAATTGACGCTGCGCATGCTTTGACTGGTGTTGATGCATCATGATACCATAAAAGAGGAACGCTTACATAGAATAAATATTTGCCAGTCACCACCGCCAGCTGTATGAGATCGAAGGACTTTTCTCCGTGTGAACAACTTGAAAGCAGTGCAATATCTCCATGGGCGGCGGCAGTAATGTAAACACTAGCTATATTTATAGTTTAATTAATCAGTTGAGCATGTCCATTTCAAGATAACCGCTTTATAAAAGCTTATAGAAATGCTCCATGTTAGAATAACTCAGCCACCCAATCAGTCTAACTCCATCTCATCTAATGAGCTATTAATGAGCTCTTAAGTCGGTCATTTTGTGGTTGTAAGCCAAACTACTCTGCCTGGAGATATGTTAATTTTTTGAAGCTGAAAACTCAGTCTCAGTAATTCCAACGTGATCCAAATAAAAAGATATGATCACAGATATGACAAATAACGTTTCTTAATAATGATATATGGTACCATTGGATGTATGTCAGTGCAATGGTGCATGCATGGTCAACCTCCCCATGCACTCGACAAACGCGATGTGAGCACCGGACCACAGTTGATGTTCGACTAGCCTCGTCCCCAGGCCGTCAATTAAAGTTTAGGGAAAAAGCCGGCCTGGTAGCTATTGCCACTATGTTAGTGCGCATGCGCTGGCCATTACACGTAATCGTATACTTAGCTTGTAAACCTTTCCGTAAACCGTTCCGCGCGAAGCAAGTTTGTTTTTGCAAGGTATGCAAATGAGCCTGGACAAACCATCCTCAGAAGCCACTGGGACATTGGCAACCTTGCTGAGCCTGTTTGCAAGATCTGATGCCAAAGATTCCTTTGAAAAAAGTGCGACATAATGTGTACGAGACAAAACACTGTCATAAATCAAGACCTTGACATCGTATACGTATATATATGTATACGATTACGTGTTTTTCAGGTAATGGTCAGCGCATGCGCACTAACATAGTGGCAGGCCGTCTTTTTTCATTGACGGCCTGGGGACGAGGCTAATGTTCGACCATAACCCACGCATTGGCCAACTCCGGGCTTTGGGGGTTTAGGTCCACGCCCCATCCGTTTGAGGGTGTAGTCTCTCGGCACAGCCCACCCGTGGGCTTGCCGACCCTGCCCGGTCACGTCACTTTCTAAGTGACGGAGACCTACAGTACAGACCCTATTTATTGAGAAACGTTTAATCGCGCCCAAATTTCGAGGATGTATAAATGAGCTATGTATTCTTGACCATTAATTAAAGTAATACTGGAATAATGTCAGTTGCCGAGTTTGTGGTGAGGACCGTGAGGTCCCGCGGTATTTAAAAAATTGAGCGCGGGAACCAGCATTGCAATTCGAAGTGGCCTAACGCTGCGCGTTCGTACGTTACTGTACGCATCCACACGGAGAACCTCGTATGTTAAAATACCCCACACCGATTGACAAGGGACATGCACCTGTGTTGCAATTCTCTGCGCTCACCTGGTTCGTTGTCACGTTGACAGTTTGTAACACCCAAGGCTAGCTGATGAAAAATCATCACTGCATGGAAAGTTATCCAACCACTGGTTCTTGTTATCCCCCCTCCAAAAAAAGTTTATTATGCTTATTGTTCTTTCAACAAGCAGTGGAAGCGTAATCAAAAAGCTACTGATTAAAAAAAAAAAACTAAACCTGTACTTACGAATAGCTCCGATTCATGATTAAGTGACCTCACATTTCAAGTTAATACCAATTTAATTTATTTAGGAGATCTGATTTGATGATTTTTTTTTTAAAATTGAGCTACTGTGTTTCCTGTAGCTCCATAGTATATTTTAGTAGTAAAATAACCTCTTATCATAGAGTGGCCTCTGTATAAATAATCATGGCGAGAAGGACATTATTCATACCATATATGTGTTAATCGTCCTCTATGACGTTTCCACGGAAACGACTAGGCTAGGATGTGTGCACACATCCACAACATGTAGCAAAAAGCGGACTAATTAAGATGGCAAGCAGGGCGACCACACACCGAACAGCGACGAAGGAAGACGCCTCGAGAAGAAAGAGAGCGAGCCGTATTAGCGTGACGATTCGCGCCTCGCAGTACATCCCCATGGCACATCAGCTACAAAACCTCCCGCTTTACACAAAAATCGCCTCCGTGAAAACCGCCATAGAGCACGACTTTGGGATACTTCCGGAAATGTACTATCTCACCTACCTCGATGCCGCCCCCGTGGAGGACGACAAAACGCTTCTGGAGCTGGACATTATCGATGGCTCCACCCTCGACCTGCGAACTTGGAAGCTCTGGGCCGATTTGGTGGAGGCCTGTCACCGTAACAACGCCGAGCGGTGCCTCGCTTACCCGGGTATTCGGGGGACGACGGAGTGGAACAGACACTGCGCCTGGAGCGCTCTCTTCATGGCCGCCCACAGAGGCTACTACATCATGGTTTCGAAGATACTGGAGCAAACCGCAGTCGATGTCAACCGCAAGAGCTCGAGCGGTTGGACTGCCCTCCACGCAGCCGCGCGCGCGGGAACGTGGAAGGCGCTCTGCGTTTTGATCAACCACGGTGCGGACGTCGGGATTAAAAGCAGCAAAGGGCTGACGGGGTTCGACCTCGCCCGCCAGTTTGGCAATAAAAAATGCGAAGACACCCTTGGCTTCTGCCAATGGAGCCTACAGAAACACAAGATAGTGCAGGAAAGGAAGAGCGATTACAGCGCGGCGAAGGCCCGCGAAAATGCTTCCAGACAAGCCCATCAGTTCAGGGACTCCACCCTCAAGACCTGGCTTGGTGGCCCCCGGGGGCAACTGTACATGTCTCAAATTCCCAATCCCATCACGCTTCACGTGGTGACGAAGTTCGAGGAAGAAATGGAAATGAGCACCAAGAATCCGGTCGTTGCACCTGAGGCGCACACTCCCCTCGGGTCCACCACCGAGACTTCATCTGCGGATGGAGCCGATGAGGAAGCAGTGGACAGAAAGAAGACAGACTTCCACTACGGCTGGTTCGATCCACTCCGCGCTCAGCACTTTATTCCACCAACGAAAGACATTCTTAACTATGCCGACCCTTCTTCTTTTCAGCTAAGGCCGCGCTCCATCGTGAATCCCGACGGATACAGGGCGGCGCCTTTGTCGGGCTCCCGCCGCTTTGCTGTTCAGCGTGTTCCTCCAGCTAACATTCCTTCGAGAGGCCTGAGCACAACTGTATTGCCAACAAGTGCTGGAGACGTAGTCACATGAGCCCAGGCACACGGGAGGACCAAGAATACAAAAATCTAATGGACACAAATGCGTGCACAACTTCATGCATGCATTTTTGATCATTATAGTTTCTACGCAAATGGTCCATGGTTGCGTTGCACCACCCATATGCTGTCTTCCACATTAAGATCAGTCGCAATCACCTGTTCCCAGTACAGGTGTGTGTTGTTCACCACATGCAGTCTGCCGTAACCATGGCGAAAGGGTGACCAGGACCTGAAGGCTGACCAGGGTCCTACATTGTAGCCCAACAATAAATAAATAATAAAAAGAACTAACGTTGGGAATCAACTGGTTACCTTTTGGGCCCAACATAGGGTTAAAGCATTCGCCCAATGCTTCATTGCATCCTGCAGTGCCTGAGATGAGGTGGACTGGGGCCTTGGGATCGTCATAGTTCAATGCTGTTACAGTCTCGTTGTAGACGGGCCAGAGCCGTTCATAGGAGTGTTCATGTGCTTCAAGGATGATGTCCACACCATACGTAAAAAACAAATCCTCCAACCTTAATTGGGTGGAGGGTAGGGGGTGGGAGGGGGAGGGGACAAGGGGCAAGTAAAACCAGATTGATCACAGTGCAAATGTGGGTTGAACACACACACACACACAACACACACACACACACACACACACACACACACACACAATTAGTTACTTGATAAGTGGTGCATTATGAATCAAGACAGTGCAGTACATTCGATGTCTATATGTCAGTATGGACCTTTTCCACAATAGATATTGCTATGGCAATCACTATTATACTTTCCTGCAGTTCATCTGCATGCTCTAGCATGTGCTTATAGATATTCTGCTGCTTAATGACATGAGAAAAAAGCTTTATAAAATGTTATCTACCATGCATATCGTGGTGATTGATGTGTTAAGCCTATATGATTATCGTGGTGATTGATGTGTTAAGCCTATATGATTATCGTGGTGATTGATGTGTTAAGCCTGTATAGCACTGATAAGATTCAGAATGTAATACCACTATATTTTTATATGATATTGAAAAAAAAAACGGCAATTTCAACAGTTACTATGGCAATTATTTATCCTGGAAAGGGTCCATATTATGCATGTTAGCTGTGAGATGACTGTTTTTTTTTTCAAACTCACCCTGCCCGAACAATTGATCTGGGTGTGGTGCAATCATCTTTATCAATGTTGGAACAGTACATGGGTCTGTGCCCATAGGCGATGATCCAGGGTCTGGAGGCTCTGTTCTCAGGGGTATTGGCATTCATGAGGTCCTTCTCCAGCCAAGAGTACTGTTCCTCCACCCCCCACCCGTTGAAATACACCTCCGTGGAGTAGCTGCAACAGAGGAACCAAACAATCGTGGTGATTGATGTGTTAAGTCTACATCGTGGTGATTAATGTGTTAAGCCTACATCGTGGTGATTGATGTGTTAAGCCTGTATAGCACTGATAAGATTCAGATTCAGAATGTAATACCACTATATTTTTATATTAAAAGTGTAATTCGATTAATTCATTAGATGCTATGTTTTTTTAATATCGCATGATTTTATTAATAAACTGTTGAAAAATACTTCATTTGCAGTGTCCCTTCCAGTTTTTAACTGCTTGCTGTAGATTTTATACACCCATATATATTACCAGTTGTGGCCAGGAGGTGTGGCCAGGCATGTGTCAGGGGACCTAACTGTACTGCAAAGCCTATGTCAGTTGTATCTTTCTTTATTGGGATCCAAGGCAAATAACAGACAGAACATCACCACATCACAGTCAGGTAAGTCACGACAAATGGTGCAATCTATTTCCATTAGAGCATAGCTGGCAAGGATGCATGAACTTGTGTGTGAGTACCTGATGAAGTGGACGTTCCCAATGTTCCATGAGTACCAGTGAGGGCTTGAGTCAAATGGCATTGCAAACCGATTTAGGTACTGGCTAAAGTTGCTTCCACTCTCTGCAGAGATGAAGGATCATAGCACACACAGACACACACACACACACACACACACACACACACACACACACACACACACACACACACGTGCACCCTAAATGATGCTCACCATGATTCCCTGGGCA